>JAMPIV010018452.1:0-600000 GCA_024509875.1 Oreohelix idahoensis
ATAAAATATAAATGATAATTAAGCCAGATATCACAATGGAACATTCCGGTTGATATTCTCAAAACGATTTAGAAAATGGGAAATGTACCCTTCATCCTTCAGCTCCCCAAGTAGCAGTGGCCTTCAACAAACTTAGGCCAAGTAATGCTTTACAAATACTGAATATAAGCTAAAAAATATTCTTTGTAAGTGTCTTATCAATGTTGCTGTATGCATGCTATATTTACAGCATGCATCGCTCCTACATCCATGAGCTGTAAAAACCAAATTATCACTCGTCACAACCATCTGTAAGTAAATGAAAAACTTCAATAATTTCATTTGTTCATTCCCCATAAATCCATATATGCATATTTGCGACTTAACAGTTGTTATACATGTGCCTTTAGATTCTTGTATATTCCCTCTTCAGAATTGGGGTCCCTTCACAGAATAGAATATTTCATTTAAGAGGAATAAAGATGGACAAACTTTTTCTACACCTGGAAGATCTGAAATATGCAGATAACACTACACTAATTGCATATTCACATCAATACATCCAAGAAAACAGATTTACTGAATAAGTGTAGCCAGCAGGTTGGTCTGAACATCAATCTAAAGAAGACAGAAGTCATGACACTCAATGTGGGCAATCCTCAGCCCATAACAATAAGGAACCGGAAACTGGAACAGACAGACACATTTACATACCTAGGATGCATAGTAACACCAGATGGCGGAACAAGCAAAGACATCAGCAATAAAATGAATAAAGCGAGAACAACCTTTGATAGTCTAAACAACATCTGGAAGTCCTCTCAGTACAGCACAAACACCTAATTAAGATTATAATGAGAGCTGTGTGCTTTCTGTGCTTCTCTATGGTGCGGAATGCTGGAGAGTAACAGAGAAGGAAATGCTGAAATTGTCCTCTTTCCACACAATCTGCCTAAGGAAAATTCTCAGAATCTTTTGGCTGACTACCACTGCCAAAAGAGAGATGCATACTCGGAGTAACCAAGAGGACATGCACACCATCATAGCTGGCAGACGCTGGAGTGTTGTTGGCCACGTCCTCAGAAGAGACCCTGATGCCATCACAAGAACAACTATGCTATGGACACGTGACGGAAAGTGAAAGAAGGGCTGATCAAAAACAGCTTGGTGGAGAACTGTGGAGGCCAAGATGCAAAGAATGAACCAGAGCTGGGACAATGCATGAAGGATGGCCGCCGACCGAGCAAAGTGAAAGCAGTTTGTTGCTGCCCTACAAGAAACCACCAGGCAAGAAGGCCACTGACTGTTTTGACAATCAGCAGCTAAGGATCAAAGAAGAAGAAGAAGAAGCAGCAGAATATTTATGACCTGTGTAGTTCACAAAGAAAGATTATGACTACCGCTCACTCAGGCAAGTGAATGGTTGTGCATGGGGCTAGCAACCTCATCACGTAAAACAAAATGCTGCAGAAAAAAACTGCCGCAAGAGCATGTGAATGCTTTGTGCGGGCTTCCAGTAAGGGAGCCAGCTGCAGTGGTGGCTCCATTCTCCATAGGCAGCGAGAAAGAAAGTGATGATAATGACAGAATATTTTGGCAAAGTATCACTGAGCAATAAATGAATAAAGCGTATCTCCCTGACCAACTCCCTGACAATTTTGATAGAAGTACCATATGAAGCACAAGAGATGCGTATCATAAAAAAAGGAATTTGAAATAGGAAAAAGCAAAACAAAAGACTGAAGAACCATGTTTGATCAGATGGATATTATTTAAAAAAAAAAAAAAAACTGAAACAGTGTGTATTATATGTGAGCTAATTTATAAATGCCAACGACATTCAAGTGATACTATAGAAAAGATAAAGCAGAAAGAATCTCTATAAATTATCACTAGTAAAAAAAAAAAGAGGAGAGTGGTACAGTTTGTGAAAAGTAGATTTATACCATATACAACAAAGCAAAGGATCCTTCAATTTACTGTTCAGCATAGTGGACAGATATAATTTAATAATCTTTCATTGCACTGGGAAATATATGGGAAATCATATCTTGCTAAGACAAGATCACACCAGTGTGGGACGTGATGACTAGAATGAGACAGGTATCAGTTGAACTAAAGTGAGAAGAAGATCCTGGCAATGGATATGAACACAAATTGAGGTAACCTGCAGACCCCAGAAGACAGTCCTTGTTCTGGAATCTCCCAGGTAATAGGGTGAGAGGGAGAACAAAAAACACAGAGAAGAGAACCGGAGACAGAAAAATTAAAGGGATAAAGAAAACATGGAAAGACCTTGAGTGGATGGCACAGAAGGACCTGGCACAAATGTGTTTAATGCATATGTCCTTGGGGAACTGAAGGGTAATGGTGACAGTGGAGAGTTATACTCAACCCCATTTTTACTTTTGCAATATGTCTGTTGCTGCTAATTTGCAAGCTGGCTTTCTTGTCTCTGGCAAACCCAAGTCTCCTGCACAAATAACGAACGTTCAAACCACTACACTGTCCTGTGTAGTATCTGGGGGACTCTGATGAACACAGAAGAATAGCACCACTGCTCACATCAGGCATGTCATGCAAAGCTACTAAAAGGTGCTTGGACATGGGAGTCGCAACCTCAACATGTTAACAAGCTGCTACAGAAACCACCAGAGCCAACCCACATATCTATTTATAGCTGGGTAGACTCAAGGGAATCACTACTTACTGCTTGCCTGTTTTAAAATTAAGTTTCGCTTTGAAAAGCTATTATTCTTACTTACTTAGTCGTTCCCCTTCTACCGTGAGGTGTAGAGGTTTGGAAGAGAGAGCGTCAGACTATCCTATCGGCTGTCTTCCTCCTGGCCTGGTTCCATTCTAGTCCTTGGTCCTTCAAAGATTGTCTAATGTTGTCCTCCCAGCGGACTCTGGGTCGTCCTGGGGGTCTGGATTCCTGGCTCTTTGTTTCCCATGCTTGTCATGGTAGCCGATCTTCTCTCATTCTGCCGACATGGCCAAGCCATCTGAGTTGGGACGCTATTATTCTTTACAAGTTGATATCTTACCAGGGACCTTCTCAATGACCTTGACACACTAACTATCACCACAGACCCTCCATGGATACATTCTCCAGACCACGTCATAACCACACCCCCCCATAGAACTCATGCAGCGATGGCACATTATAGCTGTTCCTGAAACAGTGACAGATGCATGATTTTATTAATAAAAGTCAGCAACATAATTTTTTATTCACATCCCACTTTTTGCTTTCTGAAAGTTTATATCCAGGTCATCTAGTCCTTTTTATTTTTAATTTGTCTAGAACACATGCTCATATCTTTGCCCTGACATTTTATTACTTATGTATTTTTAAAAAATCATATCTAGGTGTGTCTTCTATAACTGCGATAATTTTGCTAATTACACTGACAAACAACATTTTTTCTTTCTTATATAAGAATAAGTGTTCTTAGGTCAGTTTCTTGCGCTGATTTCAAATCTGAAATCCGTTTATCTCTATCACGTCGGGTTCTTAAGATATTTGTGAATAAATATATTTTTGGGAAACCGTTATTTGCTCCGTTTCATTTTTACTATATAACTTATTAAAAATTAATAAAATGCAAAATAATTCTACTTTTTATACTGCTAAAAGATGCATGACATATGTTACGCTATTTTTCAAATAGTTACTGTATTCTGAAATAATTCTGAGCGAAATATGGCTTCTAGAAGTTGTAGAATCGGTATCGAAACCAGTGCCTCATGATCCAATCACGTGTCCGATCCCAGTTCCACCATAACAATATCCGTTGGACGTGAATGAACCATCAGAAAGTGATAGTTTACCTGCTTTAGAAACTAATGCTGACTCGGATTATATACCGGTGAATGATGGTGTTCACTTAATTAACCATTCAGAACTTTCAGATCTAATACGTGATCTCGCTCTTACCAAAGGACAAGCGGAATTACTCGGTTCGCGACTCAAAGAATGGAATCTTTTAGCGCCCAATACTCCGATATCTAAATTTCGTCATAGACACAGAGAACTTGTTCAATACTTTGAGATGGATGATGGCATTTGCTATTGCAAAGATGTAAACGGTCTAATGGTGCACCTCGGTCGTGAGCACATAGTCAACGAATGGCGACTTTTCATCGACTCTTCCAAGACTAGTCTAAAAGCCGTGTTATTGCATAACGGAAATTTATTTTCATCAATTCCAGTCGCCTACTCTGTTCATATGAAAGAAACTTATGACAATATGGCTATACTTTTGGCAAAAATAAAGTACAATGACTACCAATGGCGGATTTGTGGAGACCTAAAGGTCATTGCAATTCTCACGGGCATGCAGACTGGGTATACTAAATTTTGTTGCTTCCTATGTGAATGGGACAAAGCCGCAACAAACAGGAACATTATGCAAGAAAGGTGTGGCCTATCAGGGATCGTATGCAGCTCTGGCATAAAAAATGTAATACATGAGCCATTAGTTAACAAAGACGGCATCATTTTACCACCGTTACATATAAAGTTGGGGCTCATGAAGAATTTCGGAAAAGCGTTAGATAAAACGAGCAAAGCTTTCACTTATCTTCGAGAAAAGTTTCCGCAAGTTAGCGATGCAAAGATAAAGGAAGGTATCTTTGTAGGACCTCAGATTAGGAAAGTTATTGCAGACAAACAATTCGAGAACTTGTTACATGGTAGTGAACTTCGCGCATGGATGGCATTCAAATCGATCGTCGATAACTTTCTGTGAAATCACAAATCTGTCGACTATGTGCATATTGTTAAGCAGTGCATAGATGCATACAGAATTATGGGCTGTAACATGTCCCTCAAAATCCATTTGCTTGATTCGCATCTTGACTTTTTCCCTGACAAACTTGGCGAAGTCAGCGATGAACATGGAGAACGATTCCATCAAGATATCGCCGTAATGGAATCACGCTATCAAGGACGGTGGAGTGTGACCATGCTTGCCGATTATTGTTGGATGCTTCATCGCGATGTACCACATGCCAGTCACCGACGAAAGTCGACTGCAAAGAAATTCAAGCCTACATAACTGTGATACTTCTTGTACGAATGATGTTGTAATACTGTATGCGTTGTTAAAAAATTTCAAGTGCGTATTTCTAGAGATCCCGACCTGATAGAGAAAAACGGTTTGCAGATTTAAAAACAGCGCATTAAAATTGACCAGAAAAACATAGAAATGTTAGAGAAAGAAAAAAAAAAGTTTTTTTTTGTTAGTCAGTGTTATTGTAATTTTAAAAGATATGAGAAAATATGCTTTCTTTTTCAATTCTCTGAGCGATAACACTTTATATACTTATCATTTCTTGTACTTCCTCTGTTGACATTTCATATTTCTCATCATTTTTTCAGTCATTTTTTGGTTTTCTTTAGCATCCACAGAATTATTGCTCATCCTCTTTTCAAATATATCTGGACCATTTTGGACTAGAATCAAAGTAGCATGATTTTAGTTAACATGAAGGTAATGCAGTGTAAAAACTCAAATTTATTATTGTACAATTTCCAAAAACTTTGTGAAAAGACATCAGAAAACCAATCTGTTAGACTTACTGAGGTGATGAAAAAATGGTGCGAGGACATCTAAACAGAACTACAAGATAGCCCACCAGGTCACATTGAATGCATTGGATTAATCCATTTTCCCTTTTTTGCTCCATATGTAGCATGGAGTCTAACCTCCGCAAGCTGGTCACCTATTGCATTATGCGTGCATTGCAGTTGTTTCTATATGGTAGGGGGGGGCTGGCAACTTCATTATGCTAAACAAACTGTTACAGAAAGTAATGTTGCACATGTATGCACTGGTGCAAGTATCCCTGCAAGAGGGGCAGCTGCAATGGGACTCCATGCTCCATGAGAAACGAAAAGGAATGATGATATTAAACACGCAATCACACAAACGACCTAATGTATTTGATTGTGCGTGTTTTTTCCTACTTGTATGTGCAATTGACACAATCAAACTGTTATGTCTGTTTCCACTATTTACTAGTATTTTGAAGCCATCCTAGAAGACTGGGTGTTGAAAAGCTTTGAATATATTTTAAAGCCAGCATTTGTATGGTGACCATCATAGCGAGCTGACGCACTGTAACTGGGTTAGCAATGTCCCTAAGAAAGAGACCCCCCCACAAAACACCATCACAAGAACTGCTATGCTATGGACCCCAAGAGGGAACCTGGTGAAGAACTGTGGAGGCTGAGATGCAAAAGCATGAAACCAGAGTTGGGGCACTGCAGTATGAGAGTGGAGACAGTTTGTTGCTGCCACTTACAAGACACCACTAGATGTGATAGGCACTGACTGCTCTGTCAATTAACAGCTAAGGATCCAACAAGAAGACTTATGGTCGTCAGGTAGCAACCTACACCAAGTTAATTAAATGGCTAACTGAATGTACCACTGCAAAAGTACATGATAATAACTTATTCACAGCCATTCTGGTTAGGGACCAAATACAGCAGTAGTCCTGAACACATGGGGCGGAGCAAAAAAAAAAAAACTTTCCTTCCAGATTCTTGCAAGCAAACCCCACTGAAGGTCTTGTTTCTTTTGACGGCCTCCACCTCTGTTTTAATTTTCCTTTGGTTAATACCTAGGACCAGGAGGTTTTCTAACTGTGCGTCGCGGCTCCCAGGGGCATCTCGGCTAAGGGCGCCGCGGTGGTTTAGGATAAAGTGGTGGGCTCGATATTATGAGCCAAGGTCCCATCAATAAATAGTAGTTACTTCATAGGACGACATGTTTTGCGCCGTCGGTATTATTACATGTACCAATACGTGTCATTAGGTACTAGAAGTTATTGACAAATGCACCATAAAACTCCAGACTGTGCAGGTATATGCACATTCAGAAGTCATTAATATCTTTGTGGGGACTTCTTATTCTTCTTCCTCGTTCGCACCTGTAAAGGACGGTGGTTTGCGTTGTGTCTGTTTCCAACGTAGCTGTGATATCATGCACCTTTCGGTCGACACACAATACCGACTTCTGCACGGCATTTTTAGGACCGGGTTTGCCTTCCCCACTGCGATCCGTACTCGCTCAGCCAGCCTGCAGCCTGCTGCAGACTGTTTCCCATTTCCAGGTACCACCACGTGGAGGGTGGAGCACATGTCTTGACCAGCTCTGGTTCAGCTGGTCCCTGACTGGACAGGCAGTCAAGCTATGAGTCCAACTGACTGTGGTCTCTATTGCTGCATAATCTTGAGGTCCCTTTGTCGGGTACAATTGCTTATAATATAATATATAGTATAGAGAGGAGCCGCTGTGATTTATGCACAGGTCAAGGAGCGCCACGGTACCATCAAAATGTTTGAAAACCTCTGCACCCCCGCCTAGACTACTGTGACCATAAACTGGTGTCAGCAGACTCAACTGTGTAATCACAGATTTCTGGGTGAACCATCATCCCCTTCTTTTTCTTAAGGATCATGGTTAGCCCACCTTCAAAATTTCTGTATATGCGGTTGTCGCTCAAGGTCACGCAACATAAAATGGCTTTAATTTGTGCCATCACAATGGTGGTTAATCTGACCTTTACTACTCTCAATATGCTGTCCCATTGATCAGCTCAGAATGAAACAATTCATTTTTTCCCACACTAATTGGGTCTTATGTCCTTTGACCACACTATCATTACTCTTGTTTGGCTCTTCAGCAACTAGTTTCTGAAAGCAAAAAATTTTATTCTTGTTGGGCGTTAATGGTCCTGCTCATGGGCAGTTCCCCCCCCCCCCCCCCCCCCCATCTTAAGTCCCAATTACAATCAAACCGAATAGTTTGTCGACTGAAAATTGAACTAGCCCCTACAGAGGACTTTAAGTCAATAGCGCCTTAAAAAGATTTTCAGAGACATAGTAATAAGGGATACGGGTTTGAGAACCCTATAACCTACACCATAAATCCTAATCCTAATGACGCGGGCAGCTATATTTGGATGACATCGAAACGCAAACCGTCCCCACTACAAGTTCATTTCAGCCTGACTTTGGTCTGTAACAACACTCACCTATCTTCCATAGGCCTACAATGTTTTAGCTAAGTAAAAGCTTTTATATAGACTTGAGAACGCTTTTCCTATAAAATCTGTCAATATTTTATTAATTTACAAAGAGTAAAAGGGAGGTGGTATCGCCTACTAACCGTGAATTTGCTTCTCAGTAACGTCTTACGTCAGATATGCTGACGACACAGTCCTCGCCTATCGACAACCCAGAAAGGACTTGAACAATTACTTCTGTCCACCAAAAAACACAGCGAGGCCCAGAATCTATACCTAAACACCAAGAAGACCAAAGTATTGACAACAGACAAAGTAAAGACCAAACCAGAAATTGAAATTGATAACGAAGAACTGGAAAGTGTCAATGAATTCGAATACTTAGGATCAATCATTAACAGCTCTGGCGACTGTGCAGTAGAAATTAAAAGAAGACTTGCAATTGCTTCACATAAGCTAATACAGATGAAAAACCTATGGCAAGGCACAAGCAAAGAAACAAAGTTACAACTGATCAGAGCATGTATATTCCCAGTAGCAACATACGGCTGCGAGACTTGGACACTCAATAAAACAGTTGCAAAAAAGATTACATCATTCGAAATGAAATGCTACAGAAGGATGTTGAGAATACCCTGGACAGAAAAAAAGACCAACAGAGAAGTACTGCACTCACTAAACGTACAGGAACATTGGCTCCTAAATACCATCGCAATAAGGAAGCTGAAATTTTTCGGTCATATAAAAAGACTTAATAGTCTGGAAAAAACAGTGATGGAAGGCATGGTCCCTGGAAAAAGGGGAAGGGGTCGACCTAGACGACGGTGGACCCAGGACATCACAGAGAGTCTGAACTTGTCTTTGGCTGATGCAGGTCGACTTGCCCAGAATCGTGATGCGTTCAGAGCAGCTGTAATGGAGACAAACGTTCTGGAAAGAATACGTCACATGAATGTGGATGACCGTCTTACTAGGGACTGTAACACGGAAAGTGAGGAAGTTTACTTTAACAAAAAGGGGCTACTAACAACGTTACTTTGATTTGTAACAGTAACAAAAGTAACAAACAAGTGCACTGGATTGTTTGAGTAAAATTAAAATGTTTATCGTCTTAGGGCAGTCCCCCATATTTGAGCTACACTTTACCAAAATGGAATAAAAACAAAAGTAATAAACAGCGAGGCAACGCCAAATACCGCCATCTTTGTTTATCTTATAAAACATTTTTTTTTTCCCGCCACCTGTAATGACCTAGCTTTAACCTAGACAGTAACGACAACAATTTTAGGTGGGGGCTCATCTTAACGTACCTTTTTTTGCTCCCGCAGTGAATATATGTAGCAAAGTGTTGTTTTCGTAGCAGTTTAAGGGTAAGGATAAAGGGTTAACGCTAACACAAATCCCCAACCTAATCCTACCCCTAATATACTAATCCTAAACCTAATTCTAAACCCTAATCGTAAATCCTTAAGCGCTAAACGAAACAACACTTAGCTAGAGACATTCAAATTCAACTGTGCGGAGCCATAAAGGTACGAGGGAAAGGAAATTACCCATGGGGGTTAATTTCAATGCACCCCCCCCCCCCCCCGCCCCGCCCCCCAATCCTTACTTTGTGATGCAAAGAAAATAAATTTCGAGTATCTTTTATTGAATTCTATATTGTGCGTATTTTCTCTTATGAGGAAACAGAAATGGTTTTTAAATTAGAGAAAACTAATTTTAAAACCGTTGCCCACCTCATCCCATCCACCTCATCATGCCGACCACATCACCCCTCGTGTGCCGACGGTCAAGATAATATGGGCCTAACACCATATTCCCAATATGCCTCAATGGGCGTGTAACGGGTTCCTTTTTTTTTTTTTACCTCATCCCAGTGAAACATATCCGGCGTAACGGGCACAAAGAATACCCCTCGTCCTAGACTGTACTCTGGGGTTAGTTTGGCCTAGGCTGTGTGGGGGTATACCCCAGGTGTAAATCAGGCCCAGGGCCGTAGATATGACTTAATAAAGGGGAGGTTAAAAAATGTCGGCACAAAACAGTGTTTGGTACAGTATAAGTTCCCCACAAATGTTTTTCACCAAACCCTAAGGGGGGGGGGGGGGGGGGGGGGGGGGGGGGGGGGGGGGGGGGGGGGGGGTGGGGTTGGCTTTGGACAAAAAATCTCTCCCCCCCTAAGTGTGCCGAAGGTCAAGAAAATATGGGCTTAAACACCATATTCCCAATATGCCTCAATGGACGTGTAACGGGATCCTGTACCTTTCACCTAACATGATCTTCATGCCTATATGCTTTGCCTTGTGCCCGAAGGAAGATGGCGTTCCCAACCATATACCTTCAAAAGTCCCTTATCAGAGCTTACAGTCCTGTTTCAATCAATACCCGTTAGCTCCCCGAGGAGCATAGGCCTTCAACAACAAACCACATGCCCCCCATGTATAGCGGTGAATTAAAAATTCCAGACTTTGTTCAACTATTATTCTCAAAGTGGCTATCTGGTCTGTACAGGATCTGTTTTGTCGAAAACCTGCTTGTTCGTCTCTCAGGTTCTTGTCTATGGACTCTTTTAATCTCTCAAGGATGATTCTGTTTAATACTTTCCCTGGCACTGATAGTAACATTATTCCTCTATAATTTGTGCACTCTTGTAAATTTCCCTTCTTAGGTAACTTGACCAGATAACTTTCCTTCCCTTCTGCTAGTATTTCCTCTCTCTCCCAGACTTTGCCAAGTAGTCTGTCTAATAGCTCTGTAGAGAGAGTTGTATCAATATCTAATTTGTTTTGATGGCCTCTTCTGGAATGCCCATCTGGACCAGTTTGCTTTTCCATCTTTCAGAAGCTTTTATGGTTTTCTCTATTTCCTTCTCTACTTGGTCGTTCCCAGCTGATTTGTAGCTCGCTCTTCTGCTGGTTGGATGTCTGGGAGATTAGTTTGCAGTTCTGGTCAAGTGAGAAGTTCCTCAAAATGTTCTGTCCATCTCTTCATTTTGGTCTTGTATATATTCTAAGCAATTTTCCATTATTGTCTTTTATTGAGGCCATTAGCTTGCTTATATTTCCCCTGTTAGCTTCTTTGTGTTATTAAAATATATAAGTCGAGCATTTTTTCCTATGCACTACGTAGGCATACACTATCCCAAACACAGGGACTCGACCTACACGGTCCACGTCCAAAACTCAACTACCTTAATCATCACACTAGTTCCCCGCCAAAAAACCCCGTCACGAAGACTTCGGGCTGTCTTGAACACCGCTCTCGATAACACATGCAGACTAGCTGCGAGCTATTCACATGACTCAAAACAGTACAGAATAAATACATTCAACATTTTGAGATTAAACCAGCGTTTCACAACGCTTATCTGTACTCTGTCACTCGAAAAATAGGTCAAAAGATAATTCTATCCTAAAGTCAAAATACAAGTATCCGCTTAATCAAGCGTTGCTTAACAAATCGCTTTTCGAAATTTAATTTGTCCAAAACATTCTAAAAGATTACTTCCCTTCCATAAAATCCACTTGCCAACACTTCTGTTTAAAAATCTGCTTTCTTTTTGTTTTTCGTGTCTTCTATCTTGCTAATGGTTTTTCTGTTGTTATCCATGCTTTGTGCTGATGTTTTCTTTTTCTCAGTACTTCTTCACATGACTCGTTCCATAATTTTTTTACTTGTTGCCAGTGGTCTTCCGAATCTTGCTTCATCTTCCAGCTGTTGGCGTACTTGGTTTTTTGTTGTTGATACTGTGATTGAAAATTTTTCTCTTATTTTCCATGAATTTCTTAGATATCCCCATTATACTGTTGTCTATAGCTACGTAGAGTATATACTGTTGAAAATTTCTTGAGTTATTTTTAATTTTGTTTTTACCCAACAGAAGATGGTGGTCTGATACCACATCTGCTTCTCTACATACTTTTACATCATGCAATGATGGCCTAAACTTCGTATACTTGTGCAATATGTGATCAATCTGATTCTCTGTTCTGTGGTCAGGTGATATCCATGTTGCGTTTTATGTAATTCTGTTTTTATGTGGAAATATGCTTCCTTCCTATAGCTAGTTGATCTGAAGCACAGAAGTTAGCTAATAGTTCCCCATTCTCGTTCATCATACATAATCCATGCTTTTCCCAATATTTTCTTCAAAACCGGTGTTGTCCTGTTCCTATTTTCGCGTTTAAGTCCCCCATCAAAAAATTGTGATGTCCTTTCTTTTCTTTTTGTCGCAAGACACTTTGTATCTGTTGTAAAAGTCTTCTTTCTCAGATTCTCCTTTATCATTTGTTGGTGCATAACATTGGATGATGCTTATACAGTATTTACTTTCTTTTTTGGCTGATTTAAACCTTGCTGTTATAAATTCGGGGCCCCATTGCTTCCCATTCTATAAGTGCCTTCTGTGCTTCCATACACAGCATTAGAGCCACCCCTCCACTGTGATGAGCTCTTTCCTCCTCATGTCCTGAGGACAACACAATTTCTCCTGTGATCAATCTCCTCCTCTCTATGCCCTTCCACCGTGTCTCGCAGAGACCCAGGATGTCAATCCTGTAATTGTACATTTCTGCTGCTACCTGTGCAGTTTTCCCTTTTTCACATAGAGTGCGAACATGCCACAATCATAGAGATTTTCCTAGACGAAAAAAAGGTTAGTCGGCAACCCAGACTCATTTCGGCTTTCTCTGGGTTGCTTCATCGGCCTCCTTTCCAGATGACCTTCTTCTGTCTTGGGCGGCTGAGTTGATTCTATATTTGACTTGTCCATATTTGTTGAATTTTTTTTTTTTGGTAAAAAGTTTCTTTACGGCGTGGGGTAACCAGCCCCATGCCCAACCCTCCTTAGTCGCTTCTTACGACATACATGGTAGGGTACAGTGTTACTATTCTTTGCTCCCCTTTCGCGCCCCGGTAATACACGGGTGACAGTCCCCTGTTTAGGGCTTTACTTTTGAGTAATGTGCACAAAGAGTTCGTCCTTTCTTCTTGTCTTTTTATTCAGCACCTTCTGTCAATGTATTATAGGGGAGACACATTTGTTGATTGGCAGAAGCTAAACCAAAGGGGAATACTCATGACTAAGTTTGGAAAATGTCTTAATTGATATACAAATCCGTAAAAGTATTGTAATGTTGTAAGACGTACCCCTGTTTGACTGACTCACAACTTCCACATGACCGTGTGGTCAGAATGAGGAATCTGATTCCAGAACGTCCAGTCAGCATCAGAGGGGCGTCTTGGATATAAAATCCAAGTACCAACCACTCGTCATATATTTGCAGGATCGAACTGCTGGTGAGACGCGTGATACCATTTTTCCTTGGAAATTGTTGCACTGTCAACAGGAGACCAAAACTGTCTTGTCACCTGGCATAAGCATAGTGTCTTCAATGCCCAGATGTAACAACCGAGGGAAGTCAACTACAGTTGTTCTTGTTGTTTTGAAAAGGTGATGGGTGGAGAGTGGGCACTTAACAGCTGACCATTATTGCCTCTTCTCGTTCCATCTTGGTCTGTTCTGTTCAACCTGAAAATTGGTTATAATTGGGGTATTTAGTGTCATTTTATTTACTTATTTTGTATTAAATGCAAATAACTATTGTCTTTTGCAGTTACTTACTTACTTAGTCGTTCCCCTTCTACCGTGAGGTGTAGAGGTTTGGAAGAGAGACCGCCAGACCATTCTATCAGCTGTCTTCTTCCTGGCCTGGTTCCATTCTAGTCCTCGGTCCTTCAAAGATTGTCTAATGTTGTCCTCCCAGCGGACTCTGGGTCGTCCTGGAGGTCTGGATCCCTGGCTCTTTGTTTACCATGCTTGTCGTGGTAGCCGATCTTCTCCCATTCTGCAGACATGGCCAAACCATCTTAGTTGGGACTGTTCTATTTGGGTCTGCAGCGAGTGGGATTTTAGGCCTTGACGTATCGTCTGGTTGCGGACCATGTCTCTTCTTGTTACTTCAACCACCTTCCTCAGATACCTCATTTCTGAGGTTTGAATCTTTGAGTCTTTTGCAGTTGCTGGTTTTAATTTATATTAGTATTAGTCATTTTATTTTCAGTTTTGTATTGTTTATAGTTGCATTTTGGCCTTTTCACCTGGTTTTAATTTGTATTAGTTTTTGTTTTTTTTTTGGGTTGGTGTTTTTTTTTTTTTTTTATACCTCTCGTTGTCTTTCCATGTCCTATGAGTAATTAGTAAGTTTGTTAATTTTTCTATTTTTAAAAATTTTATTTTATTATTAATGATTTGTTAGTTTTTGTTGCTTAATTTCTATTTGGTTGAATGTCTTTTCTGAAGTATTATTTTTGTTATTATTACCAATATTGTCACTGTTATTAAGCTTATATATTTTCATTTGTTTTATGTATATATCGTTTAAATATTGTTTGGGCTTCCCCCGGGGCATCTATACTTAAAACCTTATCCCCAGTCATGTCTATATTGTTATTTCTAAAGTATGTTTTTAATTCTAGCCTCTGTTGATCGTATTTTCTACAGTGGATCAGGTAGTGGTCTATGTCATTTTCTTCCTGACAGTCTTGGCACTGTGGTTCCTCTATCATAAAGTACGCTGCACCGACCGACGGAGACGCCACAGCTTTTTTGTTCGAGGGTACCTTTTAGTTTCTTCTCTGACCTGGCACTTCCTTGTTGGTTCTTTCAGTAGTTTGAACGCGTGTCTGCCTTTTCTACTGTTCTTCCATGTTGTCTTCCATTCCTCGTTTATAGTTAGCTCACTTGGCTCTTGATCTCCGACCTTCCTAGTCTTGCTCTTATATTGTTTTTACTTATTCTTCTATACTTGGCGTTCTGGTCTGCCAACTCGTTACCAGCTATACCTATGAGTGCTGGAACACTAGCCTCACACTACATCCTCTGTTCCCTAGTGATGTATTAATTGCAAGAATTTCTTCCTTTATGTCTGGCCGGCTACATTTACCTGGGTGTTCTAGTGCTTGTAGTGATGATAGTGAGTCTGTAAATATCGTAACAGCTTCTGGTCGGTTATCTTCGATCATTTGTAAACTTTTAAAAATTGCTACCATCTCTGCGGTAATAATCGAAGCCCCTTCAGTTACACTATAGCTCTTCTTAACTCCCCACTGTGGTATTACTACTCCTGCACCTAGTTGCCCACTATCACCCTTGGATCCATCAGTGTAGACGGCCAGACTTTGTTTTGTAAGTTGATTTATGATCTTTCTACTAATCGTTTTGGCTTCCTTATCTTCTATGTTTTGTTTGATCTTTTCAGTAAGTGAGTAGTCTATGATTGGTGTTTTTAGTTCCCAGGGCGGTATTGTGCTTCTATATTCATTACTATTATTAATTGTGTTTGACAGTTCTTTGAATTGTGTTAGATCTTCTATAGTTCTGCACCCTGTTGGATATCTTTATTTATTTAAGGGGTCCCATACACTTGGTTGGTTTTTGACAAATGCTTTATGTGCTGGGTGGGTCACTTCTTGTGCTACTTTACTCCAATAATTTAATCTTAGTTCTTTCCGTCTTAGACCAAGGGGCGGCATGCCAAGAGCTAGTTCTAGTGCTTCTACTGGTGTTGATATAAATGCACCTATAGTGGTTCTCATGGCTGCATTTTGAATTCTGTCTAGTTTTGCTATGTTAGAAGCTGCAGATGAGTCATAGACTATGCTGGCATAATATAGTTTCCCCCTGATCAAAGACTTGTAGAACATAATCATTATTTTATTGCTTCCCCCCCCCCCCCCCCATCCATTATTTTTTACTATCCTCAGTATATTTAGGGATCCCCTACAGCTTTCTACTTAATTTTCTATATGTTTATTCAAATGTAGTTGTTTATCTAAAGTCATGCCCAGAAATCTAGTGGTTGAGGAGGTACATATTTTCTGTCCTTTAATGGTTATATTGATTTTGTAATTTGTTTTAAAAATTTCCTTTGCGAAATATCATACCTACTGTTTTGTTTACATTAATTTGGAAGCCCCAACTTTTCATTCACTCTGAAACTTTGTCTATTTGAAGATTTGTGAAGTTTTTTGTAAAACATGGTCAAGTTGTTTCCAGATCGCCCAAATGGCACAGTTATCTGCAAATTGTGATAATGCCCAACACTCTTCCTTGTTTACATCATTTGACCTGGTGAAAGATCTCCCTGCAGGAGTTAAAGCTGCCTTATATGCAGATGACCTAGTACTCTGGTGCGCTGATGAAAATGTCACCACAGCAAATTATAGAATGCAGCGGGCAGCAGACATGCTAGTGTCATGGGCAGAGAAATGGCTTATCACAATAAACACAGACAAAACCTCCACAACACTGTTCTCCCTCGACCTCAAGGACAAATCAGCTAACATACACCTAGGGACAACCGTGATCAAGGAAGAAAGCTACCCCACCTATCTTGGGGTGACATTTGACCAAAGGCTTACATGGAATAAGCATATTGAAAATGCAGAAGGAAAGGCCCGAAGACGACTAGGCATACTCAGAAAATTAGCAGGTACCATACTGGGGAGCAAATGAACGAAATCTAAAGAAGATTTATAATGGAGTAATAAGACCACACTTAGAGTTTAGCTCAGCAGCATGGTCATCAGCTGCTAACTCACATCTGCAGTCTTTGGACAAGGCGCAAAATCAAGCTCTCAGGCTCATTACAGGAGCCATGAAAACTACACCAATAACAGAGATGCAGAAGGTTGCTGGATTACAGACATTGTCCCATAGAAGAGACACAAAAAACCATGATCCAGATGGAAAAGTACAACAGTATGCCAATGCACCCAATGAAGGCAAGACTAGATGATCTGGCATTGGGACGTCTAAAGCGTAGCAGCTTTGTGCATCGGGGAAAAAGACTTATAAGACAGCATCAAGAAGACCTATCCATGAAGACAACACCACTGAAGCCCACCCTATACCCTGTACCATGGGAGCAGGCCAGCAGTGCCCTCCAAATTAATACATCAGTCAGTGGTCTCACAAGTGGATGTGAGTATAATGATCTGCAAAAACGAACTGCTACATTGAGTATGATCCAAGAAAGCTATCCCGATCAATCATGGATACATGCCTATACAGATGGATCAGCAACTAATGCTGTTAGGAATGGAGGTGCCGGTATCTTTATCTCATATCCTGACAACCACTATGAGACTAGGCACATCCCACTGGTAAATTCTGTTCCAACTATACAGCTGAGGTTCAAGCTCTAGAGCAAGCTGCAAATATGATTTATAACACCAACTCTGACTGCCACCAGGTAGTCATCCTCACAGATGCACTGTCTGTCCTGCAAGCTCTCAAGGGTGGTAAACTCCCGCATCTGAGAAATGAACTAAACAAGGTAGCTGCCAAAAAGAGAACCATACTTCAGTGGGTACCATCTCATTGTGGTGTACCCGGAAATGAAAAGGCAGATAAACTTGCAAAAAAGGGAGGAGAATGTGAACAAGAAGATAATGAAGTCACATACTTTGAGAAAAAGAGAGCTATCCATACTATCTGAAGAGAACAGAACCAACCCAAAGACGACTATCACACTCTCGACCGGCAGGGACAGATAACTATTTTTCGACTCAGGACAGGGCATAACAAACTGAATAAACACATGCACAAGCTACGATTGTCTGCTTCACCACTGTGCACATGTGGATTAAACGAACAAACTGCTGAGCATGTTCTACAGGACTGTCCTCTGTATGACCAGTTAAGAAAGATATACTCGCCCAATGACTCAACACTAAACTCAAAGCTATATGGAGTTAAAGAGGAACTTCAAACAACAGTCGAATTCATCATGAGAACTCGTCTGACGGTGTAATCATCAAAGATGCGATCGCAAGAAGAAGAAGAAGAAGTGATAATGCATTCTTAATGTCGTTAAATGCATCTGCTAAATCATTTACAGCTATAGTGAAAACTGAAGGTGAAATCACTGACCCCTGAGGAATCCCATTCTGTTGTTCATATATTTCTGATTTATCATTGTTCACCTGTACAGCAAAATACCTGTCCTGTAAAATGTTCTCTAGATACTTATAGATTTTACCAGTAATGCCAATCTTTGTCATTTTGTAAAGAGCTCCATCTCTCCAGCATTCATCATATGTTCTAGCGACATCCAAAAAGACTGCCACTGTTTTTCTCTTTTTCTCTTGAACCCTAGCTTTACATCTTACAAGCTGGTCTACTGTACTTCTGTCTGCTCCTGACTGGGTTGGGCTATATAACTGATTTTTTTTTTCAAAGGTAGAATTTAACTCTTTTGTTAACAACAGTTTCCAGTATTTTTGCCTAGTTGTGATGTTAAGGAGATAGGCCTATATGAACTTACATCATGGGCTTCCTTATTGGGTTTTAGGATGGTTACTATCATAGCAACTTTCCATGTTTTTGGTATCTTTCCTAAGCTCCAGATATTGTTATAAAGGGAAGTTATTACGTTTATAGTTTTTTTGGGTACTGTTGCGTGATAAATTCTCGCAACATCGTTTTATTACAATATCTATTTTATAACGCAAGGGCAACAACTGCTTGAAATTTATAGTCACTTTTCTCGGTAAGCATTTGTCTTCTCGCGTTGGTATTGAATGCAGTTAAGTTTTGAGCTGTGGTCTTTTTGCGCTGGACTGCGCATGACTGGTCTTGTTTTTTGGTCGATCGGTTTCCGCCCACCACTAGTGGAGTGAGCGATTTTAATGGCGAAAGAGATGCCTCGTTGAAGAGGGGATCTCCGCTATTTTTTGTTCTGTCAGGGATGTGTAGTCCTCTTAATGGATATTTCGTTTATTCGAGATAATACCTCTAGTGTTTCCCACATGCCGGGAGGCATAATATTTCTGTGTAGTTCCTGAAGGCAAGGTAAATTGACTTTTTCATTAACTCTATCGATTTTGGGTCGTGAGCGATTTCGATTCATAGCCTGTCTTCGAAAGTCGTCGTCACGAGATGTTTTCCCAGCTCACATGTCGCTGTATTGTACTGCATCGGTTGATGCATGTTCCAAGGACCATTACTTGCTACTTTGTTAAATGAACTAGGTTTGGAAAACCTTTATTATCTAGAGGATATTTTTGAGGACATTATTTATACTTCGGTAGACGTGTCTGTCTTGCTGAAGTCAGACTAAGGAGAGTGAACTGATCTCATACATCTGGTTATCTCCTGGCTGTTATAGAAAAGGATGGAGTTTTTCACCTGACTACATTTACAGCACTATGAAATATAACATGCATCTGACTCATCATTGTAATGCTGTCTACCGTCTATTGCTGTATTGAATGTTGCTGTGATAATGACTGTTTGATGTGCCTACATATTCGCGTAACCATTTTGTCACTGTGGCGTCCACAATAAATAATGAAGAAAAACGTCAACGGCTGTTTCAAGAATCATTGACTTTATACGTCGTGAGTTTACTGACGTCCTATGTGGATTGCCCTGTTATTTTTGTATGAACATTGTTTTGACTGAACACATCTGCACACTACACAAAACCAGACATGCGGATACCATCCATCATCATATGGCATCACGCATCAGGTACTTTCTTAAGGATTTCATAACTAAGTATATCATGCCATGAGGCAGTATTAGATTTCTCTTTTATTGCACTAGTTACTTCTTCCTCTGTTATATCAGCATCTAAATAGTTTGTTTCATCTATCTGATCTGGTAGTTCCTTTAAAAACTGTATCCTAAGTAAGTCTTTCTCTTCTCTCATTTTCTTCCTGTCCAAGACTACTTTTTGCACTGACTTTATAGAAATACTCAGCACGGGCATTCGCTTTTTCTTTACCTGTTTCTGCTCTCTTTGGTAGTTTGATTGTTGGCATTATTGTTTTCTTAATGTTCCCTTTGATTGCCTTACGTTTTTTCAATACTTCTTTAATTTGTGTGCTAGGACTAAGTGACTGACAAAACTCTTTCCAACTGGTTTCTTTGGCTTTGAATATTATTTTGTTAGATTCATTCCTAATATGTTTATATTCATCATAGTTTTCCTCTGTTCTGTTATTTCTATATTTTTGTAAGGCTTTTTTTTCCTTCTCTCATGAATTCCTGAACATCTTTTATTCCACCAAGTAACTAGTTCTTTATTATAGTGAGTCTTTCTTTCCTTATTAATGTTATTTATTGGTTTTAGGTGCTGTGGCGTAGTTTTATTTGTTATATATTTTATTGCTATTTTAAGAATTTTATTGGTCAATGTTTCTGTCCACAAGACAGTATCATCTCATTACATGTCTGTATATTCCAACACTTCCAACTCTTATTTATAGGCTTCCCAGTTTGCTTTTTTTATAGCTGAAAGTTGGTTTTTCCAGTCCTGGGTTTGGAACAACATTTCCGTGTATGGTTATTACAATGGGCAGATGATCTGAGTTTGTGTCCAGTAACACTTCCCAATTTACATTCGCTAAGTTGATAGTTGCTATACTTATGTCTGTTGCTGAGTCTGCCCAGTTAGCTTGTGGATTAATCCTAGTTGCAGTTCCATCATTTAGTATTAGCAGGTCTTTGTTTTCTATAAAGTCTAGTAGGCGCTTTCCTGCATTGTCTGCATGTTGTCCACCCCAAGCATAATGATGGGAATTAAAATCACCTACTATGAAAGTTTTGGGGCCTAGTCTGGTGCTTATGGCGAATATTTCTTCATCTTTAATTGTACTATTTTTTAGCGTATACGTTTTAGATTGTTTGGTTCAGCTGCTATAGTGACCTCTAATAAGAGTAGTGTATTATAGATAACCTTACTTGCTACCACATATTTTTACCTCAGTCAGAATTATTCTGGAATATTGTGATGACTACGTTATATGTCTAGGGTATGTGTATGATGAAGTGTAAGTCACAACAACAACAGACAGATAAACAATTTAATTTATTCCACCACACTTGACAACACTGTGACACTCACATACATATAACACTCTATGAGAAGATCTTAAAATGAGTCACTGATAACTTTTCAAATAACAATATGTATTCAGTGCTGTCATTAATGTATATGTGTTCCTGATTCAAATACAAAGTGAACCAGGAATCACAATCAATTTAATAAATTACAAGTTATATGTACAGAAATTTATCAATATGAATCTTGTAGTGACATATATTTTATTAAAAGTATCCTATGTGTGTCAGTTGTGTAGTGGTAATATGAGGTAATACTGGTTTTGTTTTTTTTTTCAAGCTCTGTTGGTATTTGTCATCATGACTTCAATAGTTTGTTTCTTTTGTGGAACTAGTATTGGAGATGTTGTTCTCAGTTTCCTGCATTAAAACAATTAAATTTCCCCCTCTTTAATTTAATGTTTATTTTACAATGTCAATTTTTAAGAGATGGGGTACATAATGTTGAGCTCAGCTGGCCACATCAGCTTATCTTGCGTGATGGCGGCAGGAAAAGACTCCTCCTCTGCTCGAATTCTCCCCTGGCTCTGGAGACACCTCACTGATAGCTATATGGACCAAGGAGTATGCTGTCCGACTCTGGATTCAGCAAAGCTCTGACCAGGTGCTGCTCAATACCATCAAGACCACGGTCCCTGAAACAAGAAGGATGTACCTTCTACTTCATAACTAACTTATTGATACTCTACTGTTTCTACACTGAGCACAATACAACACACAAACATTGAGTTCAGAGCGTTAGGCCAACTGTCAGCTTCATCTGAAATACTTTATACCAGTATATTCCTCCTCCTTAATGGTTACTACGCCTCTGCAATTCCAGCATTATTTCTTTCTAGTCAATCATCCAGGTGTCAGTGTACTATTTGGCCATTCCATGCCGTTTTACTTTCCTCCGACACCCTCTGTTCAGGCTGGAGCATTATAGGCTTTATCTCCTGTTTGCCACTGAACTACACATATATATACAGGCATAAATTATCAATTTACATTCAATTTTCATTAAAAGATACTGAATGGTTCAAGCTTTACCCACACAATTCATGGAAATAATTACACAGTGACGTTGAATGGCAATGAAATTCTGGCACAACATACTCCAAATTTCCTGCTGCTTATGTTCCCAGGCTTTTATTTTAGGCTACAAAAAATATAACAGCTGGGCTTCAACGTGCCACTGTTGCTTATCAAGGGATATTTTATTACAACAATGTGGCCCTGAACTAGACGCGCCTAAGTGTGTTTGAAAAATTCTTAAATGAGCAGCTCTACCCAATCAGGCCATGTTTACCCAATCATGTTTGAAAAAAAATTTTACTTTCCTTCTCCCGTTTCATCCTCCAATGACAACGAAAGATAGTAATTTATAGCCCGACTAATCGTGTAAATTCTAGGCCTTCACATTTGTGTTGCGCGTCCAATCAATTTGGAGTTAACATGGAGAACTCCATTTCCCGTAACGTAATGGTTTTTTTCAAAAAATTCTATAAAAAAACTTTTTATGAGAGCGGAAAATGATATATCACATGCTGTGTCTGACACCCTCACTATTTTTATTTTGGGGTATAATTTGTGTAATTCCTGGACTATTTGCGTAACGTTTTACATATTCTTTGTCAGCAAGCCCTAAGGAACCCAAATATCCAAATTTAAAAGAGCTACGTGGCTGCGTTCAAAATATGTATTTTCTACCTCCTGTTTCGAAGATGTGCTGTCTCGGTACTGTTATGTTTTCAACCGTAAACCCATCTAATGTTATCTTTTCTAATAAGCGTTTTTTATGATTTTAAAACCTAACTCTGGGATGGTTAATGTATTTTATCACTGTCCGTCTGAAAAAAAGTTAGTGCATGTAGTCTTACACGCGTGATGGCAGCATTTGTGTATCGCGCGACGCACCTTGTTAGTGTTTGCCTTGTGCCTATGCTTTCTGCCTCTCCCTTCTCTATATTTTTAGTCCATCTGTTCTTTCCTTTTTTTGGTAAAAACATAGTGTAGAAAAAGACATGAATGGAATTTTAAATTTAATTCTAGGTCAACTTGCGTATTTCAATGTTTTTTTCTTAGAAATTGGCAGTACACTTTTTAGTTGTGTTTGGGAAACGCGTGGGGTATACTATTGCAGAAGGCTTTACTATCAACGTGAAAGCGTTACAATTTGCAGACGAAGGAAAAAACAAGGGGGATTTCGAGTACAGTCATTGTGACAGCACTGTTCTTTACCATTCTTCTTTCCTTTTATTAAATTTATTTGTTAGGCTTTACATTTACGTTTTAATTTATATATGTGGATTAGAATTTTATATATATGTGGATTCACGAATATTCCAAATCCACTCCCCTCTTAAAACAGACATTATATGTCAGTCCTTTATTCTATATACACATAGAGAAATTTATTATTATTTCTGGGGTTTACGGTGATTCTCATCACACGGATGGCGGCTTAAAAAATCCGCTCCCAAATTTGTTTGTCCAGATATATACTCAATGCTAAAATTATATGGAGCCAAAAGTAAAGACCATCGGAGTAACCTAGAGTTCTCATGCCTAGCCTGTGCTAGAAACGATAAAGGTTTGTGATCCGTTTGCAACTTAAATGCCTTCCCATATAGATAAATATTGAATTTCTTTATCGCCCATATTACTGCAAGACATTCTTTTTTCGCTAGTTGAGTAGTTGATTTCAGCTTTATTCAACTTTCTGCTAGCATATGCCACTGGGCTTAATTCCCCATCCAATGCATCTGATTTCTGTAGTAGAGTTGCACCTAACCCAATATTACTTGCATCCGTCCTTACTATGAATTCTTGACTTAAGTCAGGTAATTTCAAAATGGGTTTACTTGTGAGCTTTTCCTTCAATTCTTGGTAAGTCATTTCACATTGTGGTGTCCATGTAATGCGATCTGGATGTCCTTTACGTGTCAATTCAGTTAACGGTGCACATATGGAATTAAAGTTTTTGATATACTTCTGGTAGAAACCACAACATGAGACAAAGGATCTCACGTCCTTCTTGGTTTGTGGTCTCGGGGCTTTCTGTAGTTTCTCTAAATTCTTTGGGTCAGGGGTCATGTTTCCCTGATAAACTGTGTGTCCCAAAAATTCCAATTCTTTACATCCAACGCAACATTTGGTTGGTCGGGCTGTTAAATTTGCCTCCCTAAGTCGATCAAACAGCATGTTCAGAGAGTCAATGTGTTCCTCAAATGTTTCTGTTGCTATAAGGATATCATCCATAACATTTGTTATACAGGGATTATTCAGAGGATCCAATAATTTTCTCATCATTCTAGAGAAGACACTAGGCGCATTCTTCCATCCAACTGGCAATCTATTAAACTCATAGTGTCCTTCTGAGGTACTAAAAGCTAGGTATGGTCTAACCTCAGGCTTTACTGGAATCTGATAGTATCCTTTACTCAGATCCACTTTTGAGAAATATTTAGCTTTATTTAGTCTGGCAAACAGCTGATTTGTATCCGGCAATGGATCCACCTGTCCTTCTGTAATAGCATTCAGTCTCCTGTAATCTATACAGAGTCTATGTTCTCCAGAGGGCTTCCTTAAGAGTACAACACCGGAACTATACGAAGACTCACTGTGCGAAATAATTCCTTCCTTCAACAGATAGTCTATCTCTTCCTTCAAAGCTTTCTCCTTAGCAAACGGAATCGAATATGGTTTTCATACAGACAGGTGTGGGGTCTATCAGTTTTTCATATCATATTCCAATAGGTTTTTGTATGCCCTGGTCGGTCTGTTAACACCTCTGCATGATTATTTAGAACCTGTTGCACTCTCTCTTTCTGAGTTTTCGTTAAATGTGTACTGATTTTCACCTGTGCTGCTGTCTCACAGGGGTGTAATGGATATTCAAATGATGAAAGTGGTTCCTTTTTCATCTCCATGGCGATGGACAAGGTCAACAAGTGTGTCTCTTCCTGATGTTCTCTTTCCAAATATTTCTTCAGGAGATTCACATGATAGATTTTTTCTTTCCCCTTCTTATCTATCTTATAATTTGTTCTAGACACCTTCTCTAGAACTGTATATGGACCCTTCCATCCAATTTGTAACTTATTCTGACTCCCGGGCAAAAGAAGCAGTACTTTCTCTCCCACAGCCAAATTTCTGTCTTTCGCCTTCCTGTTATAATAGGCAGCATGTTTCTTCCTGGCTTGTTTCAAATTTTCATTGGCAAGTTTCCAGCCAGTTTTTTAAACGAGTGGTCAGCTCATTCACATATTGGTATGAAGATGTAATGTTTTCCTCTGCCTTTTCATCAGTCCACGTTCTTAACAAAGCTTCAAGTGGACCTTTTATTGGCCTTCCAAACAATAATGTTGCCGGGGCCATACCGGTTGAACTATGGGGTACCTCCCGATAAGCAAAGAGGGCGGCGTGCAGGTACTGGTCCCATGTATCTGGTTTTTCGTGTGCCAACTTTCTCAGGATCGACATCAATGTGCCGTTAAATCTTTCCACTTGGCCGTTCCCTTGGGGATGATACACACTACAATGGAAGTGTTTGGCCTGGAAGATCCTGAAAACTTCTTCAGTTAGTTTCCCCTTGAACTGAGAGCCATTATCAGTCAAGATTTGATTGGGAAAGCCTAACCTTGTGAAAATTGTGAGCAATGCCTCTGCCACATGTTTAGAATCAATCGATGACAGGGCTACTGCCTCTCCCCCACATAGAACAAGTGTCCACCAGAGTCAGAATGTAGCTGTTCCTTCTCTTGGTTCGGGTGAGAGGTCCCACAAGATCCACGGCAACTCTCTCAAAGGGTGTTCCCACTATGGGCATTTCCCCCAGAGTTGCTGGTGCAGTCCAATGTTTAGGTGCTACTCGTTGGCACTCTGGACAGGATTTTACATATCGTTTGATATCTTCAGTTATTCCTGGCCAGAAATAGTGACAAGCTATTCGCTGTCCTGTTGCGCTGATCCCCATATGACCACTGAAGGGAATCGCATGCCCTAGTTCCAACACTTTAGTCCTATATGAAGTGGGAAGGACCAGCTGTCCGTGACCATTGGATTCAGATCCAGCCTTCCTATATATCAGTTGTTTCTTCATATAAAAAACTCTCCCTTGCCCTGGAGGTGTAATGAGATTTTGGGCAACTTCTTAAAACATGGCTTGAGTGTTTTGTCCTCAGCCTGTGCCTTCCTCATCTCATCTGGATGAGTATTTATTGGATTATCCTCCTCCCTTTTAGACTGTGATCTGGTCTGCACTGTTGCCAATATCACAGGTCTCTTGGGATTCCCCAAGAAGACATATCTACACCCCAATATCAGAGGGTAGATTGGCTCATTTATCACTGCTGCTTTTATGATTCCTTCCACATATCGCGTTTTCACTTTTATTCGGGCGACGGGAAGTGTCATGGTAGCTACATCCTTGGTTGCAGTTTGAATCTCCACTGTTTCTGTGGCGTATTGATCGGCCTGCACCAGGTGAGAACTCACAACGGAATCGTAATCTAAACCGGTATCATATAAACACCTTATAGTGACACCATTACAGATGACATCTTCACACACTGGGGTGGGGGGTGGTATGGTTGGTTTCCTGTAGTTCTTCAGGTTTGACCTTTCTTTTCCTTTTTCCCCGATGTCATAGCAGCACAATGAGGAGGTTTTCCTTCTACAATGGTCAGTGTCATGATTGTTCATCTTACAATTTTTACACCACCTTTTTCCTTGGTTGAAAGATTTTCTTTCATCATATTTCCTTTCATCGAATTGTGGGGTTTTATTTTTATTTTTTGTCATACCGTGGCCTATCAAATTGGTGCTTACCTTTGTTTTGATCCCTAGGATCAAATTTATTAAAGTTCTGTGGTGCCCTAAAGTTATCCACTTGTTTCTTTTTATTACCTGTTACCTCTGCTTGAGCTGCTTGATACCTTTCAGCAACATTTAGCAACTCACCCAGCCTCTCTGCACCTTGTTCCATGAGAAACATTCTCAGGTCTGGAGCCATGGACTCTCTTAATTGTTCTATAAGGACCATTTCCTTAAGATCTTGGGTTTTCCCCAGAGAAGTCCATTTCTCCAAGTATGTCTCTATTCGTGCAGAGAACTGGTGATAGGTTTCACCTGACAGTAGTTTAGCATTCCTAAATTTTTTCCTATAAAATTCTGCATTCTTTTCATATCTTAACAAAAGAGCCTGCTTTAGCATGTCATAATTTTCCTGATCACTTCTACTCATTTTTGCAAAAACTTCATAAGCTGCCCCACGAAGTCCTTGAGATAACTTTAAGCTCCACCTTTCTCTCTCTAACCCATATGTGGTAGCTATTTACTCATACCTCTTTACATAGCTCTCTATATCATCGTATTTCTCAAAAAAATGATCTAAATGAAAATTCATAGCTGAGGTTGAGGCTCCTTGGCTAGCAGTGGCATCAGAGGCAAAGGGACTGGCACCATTTTCAGGAGCATGGCCCCATGAAAACTCAAACTCCCTTAGTCGTAACTCATGTTCCCTTTGTAATCTCTTCTCCACAGCTTTTCTGCTTCCCCTTCTCTGCAGCTAATCGCTCTTTTCTTCCCTTTCTGCAGCTAATTCTTTTCTTCTCTTCTCTTTCTGCAGCCCAATTTCTTTTTGTCTCAGCCTCTTTCTCTCTTCCAATTTCTTAGCCTTTCTCAGCCTCAATCTGCAACCTCTTAATCTCTTTTTCAGCTTCTATTCTCTTATCTTCTGCCACTCTTTCAGATTCTCATTTTCTTTCGGCCTCTTTTTCTAATCTTCTTTCTTCCCGTTCAATATATTTGTCACATTCAGCAGTGACATAGCAATCATAATTTGCCCGTCCATTCCTAACTCTTTCGCAGTCTGTACAGCAGCAGATCGAAATTTTGCCAGGTCGGCCATTGTCTAACAGATAAATGTCTAAAATATTTAACTAAACAATTTTTATCTATGACTAATTAACTCAGGACAAAACAGGCACTGTGAGCTCAACCTTATTTATTTTCACCCAAGGATACCTTTTAATTCTTATATTCCCTGAAGTGAATTACCCCCAATATTTTTAATAGGGAAAGATTCAAAATCCCGAGAGCGAGACCCCAATATATGTGGTGAAGTGGGATGTTATAAATATTTATAGGGACTTAGTGTACTGACTGAGATCAGCTGTGAAGGTATCTATATCTAATAAGAGTAGTGTATTATAGATAACCTTACTTGCTACCACATATTTTTACCTCAGTCAGAATTATTCTGGAATATTGTGATGACTACGTTATATGTCTAGGGTATGTATATGATGAAGTGTAAGTCATAACAACAACAGACAGATAAACAATTTAATTTATTCCACCACACTTGACAACACTGAAACACTCACATACATATAACACTCTACGAGGATATCTTAAAGGAGTCACTGATAACTTTTCAAATAACAATATGTATTCAGTGCTGTCATGAATGTATATGTGTCCTGATTCAAATACAAAGGGAACCAGGAATCACAATCAATTTTAATTACAAGTTATATGTACAGAATTTATCAATATGAATCTTGTAGTGACATATTATTATTAATTAGTATCCTATGTGTGTCAGTTGTGTAGTGGTAATATGAGGAATACTGGTTTTGTTTTGTTTTTTTTTCAAGCTCTGTTGGTATTTGTCATCATGACTTCAATAGTTTGTTTCTGTTGGAACTAGTATTGGAGATGTTCTCAGTTCCTGGTATTAAAACAATTAAATTCCCCTCTTAATTTTATTTTTACAATGTCATTTTAAGATGGGGGGTACATAATGTTGAGCTCAGCTGGCCACATCAGCTTATCTTGCGTGATGGCGGCAGGAAAAGACCTCCTCTGCTCGATTGCCTCCCTGTGAGTTTCTGGAGACACCTCACTGATAGCTAAATGGACCAAGGAGTATGCTGTCCCACTCTAGGCTTTCAGCAAAGTGCTCTCTGACCAAGTGCTGCTGCTCAATAACTTTAAGACCACGGTCCCTGAAACAAGAAGGTTTGTACCCTCCTACTTCAGAAACTAATTTATACTCTATTTTTTTGATCTACACTGAGCACAATACATCACAAACATTGAGTTCAGAGCGTTAGGCCAACTGTCAGCTTCATCTGAAATACTTTATACCAGTATTTCCCTCCTTAATGGTTACTACTCCTCTGCAATTCCAGCATTATTTCTTTCTAGTCAATCATCTAGGTGTCAGTGTACTATTTGGCCATTCCATGCCGTTTTACTTCCCTCCGACACCCTCTGTTCAGGCTGGAGCATTACAGGCTTTATCTCTTGTTCGCTACTGAAACCACACATATAATACAGACATAAGTAATCAATTTACATTCAATTTTCATTAAAAAGATGTCAAATATTTTCAAGCTTACCACAATTCATGGAAATATTACACAGTGACTTTGAATGGCAATGAATATAGCACAACTCCGATCTGCCGATGTCCCAGGCTTTATTTTAGGAAAAAATATACACTGGTGCTCAACGCACTGTTTCTTATAAGGTTTATTTACAAGATGTGGGCCCTGAACAGACCGGGACGTTAGGCTCTGAGATTGATAGTATATTCGCAGCTCTACCCAATCAGGCCATGTTTACCCAATCGTTTGAAAAAAAAGTAACTCCTACTTACCCCGTTTCCCTGACAACGAAAGATAGTATTTATAGTCCGACTAAATCGTGTTTTTAGCCTTACATTTTGTTGCGCTGCTCCAATCAAATAGGAGTTAACATGGAGACTCATTTCCCGTACAATGATTGGCCTAAAATTCCTGCCACTGAGCGATTCTGATTTTGTGGTGTTGTTCTGAACACCCTCACTATTTTATTTTGGCTATAATTTGGTAATTCCTAGACTACTATTTGCGTAACGTGTTAACATATTATTTGTCAGCAAGTCCCTAAGGAAAACCCAAATATATATATATTTAAAGAGCTAATACTGCAATTTTTCGTTCAAAATAGTGGCTGTTTCTTCATACCACTGTTTTCACTTCCAAACGATTAGTGGTGTCCTGGCGGTACTGTCATGTTTTTCAAAACGTAAACCATTAATAATGTCATAATTCCCAATAATAAGAGCGTTTTTCATGTTTTTTTAAAACCTAACTCTCGGATGGGTAGTGTTTTTTATCACTGTCGATTTGAGAAAAAAAAAGCTAGTGCATTGTGGCCCTTACACGCGTGATGTGCAGCAATTGTGTGTATCGCGCGACTCGTGTGTTTTAGTGTTGCATGGTGTGCCTGCTTTTCTGCCCCTCCCTTCTCTCTATCTTTAGTCCATCTGTCTTTTGTTTTTGGTAACATAGTGTATAAAAAGACATGAATAGAATTTTAAATCTATAGGTCTTGTTGATTCAACTGCGCGTATTTCAAGGTTTTTCCTAGAAATAGAAATACAGTACAACTTTTTTATGTGGTTTGGGAAACGCGTGTGATAGGCAGTAGGGCAGAAGGATTTAACTATCAACGTGAAACGTTACAATTTGCAGACGCAGGAGAACACAAAGGGGATTTCGCGTACAGTCATTGTGACAGCACTGTTCTTTTACCATTTCTTCTTCTTTTTTATTGAAAATTATTTGTTAGGCTTTACATTTACGTTTTAATTTATATATGTGGATTAGAATTTCTCACGACAATCCTCCCCACTTAAAAACAGACGTTATATGTGTCAGTCTTATTATTTCTATATACACATAGAGAAATTTCTTATTATTCCTGGGGTTTTGTGGGTGATTCTCATCATCACACGGATGGCGGCTTAAAAAAAATCAGCTCCCAAATTTTGTTTTTCCACTTATATACTCTATGGAAAAATTATGCTTAAATGCCTTCCCATACAGATAAATATTGAATTTCTTTATCGCCCATATTACTGCAAGACATTCTTTTTCGCTAGTTGAGTAGTTGATTTCAGCTTTATTCAACTTTCTGCTAGCATATGCCACTGGGCTTAATTCCCCATCCAATGCATCTGATTTCTGTAGTAGAGTTGCACCCAACCCAATATTACTGGCATCCGTCCTTACTATGAATTCTTGACTTAAGTCAGGTAATTTCAAAATGGGTTTACTTGTGAGCTTTTCCTTCAATTCTTGGTAAGTCATTTCACATTGTGGTGTCCATGTGATGCGATCTGGATGTCCTTTACGTGTCAATTCAGTTAACGGTGCACATATGGAATTAAAGTTTTTGATATACTTCTGGTAGAAACCACATAATGAGACAAAGGATCTCACGTCCTTCTTGGTTTGTGGTCTCGGGGCTTTCTTTAGTTTCTCTAAATTCTTTGGGTCAGGGGTCATGTTTCCCTGATAAACTGTGTGTCCCAAGAATTCCAATTCTTTACATCCAACGCAACATTTGGTTGGTCGGGCTGTTAAATTCGCTCCCTAAGTCGATTAAACAGCATGTTCAGAGAGTCAATGTGTTCCTCAAATGTTTCTGTTGCTATAAGGATATCATCCATAAAATTTGTTATACATGGATTATTCAGAGGGTCCAATAATTTTCTCATCATTCTAGAGAAGACACTAGGCGCATTCTTCAATCCAAATGGCAATCTATTAAACTCATAGTGTCCCTCTGAGGTACTAAAAGCTAGGTATGGTCTAACCTCAGGCTTTACTGGAATCTGATAGTATCCTTTACTCAAATCCACTTTTGAGAAATATTTAGCTTTATTTAGCCTGGCAAACAACTGATTTGTATCCGGCAATGGATCCACCTGTCCTTCTGTAATAGCATTCAGTCTCCTGTAATCTATACAGAGTCTATGTTCTCCAGAGGGCTTCCTTAAGAGTACAACACCGGAACTATACGAAGATTCACTGTGTGAAATAATTCCTTCCTTCAACAGATAGTCTATCTCTTCCTTCAAAGCTTTCTCCTTATCAAACGGAATCGAATATGGTTTCATACAGACAGGTGTGGGGTCTATCAGTTTCATATCATATTCCAATAGTTTGTATGCCCTGGTCGGTCTGTTAACACCTCTGCATGATTATTTAGAACCTGTTGCACTCTCTCTTTCTGAGTTTTCGTTAAATGTGTACTGATTTTCACCTGTGCTGCTGTCTCACAGGGGTGTAATGGATACTCAAATGATGAAAGTGGTTCCTTTTTCATCTCCATGGCGATGGACAAGGTCAACAAGTGTGTCTCTTCTTCCTGATGTTCTCTTTCCAAATATTTCTTCAGGAGATTCACATGATAGATTTTTTTTTTCCCCTTCTTATCTATCTTATAATTTGTTCTAGACACCTTCTCTAGAACTGTATATGGACCTTGCCATCCAATTTGTAACTTATTCTGACTCCCGGGGAGAAGAAGCAGTACCTTCTCTCCCACAGCCAAATCTCTGTCTTTCGCCTTCCTGTTATAATAGGCAGCATGTTTCTTCCTGGCTTGTTTCAAATTTTCATTGGCAAGTTTCCAGCCAGTTTTTAAACGAGTGGTCAGCTCATTCACATATTGGTATGAAGATGTAATGTTTTCCTCGCCTTTTCATCAGTCCACGTTCTTAACAAAGCTTCGAGTGGACCTTTTATTGGCCTTCCAAACAATAATGTTGCCGGGGCCATACCGGTTGAACTATGGGGTACCTCCCTATAAGCAAAGAGGGCGGCGTGCAGGTACTGGTCCCATGTATCTGGTTTTTCGTGTGCCAACTTTCTCAGTATCGACATCAACCGTGCCGTTAAATCTTTCCACTTGGCCGTTCCCTTGGGGATGATACACACTACAATGGAAGTGTTTGGCCTGGAAGATCCTGAAAACTTCTTCAGTTAGTTTCCCCTTGAACTGAGAGCCATTATCAGTCAAGATTTGATTGGAAAAGCCTAACCTTGTGAAAATTGTGAGCAATGCCTCTGCCACATGTTTAGAATCAATCGATGACAGGGCTACTGCCTCTCCCCACATAGAACAAGTGTCCACCAGAGTCAGAATGTAGCTGTTCCTTCTCTTGGTTCGGGTGAGAGGTCCCACAAGATCCACGGCAACTCTCTCAAAGGGTGTTCCCACTATGGGCATTTCCCCCAGAGTTGCTGGTGCAGTCCAATGTTTAGGTGCTACTCGTTGGCACTCTGGACAGGATTTTACATATCGTTTGATATCTTCAGTTATTCCTGGCCAGAAATAGTGACAAGCTATTCGCTGTCCTGTTGCGCTGATCCCCATATGACCACTGAAGGGAATCGCATGCCCTAGTTCCAACACTTTAGTCCTATATGAAGTGGGAAGGACCAGCTGTCCGTGACCATTGGATTCAGATCCAGCCTTCCTATATATCAGTTTGTTCTTCATCTAAAAACTCTCCCTTGCCTGGAGGTGTATGAGATTTGGGCAACTTTCTTGAAACATGGCTTGAGTGTTTTTGTCCTCCGCCTGTGCCTTCTCATCTCATCTGGATGAGTATTTATTGGATTATCCTCCTCCTTTTTAGACTGTGATCTGGTCTGCACTGTTGCCAATATCACAGGTCTCTTGGGATTCCCCAAGAAGACATATCTACACCCCAATATCAGAGGGTAGATTGGCTCATTTATCACTGCTGCTTTTTATGATTCCTTCCACATATCGCGTTTTCACTTTTATTCGGGCGACGGGAAGTGTCATGGTAGCTACATCCTTGGTTGCAGTTTGAATCTCCACTGTTTCTGTGGTGTATTGATCGGCCTGCACCAGGTGAGAACTCACAACGGAATCGTAATCTAAACCGGTATCATATAAACACCTTATAGTGACACCATTACAGATGACATCTTCACACACTGGGGGGGTGGTATGGTTCCTGTAGTTCTTCAGGTTTGACCTTCTTTTCCTTTTTCCCCGATGTCATAGCAGCACAATGAGGAGGTTTCCTTCTACAATGGTCAGTGTCATGATTGTTCATCTTACAATTTTTACACCACCTTTTTCCTTGGTTGAAAGATTTTCTTTCATCATATTTCCTTTCATCGAATTGTGGGGTTTTATTTTTATTTTCATACCGTGGCCTATCAAACTGGTGCTTACCTTTTTTTTGATCCCTAGGATCAAATTTATTAAAGTTCTGTGGTGCCCTAAAGTTATCCACTTGTTTCTTTTTATTACCTGTTACCTCTGCTTGAGCTGCTTGATACCTTTCAGCAACATTTAGCAACTCACCCAGCCTCTCTGCACCTTGTTCCATGAGAAACTTTCTCAGGTCTGGAGCCATGGACTCTCTTAATTGCTCTATAAGGACCATTTCCTTAAGATCTTGGGTTTTCCCCCAGAGAAGTCCATTTCTCCAAGTATGTCTCTATTCGTGCAGAGAACTGGTGATAGGTTTCACCTGACAGTAGTTTAGCATTCCTAAATTTTTTTCCTATAAAATTCTGCATTCTTTTCATATCTTAACAAAAGAGCCTGCTTTAGCATGTCATAATTTTCCTGATCACCTCTGCTCATTTTTAGCAAAAACTTCATAAGCTGCCCCACGAAGTCCCTGAGATAACTTTAAGCTCCACCTTTCTCTCTCTAACCCATATGTGGTAGCTAATAGTTCATACCTATTTAGATAGCTCTCTCTATATCATCGTCTTTCTCAACAAAATGATCTAAATGAAAATTCATAGCTGAGGTTGAGGCTCCCTGGCTAGCAGTGGCATCAGAGGCAAAGGGACTGGCACCATTTTCAGGAGCATGGCCTTGAAACTCAAACTCCCTTAGTCGTAACTCATGTTCCCTTTGTAATCTCTTCTCCTCCCTTTTTCTGCTTCCCTCTCTGCAGCTAATCGCTTGTCTTCCCTTTCTGCAATCTAATTTCTTTCTTCTCTTTCTTTCTGCAGCCAATCTCTTTTGTCTTCTCTTTCTGCTTCCAATTTCTTAGCCTCAGCCTCAATCTGCAACCTCTTAATCTCTTTTTCAGCCTCTATTCTCTTATCTTCGGCCAATCTTTCAGATTCTAATTTTCTTTCGGCCTCTTTTTCTAATCTTCTTTCTTCCCGTTCAATATATTTGTCACATTCAGCAGTGACATAAGCAATCATAATTTGCCCGTCCATCCTAACTCTTTCGCAGTCTGTACAGCAGCAGATCGAAATTTTGCCAGGTCGGCCATTGTCTAACAGATAAATGTCTAAAATATTTAACTAAACAATTTTATCTATGACTAATTAACTCAGGACAAAACAGGCACTGTGAGCTCAACCTTATTTATTTTCACCCAAGGATACCTTTTAATTCTTATTATTCCCTGAAGTGAATTACCCCCAATATTTTTAATAGGGAAAGATTCAAAATCCCGAGAGCGAGACCCCAATATATGTGGTGAAGTGGGATGTTATAAATATTTATAGGGGACTTAGTGTACTGACTGAGATCAGCTGTGAAGGTATCTATATCTAATAAGAGTAGTGTATTATCGATAACCTTACTTGCTGCCACATATGTATACCTCAGTCAGAATTATTCTGGAATAGTGTGATGACTACGTTATATGTCTAGGGTATGTGTATGATGAAGTGTAAGTCACAACAACAACAGACAGATAAACAATTTAATTTATTCCACCACACTTGACAACACTGTGACACTCACATACATATAACACTCTATGAGAATATCTTAAAGGAGTCACTGATAACTTTTCAAATAACAATATGTATTCAGTGCTGTCATGAATGTATATGTGTCCTGATTCAAATACAAAGGGAACCAGGAATCACAATCAATTTTAATTACAAGTTATATGTACAGAATTTATCAATATGAATCTTGTGGTGACATATATTATTAATAGTATCCTATGTGTGTCAGTTGTGTAGTAGTAATATGAGGTAATACTGGTTTTGTTTTGTTTTTTCAAGCTCTGTTGGTATTTGTCATCATGACTTCAATAGTTTGTTTCTGTTGGAACTAGTATTGGAGATGTTCTCAGTTCCTGGCATTAAAACAATTAAATTCCCCTCTTAATTTTATTTTACAATGTCATTTTAAGATGGGGGTACATAATGTTGAGCTCAGCTGGCCACATCAGCTTATCTTTCGTGATGGCGGCAGGAAAAGACTCCTCTGCTCGATTGCTCCCTTGTGCTCTGGAGACACCTCACTGATAGCTAAATGGACCAAGGAGTATGCTGTCCGACTCTAGGTTCAGCAAAGCTCTGACCAAGTGCTGCTCAATAACTTTAAGACCACAGTCCCTGAAACAAGAAGGTTGTACCTCCTACTTCAGAACTAATTTATACTCTATTTCTACACTGAGCACAATACATAACAAACCTGAGTTCAGAGCGTTAGGCCAACTGTCAGCTTCATCTGAAATACTTTACACCAGTATATTCCTCCTTAATGGTTACTACGCCTCTGCAATTCCAGCATTATTTCTTTCTAATCAATAATCTAGGTGTCAGTGTACTGTTTGGCAATTCCATGTAGTTTTACTTTCCTCCGACACCTTCTGTTCAGGCTGGAGCACTATAGGCTTTACCTCATGTTCGCTACTGAACCACACATATATACAGACATAAATTATCAATTTACATTCAATTTTCATTAAAAAATGTCAAATATTTCAAGCTTACCACAATTCATGGAAATATTACACAGTGACGTTGAATGGCAATGAATATAGCACAACTTCGATCTGCCGATGTCCCAGGCTTTATTTTATAAAAAATATACACTGGTGCTCAACGCACTGCTTCTTAGTAGGTTTATTACAAGATGTGGCAATGAACAGACGCTCTGAATTGAGTATATTCGCAGCTCTACCCAATCAGGCCATGTTTACCCAATCTTTTTGAAAAAAAGTACTCCTACTCCCGTTTCCCTTGACAACGAAAGATAGTATTTATAGTCCGACTAATCGTGTTTAGCCTTACATTTGTTGCGCTCCAATCAAATAGGAGTTAACATGGAGACTCATTTCCCGTACAATGGTGGTCTAAAATTCTGCCACTGAGCGATTCTGATTTTGGTGTTGTCTGACACCCTCACTATTTTATTTTGGCTATAATTTGGTAATTCCTAGACTATTTGCGTAACGTTTAACATATTATTTGTCAGCAAGTCCTAAGGAACCCAAATATATAATATTTAATAGAGCTAATATGCATTTTCTTCTAGGATAGTCGTGCTGTTCTACCACTTCCTCACTTCCAAACTTTAGGGTGTCTGGGTACTGTCATGTTTTTCAAACGTAAACCAGTATAATGTCATAATTCCCAATAAGAATTTTTCATGTTTTTTAAAACCTAACTCTCGGATGGGTAGTGTTTTTATCACTGTCGATTTGAGAAAAAAAGCTAGTGCTTGTGGCCTTACACGCGTGATGGCAGCAATTGTGTATCGCGCGACTCGTGTTAGTATTGCCTGTGCCTGCTTTCTGCCCCTCCCTTCTCTCTATTTTTAGTCCATCTGTCTTTTGTTTTTGGTAACACAGTGTAGAAAAAGACATGAATGGAATTTTAATTCTAGGTCAACTTGCGTATTTCAAGGTTTTTCTTAGAAATGGAGTACACTTTTTAGTGTGTTTGGGAAACGCGTGTATACTGCAGAAGGCTTTACTATCAACGTGAAACGTTACAATTTGCAGACGCAGGAGAACACAAAGGGGATTTCGCGTACAGTCATTGTGACAGCACTGTTCTTTACCATTCTTCTTTCCTTTTATTGAATTTATGTGTTAGGCTTTACATTTACGTTTTAATTTATATATGTGGATTAGAATTTCTCACGACAGTTAACTAAGACTGCGACACCCTCTCCTCTACCTTCTTTCCTATTGTGCCTAAGTATCTTAAAGCCCTTACAACTATATCTGCTATTTGGGTTCAAATGTGTTTCTTGAAGAGCATATATAGTATTAGTTCCTCCTGTTTCTGCAAGTAGGGGTGCAAAATTCTTTTTGATACCCCTACAGTTCCACTGAATAATTCTATATCCTGTCTTGCCCATTTCTAATATTAACTAGTATTCCTTTTATTTTGTATTAAGCTATCAATTTCGCTCTTTTTCTGTATTTCCTGTACTCATGGGCCCATTATCTACCATGTTCTCAAGAAATTCCTCATTCAGGCTTGTCATTTTATCAAAAACTGTTTCCACTAAGTATGGTAAAAGTACCTCAACATGTTCTTTGATAGATTCTTCTAGGTTGTTTTTGTTTTCCTGTTGTATTATGCTCTTTTGCTTCACTTTCCTATTTTCTCTGTCTATGTTTAGCTCTTGCCTTTCACTTTCTATTCTTTTTAGTATTATTTGATTTTCCTCTTTTAGTTCCGACAATTTAACTAGTAATATTTCATTTTCCTCTATCAGTTCAGACAATTTTACTACATCCTGGGCAATTTGGAAGTTATTAACAAAACAAAGAACCAGTCAGACAATTCGGCTACATCATTGGAAAATGTGAGTGCGCTGAATAGTACAGAGGAAGTGCTCGAAGAAATGAAAGCCATACAGCACCAAAGTGCTCCAGAGATAGCACCCTCAACTGGCACCACTGATTAGTAGAATGAAAGAAGAGAAACAAGTACCCTCCTGAGTATTGGGTTTTCTGACACACAATCATGTCCCCCCCCCCCCCCTCCCCATTTTCATTCCACCATCCCATCTGCCTCAGAACTTTACCTTCTCTGAGCATTAATATTAATCCCAGTGAGCGGAAAACATTCATTACATTTGCACTGGTTGAAAAGGTGAATAATATAATAAGCATGTACATCAGTTCTATCATCATCCACTCCCTGCTCCATATGGATCTTTGGACTACCTCTGCTTTTGGTTCTCTATGAGAAACCCGCACAAAGCAGTCACCAGCTCTTGCAGTGGTGGTTCACGAAACCATCATTCTATACACTGAGGCTGCCAGCCTCATATGACCTAGACATCCGCTAGCAATTTTCACATGTTAATAAATGCAAAATATAGAATTTAAAAATGTACGACACCTCAAAATCTATTTGTTAATACTGACTCCTGGCTCAGAGAAATAAGGCAACTTGTTTAAGATGCCTCTTACGCGCGATTTGAAGTATTACTTTATACTAGGCTCCCACTCTGACTTTGTGTTCAGATTGCTAGGATTCCGGCTTTCCGTGTTAATGTAGGTAGAGTTTCCCTGGTATATAAGTCCACAAGATGCTCATACAAGGTCCTGTCCGATAAATGGAATTCTGATCATATTCCTTACTCTGGTTAGCTGGCTGTCTTCTTGACGAGGGGAATTTCACAGTGCTCTAAATCGGCGAAAGTGTCAGATTATATTGCAACTTTCGTCCCACGCACGTTGTTGTTACTATCTGACTAGGTACAATTAGAAGTGTTGTTTATAACATCTAAAATTGCCCAGCCAATTGTATTCAATCATGCATGTTATGTTGGGGTTTATCCCAGCAATTTCCTCATAGGAAAATTCTGCGTGATTTTTTAAGTCACTTTCCATATAAAGAATTGTTATTTTCGTCGATTATCGGTCCTGTTTACACTCACTACTTCCTACATTATCACAAATAATGTCTTCCCGGAAACGTATTACAACATTCCGTCTTTCAGGTGCGTGTATGAAATAGGTCAGTCACCACCTGGATAATTTACGGCCCTGTACCTGTGCAAAAAAACCAAAAACATTCATCATGTGACCATCTGGGATCTGCTCTCTCCACGAGAGAAATTAAGAAGTCACAATAGCCATTTCAGCGATAACCAAGCTCGCGGGGCGATCTTCTTGTTAATCCGGCGCGCCAATGTCTGGTACACGAGAATTTTACTAACATGACTGTCGGTCTGTCAGTATTACATCACCTGTCTACTCTCTCAGCAGGGATGACCAGGTAAACAGACATGACGAATTATTACAGGAAGCAGTGTAAACAGGTGAATGGGCACGTATTTCTGTGCTCCGAAAATGAGGAATAAATAGATAATGGGAGAGAACGAACGAACGAACGAACTTTATTTTCAAAGGGTTAAGAATTGGGCACGGGGTGGAATTTTAGGCCTTGACGTATCGTTTGGTTGCGGACCATGTCTCTTCTTGTTGCTTCAACCACCTTCCTCAGATACCTAATTTCTGAGGTTTGGATCTGGCTTTTGTGGGTTGTAGTCATTGCCCATGACTCGCATCCATATGTCAAGACTGGGACATAGGTGGAGCGGTATACAGCCATCTTCGTTTTCTTACCAACCTCTCTCTTGTTGAGGAATCCTCGATTTATGGCCTTAAAAAGTCTCCCAGCTGCAGCTTTTCGAGTGACCAACTCTTCTTTGATGCCTCCCTTTCGGTCTATAATAGCTCCGAGGTATTTCAACAAATATCAAAGGACAGTATTACAGTGTACACAGATGGATCTAAGGGAGACGATAACAAATTCGGGATAGGTATTTATGTTCACATGTGGCAAAAGGTGAAAGGATATAGTGTAACAGATAATACATTTATTTTCACAGAAGAGATGGTTGTCATTCTGAAAGCTCTGGAAATCTTCTCTAATAACCCTCCTCATAAATTGACAATATTAACAGACTCACTTTCATCTATTCAAACTACAAGAAACATATGATAATGCAGTAGACATGACAGTTATTACTGGCTAATTCTTACCTATATTCTACAGGATGTTCCATTCTTAGATACTTTCTAGTAAAGAACTAACAGAAAAGAAATACATGTGATTATGAGTAAAACAGAGAGCAAAAGCTTAAATAAAAGAATAACAACTGACGAATGGACAGTACAGTGGGATGGAAACCTTAAAGGCAGACACGCAAATAAATTGTTCAAGACTCCAACAAGAACGTGTCAGGTATCTAGAGAACTAAAAATTCCTAGCAATAAGACACTTCTTAGACTGCAACTAGAAATGGGCTATTTTAGAATAGAAGAACCTTACTTTGCAGAGTGTCTAGAAAAAAATAATATAAAGCATTTCCTACTAAAATGTAGGAAGTAACAACAACAGAAAAAAAACAATATTAGATTATTTACAGGCATGCAAACCATCCACAGCTGTGGAACAGGTGCTGAGAATAGATAGACCTTGACAATTGCACAATATAGTAAAACAGTATAGTAAAACAATATAGTAAAACAGTATAGTAAAACAGTATAGTAAAACAGTATATAACAAGAACTAAAATTGATATATAAGAATCAATGATGGTGTGAGGATAAGGGGTAGTCTGATGGGGTGCTCGTGTGGATGATGGCAGATAATTGGTGGATTTGGTGTAATTTCAGAAACCCCGGGCTTTCTCACCCCTTTTCACCTTGTAAACAACAGGGCAGTTATGAGAGACTATTATTTTGTTCATTCATTTGTTGTTGTTGTTCTTTGTATTTGTTTGTTTTTTATTTTTATTGGTTTTTTTTCCCCTTGCAAAGGGGAGGTCACACACACATACATTAACACAATTTTGGATTTCATTTACTCTACTTGGACTGAGTGCAAACAGGGAAAGGGGGGGGGGGGGGGGGGGAGATAGAGAGAGAGAGAGAGAGAGAGAGAGAGAGAGAGAGAGAGAGAGAGAGAGAGAGAGAGAGAGAGAGAGAATATATTTAGATATCGGAAATCAGATTTTATTGTCTTGAATTTATTACACTATATATCCTAATTATAACCCATCGAGGGTTGATACTTTGTTTAAAAAAAAAATATATATATATATAGCCGTTTTTGAACAGGGGAGAACACACACATCCACAAACCATTCACACTGTTTAACACTTTTGATTTACTCTATTTGGACTGATTGGAGGGGCGAAATGATGCCATATTCAGATATCAGAATAAAAATTATTACCTTGAAGTAGCTAAACTGTATATTCTAATAATTATCCTAGCAGAGGTTGAACGGAATTTTTTTTTCATTAAAACAAACAAAACACCCACACACTCTGTAAAACTTGTGTCTAAAAGCTAACCAACCAGTGGCAAACTGTAGCCGGTTTACTTAATTAAAAATGCCACGATATTATTTATAAGTCTCCAGTCTGTTATACGCTCGCGCTGCTGGTTAGTCAAGTGACTAACACTTCCACATTTCCAAACCACCTTTTCCTTCCCGATTTCCTCACCGAGTGAGCTGTTCTCAGATCCTTTCAGTGCAGACTATTCGGGTCTTGTTGGCTGCATTTCTAGAACGCATCTTTTCACCTGCCATTTAGTGTATATCGATTTCAGCAACACGCCCAGCAATTTATCTAAGCCCTCTATATTTGTTGGTGTAGTGTGGGCAGCCTGACGAAACCACACATGAAGTTTTTAAATAAATTGCACTTTTCCTTTCATTCTTTTTTCTTTCTTTCACCGTTATTTTCTAACCATAAGAGAAGATAATATGTTTTTCTCCTCACCAAACAAAAAGGGTTACTCCCCTTCCCTGTCGCTAGATGGCCTGGTCTCGTCGACGTACAGCGACGATGATGATCAATGACGATGATAAAACTGGCGACGTCAACACAAGGGTTCTAGAAAAATTGTTGATGTGCGGTGATTTTGTAAGTACTGTGTTATTATTTTACATCAGTTGATTTCTCTATGCTCTAAAGTTGCATGTTCATGTCCATTTTAACATTGTAGGCTAGGTCGATTCGCTCGTCATCTGACGATAGCAACGAGAACTGAGTGGAAGGGGCAAAGTCAAAGATATGGCGAACTCCGGCAACGAGGAAATGAGGTCGCGAAAAAAAATCTAACCTGGCATTAGCCTAACTTTTGTGCCACGATTGAATATATTCGTAATTTCGGCGTTTTCATTGTTCACATGTTCATGTTTTCGCGTTGCAACATTCACCTGTGCTGGACTTATTTTTTTTTTCTACAGAAGTTATCGACGTAAACGTTGCCAGATTATCGATCCAACGCGTAACCAACATTACACCTTGCCACATAACTCGCGATGAAAAACATTTTAAAGTCAGTTATTTCCCTTCAATGGATGGGTGTGAAAAAAATTTCCCTTCAGTATCCCAGCAAAGTTATGGTTGAATGAAGTTTATTTCCTTGTTATAAGTAAATACGAGGTGTGTTCAAATGAAACCCGTCCCAGTGGCTTTATAACAAATATATGTAAGGTACATCAGCAGGAGTAATAGAATTAAATACAGCAATTGTTATGAAGCAAGTACTCACTGGGGTTCTTTAGAAATAGTCACCATTGGCATTCAGACACGCATCCCACTGCTTGGGTAGACGGCGGATGCCGTCCGAGAAAAATGACTTTGGTTGCTTATTGAACCATTTGGTCACCGAGGCCCTGACGTCTGCATAGGAATCGAATCGTTGTCCCTTTAGAGATTTTTTTAAGGGTCCGAACTAATGAAAGTCACATGGTGACAGATCGGGGCTGTAGGCTGGGTGTGGCAGAACTTCCCACCTTTTCCTTGCTAACGCTTCCTGCACAATGTTCACAACATGTGGACGAGCATTGTCGTGCAACAGAAACACACCACGCGAAAGCATGCCGGGTCGTTTATTCTTGATGGCTGTATGCAGGTTGTCTAGTGTGTCTTTGTAGCGTATGGCATTGATGTTCACGCCAGGCTCTTTAAAGTCTTCCAATAGAAGCCCTTCATGGTCAAAAAATGCGGTCAGCATAACCTTACCGGCGGAAATCTGTGACTTGAATTTTTTGGGTTTTGGTGATCCGGGATGTTTCCATTGCATGCTCGCTGATTTGCTGCAAGGTTCAAAGTGGTGGCACCACGACTCATCGCCTGCCACTATTCTTCTTCTTCTTCTTCCGTCCTTAGCCAACGACCGGCAAAGCAGTCAGTGGCCATTACGCCTAGTGGCGTCTTAAGGGCAACAGCGAATAGATTTTCTTTGCCGTTGTTCCCATCACGCCTAATGGCGTCTTTAGGGCAATGACAAATCAATCCATTTGTCGTTGTTTCCGTAATCAAAGTGACTGGCAAACGGGTGATCAGCAACTCTGGTTTCTCTTCACAACTATTAAATCTTTCGCCTGCCACTATGCGCAACAGAAATGCATCTCACCCTCCTCTTCGTAACGCAGCAGGTTATTCAACTCCACCCCATGCGTTCTTCCTTATGGTGATCGACCTTGGATGGATTACTTATCACACCGGCCATTATTTTAACGGTCTGCAGCACAACCAATGAATACTAGGAGAATGAACACTTACACACTTGTACATTCGTTTGTGCTTATTACATCAGATGTGACGTCATCATGCTCCTCCTACGTATGTCCACTTGGCGCAGCACGGTCGGGTTTCATTTGAACACACCTCGTATAATACACACTGAGTGAACTGCACGGTACATTTATAATCAAAAGAACCTATAACTTTATAAACAGAAGATGCCATGAACCAGGGGAACATAATTTTCATTTTTGATCTTTAGGCCTACTTATTTCCACTCAAAACGTGAATAGTGAGAATATTGAAACTAGGTTTTCAGAACTTGGTCACCTAAAGGCACACGTTTGGGAGACAGTCTCATAAACTAAGCTTGGAAGGCGACATCAGAAATGGTTGACTGAGTTACCTTACCGGTGATGGGCTAGAGCCTCATAATTAATATGTTGAGACAGTTTTACCTCCAATGACAGGCTGAACCTGGAGAAGACAGATATCTTCTGCAGCAGTAACGTTGTAAGCTATAAAATACCCCATGTATGCATGCCAGAAACAATAAATGCAGCTAGGCAGAAAATGGTAACATTTGTTTTTAATATGTAAAAATTGTCTTGCTGAGAGTTGACTCCTTAGAAGATGAAACTTTGACTTGCCATTTAGACTAGAAATTAAAAAGAACAACCCATTAATAAAACATGAACTCCTAATAAAAGAGTTTAATAATATAATGTTAATAAAAAAACAACAACAAAACATTAGACATAAAATGTCATTTAAGTATATACATTTTAGAGGGCTATTTCAGATAAACTTGCTGAAGGTAAAACTTTGTTGTCACATACTTTAGAGCAGCCTTTCTCAACCTTTTTATCCTGGAGGAACCATCTTACAAGGAGGGATCAGAGCACCTTTTTTAGGCTCAGATCACAACATATACCACTCAACAATCACTTGAACAGAATCCAACCACAACACTCTCCAGAGTGCCAGCTATGTAACTACCCCAATAAAACTATTGACTACCACTTGAGTGCCCAGCACTCGATGATATTAGGAAAAAGCTCCTTCCTCCCAGGCCAGATAGGTGGAACACCTTGTATGGAGAAACAAAACAACTTGCGAAAACATGCAGATATGACTACATGGCACTGGGCCGAAGGGCGAGAGCCCAAGTGCCGCTGGATCAATAACAACATCCTGGAGGAACCCTTGAAATAATTTTCAGGTCTTGGGGAAACCCCTGCATAAAAATGATTATATCTACAGCTCATGGTACGTTAGCATTATCAGTAAGTTGTCAATATAATAATCCAATAACAATTGTTAATGCTTTTTTTGAGTAGACAATGGTTTTATCTGTGGATCTGTTTATTGTGGCTAACTTATTAGTCTACTCTTTTTGTGTATTTTTTTTTAAATTAATGAAGAAAAATATCCCGTTCAACCTCTGATGGGTTATAATTAGGATATATATTGTTTTCAATTCCAAATATTATGAAAAACTGCCGATATGAGAAAGTGGCATCACATTTGTCAAATCATTGTAAATAGGGACAATCACAATTGTGCTTATACATTAAATTAAAAAAAAAAAACAAACAAACAAACAAAATCAAGAAGTCTTTTTGTGTAGCTCCTCTTCCCCACAAAGGATATCAACTCTAAAGCAAGTCAGTGTAGGTAGAAGAAACTTCAGTTTTTCCTTGTTCGAACTGCCATAGGGGTCTGGTTGGTCACTGCGCACCACTGCGAGCGCTAACATCGTCCAGCGCAAAGTTAAAAAGCAATGTATATTTATTTTTTTTCAATCACAGTCTCTCTTGGAACCCCTAGCGACCTCTCATGGAACCCTGGTTTAGAGGTACAGCATTGTCAGTGTATATTTCTGTTGCTGATATTTTATTTGGTTACTGTTGCGCGGTGAAAGAATCCACAACAGGAAGACAAAATGGCATACAGTGCGAGTTCATTGGCAAAGCTGGATGATCCGATCTTTGTGTATTCACCTAACCATAGGGGTCATCCACGTATGAAGTCACACGATTTTTTAACATAAATCCAGCAGCCTGAGGAGGATGAAGCTGCTGATTGCACCAAGTGGCGATGCTCCCTGTGGTGCCACCTCAGATTGGATGAAAAGGAGCTCTCTCAACAAGCTGGAGAAAATAACGCGCAGAAAGGAATAAAAGGAAAAAACATTTGAGGGCTGTGACCTCAGGGGTGCATTCTCATAGTCAGTTATGACTGAAGGGCTATCACCTCAGGGGTGCATTCTCATAGTCAGTTATGACTGAAGGGGACTACTACTGCCAGTGGAGACAAAACAAGTCTTTCAATTAAAGTAGTGTTTCATTAATCAGGCTTTTAGTAAGGTCTTCCCTTTCATGTGCCGCATCCTAGTATGAGACGGGCCCAACCGTTGCTCTACCAACTAAATGCATTTAGATTCTCTTCCCCCCCACTATAATTTCATACATTTATTCTTATAATCTTTGTCTTTGCCATGTGTATTTTCGGACCCACTTAAGTGATCTTTTGTGTATTTTCAGATTTTCTTGTATCTAGGTATAGTTATAGGAAGAAGAGTCATGTTATTTGCAAGGTCTAGATCAAGGGTGGCAACTGTTCAGTCTTAATCTACTGGTAGACCCCAAGGCATCATGTGGTAGATGTCTAGCTGACAGGGGGGGGGGGGGGGGGAGAAGAAATTTTAACCTAGGTAAATTTTAGACTAGCCATCTCCCACTGACACATAAGGTAAAGTGCAGTGTACCCAGGTTTGATGGTACTTTCATAGCATTCTCCATGAAAACCTGCAAGTTAGCTAACTAACATTCACTTTATTTATGAATTGTATCAGGTAGAAAGTAATGTTTCCTTTGAAGTGAAGTTAACATTTGGTAACATTTAGTTCCAATTTTCAAACGCTTAGTCGATGGGATTGTAGGAAGTAGATCATTTGGCAGAGATATAAGTTAAATATAGGCTGGACTTATTCCAAATTCACGCACCCTAGAACCTGAAAACAGATGTGGTTTTATCAAGGTAGATCTTTAGAGAGCTCAGTGTTTCTAAAGTAGATCTCCACAGTTCCTGCAGGTGTAGATCTCCACAGTTCCTGCAGGTGTAGATCACGTACCTGTCAACCTGTATGAATTTTTCGTACAATGTACGGATTTTTGATACTTTTAGCAGTGTACAGCCGTATAGACTCGTTGTACGGATTTTTCTCTCTTCTACCCCCTTCCCCCCAAAAAAGTTTTTTTTTTTTTTTAAATTCTAAAAATATGTTCCAACTCAAGTTTTAAAAAATTTTAAATCAGAAAATATTTTCTAGTCCAGGTTTTTTTTAAACAAATTTTTTTTATTTTTAATTCCGGGAATCTCGGCTTTAGTTTTTAAACTGAGGTCTCTCCCAGCAACCAATCAAATCCATTTATACCGAACAATTCAGCAAAAACTTTGAATTCGGCCTCAAACGCTTTCGGTTTTCAGCGTGACATGGCGTATTTTTAAAGTTACCTGTTATCAACGACCACGCTTGCTTGCCACCACACTTCGACGCCATTTTGTTTAAAAAAGCTAAGTACTTATAACTTGGTTAAGTATTGCTGTTGTTTTGCTTTGTTGTAATTTAATCGCTGTCTTAATCTTTCCAGTTAGGCCTATATCTTGCCCTTTAATATACCTTGTATTTCCGATAAATTGTCATAATATTCTGTGTATGTAAGCCCTACATAACTAGAAAAAAAAGTTTGTTTGCGTTGAGTAGGCCTACTTTATCCCAGCGCTCGAGATTCACTGCTTTATTTTAAATAAAGTGGCGATCTGTTATCACTGGTCTAGGCTACCAACTCTTAAATAATAATTTTGTAAATTTTTGGTGGTACGTTTTTCCTTCCTAGATTTGATATCTTGCCCTTCAATAGCCTATATTTCCGATAAATTGTCATAATATTCTGTGTAGGCCCTACATAACTAGAAAAAAAAGTTTGTTTGCGTTGAGTATTCCTACTTTATTCCAGCGCTCAAGATTCGCTGCTTTATTTTTTTAATAAAGTGGCAATCTGTATCACTGGTCTAGGCTACCAACTCTTAAATAATAATTTTGTAAATTTTTGGTGGTACGTTTTTTCTTCCTAGATTTGATATTCTGTTTATAATTTTGTTTATTTTTTGTTGTTGTTGCTGTTAGCCGTTTGCTTTGTTCGTTGTATTTTTTAATCATTCTCTTCGTCTACAAAGATTATTTTTTGAAATATTTCATCCACTGAATGATGGCTGAGCCTAATTCAAAGAAACAACAGCTGACTGCGAAAGATCATTTTCAATGATGAAAACAATCCAGACTGCAGGAGGTCCATAAATGCGGACACACTCACTTCTATTTTACTGTGTAAGATTAACATTGATACATGCTGTGCAGACTTTAAGCCCACAAATGCAATTCTGCAAAGTGCTAAAAGTGCATGTGTTGATTATAATACAAAACACTGTACATCGAAAGAATAGTGTACCTCATGATCACCAAGTTTTTTATATGTAAAGAACAGCATGAGACTATTAGCATGTTTTATATCACAATAATTCAAATGCTAATAGATTTGTATATGTCATTTCTCATTTTAAAACTGTATTGCGTATAATTTATTAATATATTTTTTGCGTAAGGATTTTTGGGTGTTTGTAAGGATTTTTTTGGCCCGGCGTACAGATTTTTGTCTCAGGAGGTTGACAGGTATGAGATCATCAAGCTCTTTTGTCAGAGTCCACTGAATTCCATTTCTGTTGACTTGTGTTCTCATTTTATAGAATTGATAAACCTTTATCGAATGTAAAAAATAGCAGATAAAAATTAAAGTTTAGTTTTAACATGAATGTCATTTTAATTTAGTGACTTTCTGAAATATTGAATGGGGCGTGGGGCTAAAACATTTATGAACCTCTGATATTGTCAAACCTATACACCTAGAGAAGCCTAGGGGCATTGATTGATGGGTTATAAAATGAGTTAATTAAGATAAATACAGAATATCTTTATAACAGTGGTAAATTACAACTGTGTTACGGTTATGAAATATAACTGTAACAGTTGTGAAATATAATTGTGTTACGCTTATGAAATATAACTCTTATAAAGGGGGTCAGAGTGGCTAAGAGGTATGGTGTCCGCCTCGAGTTCTAGAGGTACTGGGTTCAATTCCCAGTTGAGGGAAAATAATTTATGGAAACAATTTTTTCAGAACCAGTGGTTCTAATGATGTCGTACTCCCCCCTGTCTCAAAATCGAAGATGCTTTCCAAGAAAGAAAGCACACTTTAGCAGTCTGGGTAGATATGGAGAAAGCATTTGATAAAGTTTGGAAAGATGGGCTAAGAGTTAAAATGCTTAAATATGGAGTCTGTGGAAGAATGTATAATTGGATCAGCAACTATCTAACAAACAGAACAGCTAGAGTGCAGGTGCACGGACAGTTAAGCAAAAAGACTACAATGGAACATGGAGTTCCACAGGGTGGGGTCCTTTCCCCAACACTCTTCCTCATATATATAAATGATATAACAGAAAACATCCACAAGAATGTTCACAACTCCCTCTACGCTGATGACCTGGCCATGTGGACTTCAGAACAATACATCACCACAGCAAGAGTGCGCATGCAGGATTCACTGCTAGCCCTTGAAAGTTGGTCCAAAAAGTGGTTGCTCAAAATAAATGAACAAAAAACTACGCACACTATTTTTACCTTGTCAAATAAACCACAGCAAGCAAAGCTGCAACTAAATGGGCAGGCAGTACGAAAAGATGAAACACCAACATACTTAGGAATCACATTAGACCGCCGAATGACATGGAAATCACAGATTAACAAAATACAGCTAAGGGCAAAACTTCGCATGGCCATCATGAAAAAGCTAGCAGGTACCACATGGGGTGCTGATGAGAATATCCTCAAAAAGCTGTACACAGGCAGAGTCAGACCTGCTATGGAATATGGCATCACAGCTTGGTCGACGGCAGCTAAGTCAAATTTTGACAGAGTAAACAGACTCCAAAACCAAGCAGCACGTATTATAACAGGGGCCCTAAAGTCTACACAAATCAACCATATGGAAAACATCACAGGGCTACAGTCAATGGAGGATAGACGTGACAGCAGAGTCTTAAAACAAGCTGAAAAATTTAAGAGGCTCGAAGGACACCCCATGTACCAAAGAATAAATAGGCTAGGAAGAGGCAGGCTCAAGCGAACTAACTTTGTCGCCCAAGCAAAAGAAAAAATTAACAATAATACCATACTAGCAAGCTCAGTTGCAAAGAAAATCCCAACAAGCTCAACTATCCCACTGTGGAAAATAAGATGCTTTCCTAAGTTAAAATCTGATATTCCAGGCATTGAAGGTAAGGGAACACAGACAGAAACACAAAGAAAGTGTATAGCAACCAAGTATATTGACCAAACATTTCCAGCAAAGCTTTGGACACATGCATATACTGATGGTTCGGCAACAAATGCAGTTGAAAATGGGGGGTGCCGGCATCCTCATAAAATTAAAGAATAGAATTCACTCTATGGCAATTGCCACTGGAAAATACTGCAATAACTTCTGTGCTGAAGCAGAAGCCCTGAAACAGGCAGCTGAAACTCTTATTGAATGCAAAGCACAGGCAGAAAAACAGATAGTAATCTTTTCAGATGCCCTCTCAATAATATCAGCGCTAAAGAGCCACCAAACTAAAGGATTGAAAGATCTGATAATCTCCCTTGAAAGACTGGCCGAATGCTTCAAAAAGTGCACTATCCAGTGGATACCAGCCCATTGCAACATACCAGGAAATGAGGAGGCAGATAGACTTGCTAAGGAAGGAGGTGCCTTACAACAAAATGATATAGAGACAACTTACGCAACGGCAAAGACTACTATAAAGGCTACATTCAAATCCAAATGGGAAAGAGAGCACCCGGGACATTTGAAAAATGATGCATATCATCAACTATCCAGAAAAGAACAGGTCATCATTTTTCGACTACGCACTGGTCACAACAGATTGAGATACCATCTGTACCACAAATACAAAATTGGTGCAACAGATCTCTGCACCTGCGGTACCAGCCCAATGACAGTCGAACACCTGCTGCAATACTGCCCAACATACAGTAATGAACGGAGTAGCATATGGCAACAACCCACTTCTGTCAACGAAAAACTGTTTGGAGATGTCGGGAACCTTGAGTTGACTACTGCCTTTATTAGAGTCATAAATGTGGAAGTCTGAAGGCGAACGAGGAAGAAGAAGAAGAAGGATGCCTAGCCTCCTCAGATAAGGGCGAAAAAATAGGAGGTCCTGTGTGGAAGTTGCGCACGTTAAAAATCCTACGGCAGTTGGAAATTGTAAAGAGTAGGCCTATCAGGCCGCCGCCCTGGCAAAATTTAAAAATTAGAAACCTACTCACAACAAAAATATTTATAGAATGTGTGATTCCTATATACACATATTGGGATTCTCGCCAGTGCTATGGATTTTGTGCACTGTGCTGAGATCCTCCTTGTGTGATCTAAGGGAGCAGATCGGAGCACTTATGGAGTAGTCCATGTGCAATGAAGATAGTCCTTAAACCAAACTGTGTGGGAGTCGCGCTGGTGTAATGGCTTCGGCGTTGTACTGGCGACCAGGTGTTCATGGTTCAAACCCGGGCGTTGGCGTTTGAAGAAATGTTTACTGCCGGAAATTTGACTGAATAGCCTGAACGGCTCCTGTGATAAACCCTCTGTGGATGGGAAGGAGCGAAGCTCCTGACCGGGTTGGAAGGAAAGTCCTCAGGTTCCCCAGCCTCGCAATGACATGTCATTGGGCCAAAGGGCTGAAAGCCCAAGTGCTGCTGGTTAAGGAAAAAAAAAAAAAAAAACCAAACTGTGTTATGATTATGAAATATAATAGTAGTGATGTATAATTATGTTACGGTTATGCAATATAACTAATAGTGGTGAAGTCTAATTGTGGTATTGTTATGAAATATAACTGTTATGGTTATGAAATTTAAATGTAAAATGGTAGTGAAATATAATTGTTATGAAATGTAACTGTACACCTGTAAAACAGTACTGAAGTATAACTATGTTACGGATATAAAATAGTGTTATGTTAAAGAAATCCAACAGTTTAACAGCGGTGAATTATTACTATAACATTGGTGAAATATTTATGCATAATATAGATTTAAGTTAATGTAGATATAGTGTCTTCCGTGATTCTAGATTATTTTACTTATATAATGCCCTTCCTGATTCTAATTTATTTTACTAATGTAGTATGTATTACATTTTATTTCAGACCTGTGTTGGGTGACAGAGAAGAAAAGGCAAAAGGACTGAAACTCAAAAAACTATTTTAGTCTCAAGACTTTTTCCCCCCTTCAGTTTGAGATGTCCGAAAATGGTTTGTCCACATCAGACAGCCAAGATGACACCATAGAACTGGACCCCACTTCAATGGAGTATTTATCTCAGGATATGGAAGGCTCAAGTTTGCTGCCACTGTCTAACATGGGTACATCAGGAGGTGGTAGTGGGCTTTACAGCACAAGAGATCGACCATATGCTTGTCATGTGTGTAACAAGAGATTCATTCAAAAAGCGCATCTAATAATTCACAAGCGTATTCATACAGGTGAGAAACCGTACGCCTGTCACATATGCAATAAGCGATTTGCTCAGTCCTCACACCTGGCAGTTCATAAACGTGTGCACACTGGAGAAAAGCCATTTTTCTGTAATTTTTGTGGCATGGGATTCTGTCGACGTCCTCGGCTGGAGGCTCATGTCCTACAGCATGTAGTGAAAGAAGGCAGACAGTTTCCGGGTGGGTTTAAGGGAGATGCATTGAGTAATTTGTCAATGGTTGGCCTTGGAATCACTGGGTCTTTTAAAACAGAAGGAACAAACCAAGAGTCGCTTGATGCTGCCGCTCAGCTGATGGAGCTGAAGATGAAAGGAGGGATGATGCCACAGATTAAGTCTGAACCCCAAGATGCTGTTGAAGATGATATTATGAGAACTGTTATAGGGGAGGAAAATGGGCCTAATAATCCTGGAGAGAATGATGCAGTTAGGAAGAGGAGAAAGCCAGAGTTTGTTCGGAGATTGGGAGGTAAAGACAGTGAAGGTGACGTTGCCAGTGAAGAAAGTGTTGAAGGCAATGAAATGGGAAACAACAAAGGTGCAGGTGATAAGGGCAATAATGACTATGCAAATAGCAATAACATGTTAGACTTTTCTTCTGAGGACTTGGATAAATTTACTTCAAGTCTGACTGAGCTTACTGATTTTCAGAGACAGGCTCTGAGTCATAGTTTGATGATAGGTTCATCAAAAAATCATCTCAACAGCTTTATCAACAGTATCTCTAGCAACAACCGCATGCATTCCACATCAACAATGATGAATTCAGGTTTAACCATGTCTGGGTTAGTACGCACCAACAACCGTATTTCATTGGTGGATTTTACAGCTGAGGACATTTTGAAACACCTAATGACCAGAGACGATGTTAAGTCGTGTGACTTCTGCTGTATTGTGTTTCACGATCCTGCCATGTATTATTTGCACAGAAGTATGCACGACAAGATGGATGTCCGATGCTGCAATCTGTGTGGGAAACTGCTGACAGATAAATATGATTTTACAGCACACTTTCTCAGCCAGCACAAGTGATACACGCCAGATTTTTTTTGCTTGGAAGCATTTCTTCTGTATTTAAAGCAATTTCATTTTGTAACCTAAATGGGATAATTTAGTTGATAGTTCTCATCTTTGGCACTACATAAGTGGTCATCATCATCATGTTCCTTTTTTTATATTCCTTATGAAGCATGGAGCCACCACTGCAGCTGGTCCCTTTGCAGGAAGCCTGCACTAGGCATTCACATGCTCATGCTATGGTGGTTTCTGTAGCGATTGTTTTACATGGTGAGGTTGCCAGTCTCATGCACAACCTGTTGCCTGACAGGCAGGCTGGGGACAGTCAAGGGCTAAAGAAGGCAACCCTATAGAAATACCTGTTGAAATTGAATGCACTGGGCCACAAGCTTAACGAAACAGTGCAACATACTTCGCTTAATGATGTAAATTAAAAATGCAATTGAAAATGGGGGGGGGGGGGGGGGGGGGGGTGGGGGCTGGCATCCTCATTAAATTAAAGAATAGTATGCACTGTATTAAAGAATAGTATGCACTGTATGGCAATTGTCACTGGCAAATACTGCAATAACTTCAATGTTGAAACAGAGGCCCTGAAACAGGCAGTGGAAACTCTTATTGAGTACAAAGCATATGCAGAAAAACAGATAGTGATCTTTACAGATGCCCTCTCAGTTATAGCAGCCCTGAAGAGCCACCATGCTAAAGGATTGAAAGATCTGATAAACTCACTTGAAAGCCTGGTCAGATGCTTCAACAAATGCAGTCAAGTGGATACCAGCCCATTGCAACATCCATGGAACAAAGAGGCAGGTAAACTTGCTAAAGAAGGGCGAGCCCTGCAACCGAATGATTTAGAGCAGCGGTGGCCAAACTACAGCCCGCGGGCCAGATCCGGCCCACCAACCTGTTTTGACCGGCCCGCCAACCTGTTTTGGTCGGCCTCTTATTGTTGATTGAAGCCACACTCTTCACAATGAAATAACACACAAATGTATGTTTGAAATAAATAATTACATGTCAAATTACAAATTACAATACAAATTAAAACATCAGATTCATTATATTTTTTTAAACAGTAATTTCAGTTCAAAGACTGGTATACATGTCTTGGCAGATGTGCAGTACAGTAGTTTGCCGTTGCTTTCTGTACGTGGTTCATTATACACACACACATATATATATATATATATATATATATATATATATATATATATATATATATATATATATATATATATATATATATATATATATATATATATATATATATATATATATATATATATATAACTAAATATCAGAACGTTATTTTTTAAGGATTTTATAGGTCTGGCCCTCGGGTGTTACCCTTTACCATAATCTGGCCCTCGGCCAACCTTATCGTGGCCACCACTGATTTAGAGACAACTTATGAAATGGCTAAAACAACTATAAAAGCCATATTCAAGTCCAAATGGGACAGAGAACACCCAGGTCACATTAAAGATGATGCCTATCACCAGCTATCTAGGTGAGACCAGGTGCTTATTTTCCGGTCACGATAGGTTGAGGTACTATCTGTATCACAAGTCCAGGATTGGTCCAACAGATCTTGGCTCCTGTGGCACCAACCCCATGACAGCCGATCATCTATTCCAGTCCTGCCCAATTTACAGCAGTGAACAGAGTAGCATATGGCAACAACACACTTCTCTCCACGAAAAACTGTTTGGAGACGTCAGGAACCTTGAGCTGACTGCTGCCTTTATTAGAGACCTGAGAGAGCAGTAATCCAGTATTTTGTTTTTCTCAAAGACTCCCCAGCAATTAGGGTTTAATTTTCTGGTGGGGTAATTTCAAGTTTTCCTAGGTAAAGAACAAATATAGTTTGTCAGTTCCATTCCTTCCCTTTTTTTATTCTCTCCCCCCCAAGATCCATAAGCCGGGGTAATGGTGATGCACCAAGCTTTTGACATAAGGCATTGATTAGACTTAGTTGACGACCACTGCTTTACACCTTTGAGAATTTATGTTTTGATTTGTTTTTTTTTAATTTCTGCTAATTAAATGCTTAGCTTGACACAGTATATTATTCAGTGGTAACAATGACATAAATGGGCACAAGACTGTGTTATTACTTCTGGTTATTTGAAATATGCATAAGAGACATCTGTTAGTGAAGGTCTGAAGTATGGATGTTATGTTCTTGATAACAATTAACATGGCATGTTTATGAGCCCTTGGATAGGAATGATTTTACTTCTGTTGTGTTGAACAACCTAGTCCTGATTTTTTCTGAGAGAAAGCTGCAGAGCTCTATATTTGGCAAAAGAGATTCAATCTAGCTTTGTTAGTCTTCACGCTGAATGTTCCTCTGCTTCTCTGTCAGTGTTATTTCCTAAACAGTAAATCTGTGCATTTCTTCAGTATCTTGCTATACTGGTCTTTATTGGATCTTTTGTTACTGTGTTTATTCTCATTTTCTTTGTTTTGTTCTAGCATCAGTTTGGTCCAGATCTTTCCAGGGACAGCCGGGAAGTATTATTCAGCAACAGTTGCTGCATATGGCAAAGTCTTCTTTAATTTGATAGTTTAATTATATGTTATTTTCTTAATACATTTTGTGTAAACGTTCTACAAAGTAACTCATCATAATTAGTCAAGTGTATTTCTGCAGTGGCCATTAATGTGCTTTCATTAACATTTATATTGTTATGCAATTCTGGCCTTGTAAATAATACAATATATGTTAATAACAACAGGGGATGCTGTGCAACAGGAAGGCGCAGTAATAAAAATTAGTATTGAGTCAGGCTTTCTGTTCAGCCACGCGCTTATCAACAGGACAGCGATTTTGATAGAATTTCGGTTCTTGCCTTCAGGGAAGTACCCAAATTTTATTTTATTTTATTTTTTTTATTTAGTTTTTATGTGTCCTATCTAGCCTTCACTTTCTTTCCTTTCCTGACGAAGGCCTTGTGGCCGTAACGTAGACTATTTTCTTTGTCTTTTGTCCTCGTAAGACGAATCACCTTTTTTCGATTTTGTTTTCAAACCCATCCATGTTTTTAATGAACCATTTGATTCTAAAACTGGCTCAGTACTGATTTTTTTTTTTTTTTTGCTTTTGAATGATAACTTGACAGAAAATTTTTGCTGTTGACTGTGGTGGTCATGTGTAAAACGTATCTAATCCAGAAGACTTATACCTGCTATAAAACTGTGCCACTTTTAAAACTTTGCACTCTTTCAGTTTATAGTTTTGTCATTTTTCTTTAACACACTGCATTGTTTTATGTTCACGATAATAATCATTCAGATAAAATGTTTGGCTTGCATTTTGAGAATTCCATGAACCTCAGTTTTATAGATTGTTCAGAACCAAGTGTTTGGCTTGCTTATTTAAAATTTCAAAATTGTTTTCCTTTTGGTTTAGTTTGGTTTTTAAAGACTATCTTCATTTTACACGGACAACTCTATCAGTACTCCGATCTCCTCCCTTAGATCACACAAGGAGGATCTAAGCACAGTGCACGAACTCCATAGCACCGTCGGGAATCCCAATATGTGTATATAGGAATTGGACATTCTATAAATATTTTTGTGGTGGGTAGGTTTCTAATTTTTAAATTTTGCCAGGGCCACGGCCTTTCGTCCTACTCTTTACGATTTCCAACTGCCGTAGGATTTTTAATGTGCGCAACTTGCACCTACTATTTTTTTTTTGGCCCTTATCCGAGAAGGTTAGGCATCTGATCTCACTACCCATGAGAACAGAGGGGAAGTATGACATCATTAGGACCACTGGTCCTGAACAAAACTTCCCAAAATTATATTACTCCTACTGGGAATCAAACCCAGTACCTCTAGAATTTGAGGTGGACGCCATACCTCTTAGCCACTCCGACCCCATATTATAGTTCCTTTTGTAGTTTGTTAAGGGCATTTTATTTTGCCTTGATGTCTTGAGCTTGAAAACCTCTCAGTTTTGTAAATTGTTCATGAAACTTTCAGAGCCTGAACATTTTAGTTAAATTTTAAGAACTCACAACTTCTTTTCTGAATAACGCAATGATTCTGATCCCCTGTTATGAGAATTATTAAAGTGTTTGTTTCAAGTGACCGACCTTGGTGAAACCTCATTTTTATTTTTTTTTAAAGTGCATTGAGACTCGCGGTAAAAAAAACAAAATGAGTTAAAAACATGGAAGTTAGGAATTAAGCACATATTTTTTGTCAAACTTTTTTGGGGATAAAAAAAAAAATCATAAAAAACAGTTGTATGGCAGTACACAAAAGCGAAAATGACGAAAAAACTATACAAAATGTGGCAAAACTGTACAGTGTGACTGCTATGTACTTGTATAGATTCATCAGAGCAAGTGTTTGTAAGTTGAAGGCTTGAAAGCCTCTCTCATGTGTTTGTTTGCTATGTTTTATCACTACAGTCTTCTCATAGACAGTTCCTGCTTGTTTGATGAAGTTTCTAGATTAGACCAGCATCAGTGATTCCAGATATTAAAATGAACATCTTTCCCAATTTAGTTTTTCTTTGTTCTTCATACTGTAGCAAGTACCTCTTAAGTTGTATGACTCACTGGTGAAGTTGGTCAAGATGGATTGCAGCAGTTATTAGCAATGTGCAATTTTCTGCAAACATCGTTAGTATGTTAATTCACTTCTCTTTTTAAATCACACACAAATCATCACAGATTTGTTTATGATTGCTTTATCTGCATGGATAAAAAAATTTTAATGTTGGAGTCACATGGTGCCATTGGCTGCTACAATCTCAACAGTTATAGTTAAACAACAGCGACATAACGTAAACCCTATAACGAAAAAGAGCAATACTTTTAAATGTTTTAACTAAATATATTTTGCTGTAAAACTTTTTAAACAATGGCATAGCTGATTACATTGTATGATGATGTAATTGCTATCTCCATCTGTAACGAGTGTTAGCTGCCTCTCAGACCCAGGACAAAGGTCGCATTAGTCTTCTTAGTTATGTCAGAGGTTTAGAACAGCTGATAAATATGCAATGGTTGGCATACTTCACCGTTTGTGTTCTGTTTTTTATTTGCCAGTGTTAATACCTTTTATGATTGGTACACATACTCTTTTTGGTGTTATATTTTCCATGCACAGTTGTGCTAAATCTTGATTAGCTGTATTCCCCAATGAGCTTACGAAGTTGCAAGTCATAAAGAAAGCTGAACATGTATTTGCAAGGATGGTTACAGATAGCAACAACAGCAGGATTAAAGTATGGGGGTGTGTGATAAACGTACAAAGATTCGTGTCAGTGGTTCTTTTGGAACAGCTGAAACAAAACAGATAAGCTATTTTCCCTGTTGCTCTGGCTTCCTAGCTCGGTGGTCCATGGTTCGATCCCCAGTTGAGGTTGGATTTTTTAAGACTGCTAATGGCTCTGAGGTTGACCTAGCCTCATGAATTGGCTACCAGAGCAACTCTGGGAAGGTTAAGGTGGCCGACGTGATGCTGACCACATCACCCCTAGTGTGCCGATGGTCAAGAAAATATGGGCCAAACACCATATTCTCAAAATGCCTTATTGGACATGTAACAGGCTCCTTTCCTTTCCCTTCCCTATTTTCCCTGTGATATGTAATTTTATGGATGTCAAGCCATTTTCTGAGCTATGTATTATTATGGACATAGGGCTGTTTTCTTTTTAAAAATGCAACAGAATCTTCATTTCAGATGAGGTTGTAGGACATGATTTGTACTGTTACCAATCAAACTCTTCTGTTTTACTCACCTGTCAGTTGAAGATTATTATCATGTCTTTGAGCTTTTGATGGATAGGATGCACATTTAGGAAATCTGCTGTTAGCATTACAAGGCAGTCCTTGTTCTGGAATCCCCACAGTAAAGAGGTAAGAGGGAGATTTTAAAAAAATTATATGGAGAGAAATAAAGACAGAAGTGAAAGAGATGAGGAAGTCTTGGGAAGACCGTGAGCTGATGGCACGGGACAAGAGGATTTGATAAGAGGGGCTGAAGGATAATATTGATGATGATACGAGCATTTGTTCCATTGTGAAATAAAAATGTACTTCTTTCTTCAAGGTTTCACTGTTGTCAGATGATATGGTCTAATTAGTTCACAGTGCAGTCCACACACTTAAGACCTTCCAAACAGTTTTCCTGTCATATGATTCAAAAGTAATAACAAAACATAGACTTATGAAGAAGATCCAGAGATCAGTTTTATTAGCCACTATTCTTATGAATGGCTTGGTGCAGGCTTCCTGCAAGGAAGCCAGTTACAGAATTGGCCTCCTGCTTCATAACGAGTGAAAACAAAAGTAAATTATGATTCTCAGGTTTCTCGTTTCACAGGTAGTTAGTTATCTTTCTCTCCTGTTCCTTAGTTATTAGTGCCCAGCTTTGGCACTGACATCTTGATGGTGGCTTAATGTTGTATTTATCAGCTGTTTCTGGAAACATTTGGATGTTCAGATGGTTTACACCTAAGATGACCTGATGAGCCACTTTCTTGTTAAATTCTCATTTGTGTTCAATCTTCCACTTGTTAGGTAAATCATTTGTATTATGATTTTTTTCCCCCTACAGAGTCTGATATTCCCATAAAAATTGCTTGGTATTTTTTCATGAATTGAGTAATTTCTGGTTCTTTATAGATGTGCTGGTCAGAATCTCCACAGCTGTAATCCCAGAGTCCAGAATCCTAGCAGCCAAAATCCCAAAAAGGCATAATCCCAACAAGCTAGAATCCTGACAGTTATGGTACAGTCAGTTAATGACATTTAATGTGTGGATGCAACTTCTACAATTTCACAAAAACATGTAATGTTTGTATTGAAAGTGTTGAGAGAAATTTAAGTCAGTGTAAATAAAAATTTACCTAATAAAATTCAATTTTAAATTTCCATTTGATCTTTTTTTTTAATTTGTTGTTATTAAGAAGTTACCACGGCTGTTGGTATTATAGCTGGTAGAGATTTTGGCTTGTGAGGATTAGAGCTTGTTGGGATTTAGGCCGTCTTGATTTTGATTGTCAGGATACTGTTGAGACAAAAGTCCAGACTATTATAATTGCATTTCTTGCTTATTCCGTGTACATTTCCAGCGTGTTAGTCTATTTGATCATTCTGTTTCATTAAAATAGTTTTCTTGAGCGATATAAATTTCACTGCCAGCTTGCTGGACCCTGCTGTAAGTTCACCAGAACCCCTTAAGCTAGTACTTTTTATTGTGTTACAAGTCTTTGTGGCTACCATATTGGCCTTGTAGGATAAACCATACAATCATCACCTGATTTTGGCATTTCCAAACTTCATACTGATATCATCTCTTATGGTCGTGGGAATGGAATCTTCTTGCTGAACTGATTAATTTCTGATATGAGAAACTATCACTTGATTGGGAAGTTGTGATCATGATTGTAGTGCAGTGGTTTGAAAGGTATCAAAGGGTTTTCTTACAAACATGTATCATTTCCACAGTATGTTGTTTATCATTTATTGTCACTTTATACAGCCTGATTGGTGTTGTTAACAATGTATCATAAGATATCAGTTTACTCACAGCAAATTGAATATTGTACCACAAGATCCATTCCATTTGTATAAGATGAGAAAAAGTTGACTCTAAATGACTTTGAACAATCATTAATGCAATCCTTCTTGATGGTGAAAGTCTGAATAGGTGAATATTATTTCTAATTCATATTTTCATCTGTTCAATATTGCTTGTGTCAAAAGTTGTCTGCAGTATGGCACACAGATGTACCGTGTAAAAATTTGAGCGTATATTTTTGTTGGTTTGATCTTGGTTGAAAAAGATTTGAGGGAAACATTTGTTTATTCATGTTCTTTGTTTTTAACAAGTGACAGAGTTAACTCCTACCTTGGTAATTGAAGTTACCATTCTGTACATTGCCTATTGCATATACTGTACATATAAAATTTAATGTTTTCTGGTTTAAGAATTTTATACTCAGAGATGCACATTTTTGTCATATATTATAATTTAAAATAAAGAGCTAAATCATTATTGCAGTATGTCATTTACAGAGTGTTATAATTATTTGAAATGAATGATTTGCTAGAAATTATAATTGTTTGAAAAGAATGATGTATTGGGGGTTACAGTTGCTTGAATTGAAGGATTTGCTGTGAGTTTAATTGTTTGAAATGAATGATATACTGTTTATAATGATTTAAATGAATGATTTGCTTGACAAAATAAATGTGTTTTTTTTTTTAAATTCCTTAAAGAGCATGAGGCAACCACTAAGTTGGTCCCCCTACAGGCAACTCATGCCATTGTGCTCCGGCAGTGTTTAGTTTCTAATACCGTATGAGGTTGCTAGCTCCATGGACAGTCTGACCTTAGTAACTTGTACGATATGCCTGGTGGCAGCTGCGGTTCTATTTTGTTTTGTTTGTCTCCTGAGCATACCTGCCAATCTCCTGAGACGAAAACCTGTACACCAGACCACTAAAAACCAGTACAAACACCCAAAAAACCTTACGCAAAAAATATATTATACGCAATATGGTTTTAAAATGACAAATGACATATACGAATTAATTAACATTTGAAATAGTGCAATGTAAAAACATACTAATAAAGTCTCATGCTGTTCTTTAGGCTATGTGTGTTAGAAATGCTGTGAGTGAAAATAATTTAAAACGTGTTTTATATCCCTTAAAGTTATCACAGCATTCATAAAATGGTGATGTTTGTGGTAGTTTTGTAAAATGCACCAGCAAATCAATAACTTTATAACAGATGTCAGATTATAACTATAACTGTGGTGATAATATACATAGGCCCTATATATGATAATGTAATAAAAATGAAGATAAAACACTGCCATGTTTAAAAGCAAAATTATCCTAGTAGTTGTAAATTGATGTGCTCTGAGAATGCACAGCCCCACCATTATTTCAATGAAAACATTGTATTTATTAAGCTAGTTCTTAAATTAAGGAATTCATTCTTTGGATACCATAATGTGGCTACTACCATGACCTCTGACTCTATCTACAAGATTTCCTTTCTTTGAAGTAGGCTAACTATTATTTGATGGATAAATTGTTTCAAAAAGGCCTAACGATCGCTGGAGGGGAGAAAAACCTTTTACTAATTTTCAACATTATTATAAAAAATGCGTACACCAGTGATAGTAGAATAGATCTCCGTTTTATTGAAAATAAACAAATAAAGCAATGAATCTCGAACGCTGATATAAAGCACTGTATGGATTTCCGGTTGAAATGAAGGACAGTGGGTCAATTGTTTGATGTAAAGGTAAAGGAACCCGTTACACGCCCATTGAGGCATATTGGGAATATGGTGTTAGGCCCATATTATCTTGACCGTCGGCACACTAGGGGTGATGTGGTCGGCATCACGCCGGCCGCCTTAACCTTCCCAGAGTTGCTCTGGTACCCATTTGGGGCTGGGTCGACCCAGGAGCCGTTTGTGGCCTAAAAAATTCCAATTGTTTGATACAGCATTAAAAAAGAATTCAGAAACGCAGTAAAAAAGTTTAAGGGTTAGGTTTAAGAATCCTAAACCTAACCATAATGCTAACCCTATCGACATTGGCGGCTTATTTGTATGACATCTAAGAACACGGATTCATGGTCCCTCATTTGGCTGGATTGAGTCTAGAAACAGAAAAGTTTAGGCCAATGCAAACACATTTTTTTTCTAGTTATGTACACCAAATATTATTTTATCGGACATTAATTTATCGGAAAAATATAAAAGGGCAAGATGTAACTGGAAAGATTAAGAGAGCGATTAAAAAGGCAACAAAACAAAAGCAATATTTAACCAAGTTATAAGCACAATATCAAATGCTTAGCTTTTTTTTTAATGGCGTCTGGGTGGTCTCATGCGTTGTGATAACGGATAACTTTAAAAAATACGTCTTGTCACGCTGACAGCTTAAAATTTTCAAAAATTTTGCCGAATTGTTGGGTATAAAAGGACTGGATTGGTTGCTGGGATTTAAAAAACAAATGGTTTTTAAAAAAAACCTGGGTTAGAAAAAAAATTTTTTATTTTATTTTATTAAATATTTTTCCAAATTTTTTTCTTTTTTTGGAGAAAATCCGTACAATGACTATTGTACTAGCGTACACTACTAAAAATATAAAAAACGTACATTATACGGCAAAAACGTAACAACTTGACAGGTATGCCTGAAAGATTTCCAGGCACCATACTAGGTTCATAATTGTTTGTTATTGTGGTAAGAATAATGCATCAACATAAAATAATTACTGAAAAGTTGTGTTTGAGCTGGTTATATAGACAGTAAGAACATAAATATTCTCAGAATAATTCTGTGTGAGTTGGTTGTAGTTACATTAAGAATATAAAATATTCACTGAAAGATTGTGTGTGAGCTGGTTGTAGTGACAGTAAGAATATAAAATATTCTCACAGAGATTGTTGTGTGAGTTGGTTGTAGTTACATTAAGAATATAAAATATTCACTGAAAGATTGTGTGTGAGCTGGTTGTAGTGACAGTAAGAATATAAAATATTCTCACAGAGATTGTTGTGTGAGTTGGTTGTAGTTACATTAAGAATATAAAATATTCACTAAAAGATTGTGTGTGAGTTGGTTGTAGTGACAGTAAGAATATAAAATATTCTCAGAACGACTGTGTGTGGGCTGGTTATAGTTACAGTAAGAATATAAAATATTCACAGAACGACTGTGTGTGGGCTAGTTATAGTTACATTAAGAGTATACAATATTCTCAGAAAGATTGTGTGTGAGGTGGTTGTAGTGACAGTAAGAATATAAAATACTCACAGAAAGATTGTGTGTGGGCTAGTTATAGTTACATTAAGAATATAAAATATTCTCAGAAAGATTGTGTGTGAGGTGGTTGTAGTGACAGTAAGAATATAAAATACTCACAGAAAGATTGTGTGTGAGCTGCTTGTAGTTACAGTAAGAATATAAAATATTTATAGGAAATGTAAGTTATTTCAATGATCATAAGATGTACTCTTTTGTTTGACAGACAATCTTGCTGCCTCTTATGGTCTGAATGTACGACTTTGGGATTTCAGAATTACATAGCTTCTCCAGCTCATTGGAGTAGCTCTTAGATTATTTCTTCCTTGAATGGTGAGAAACAGAACTCTGTTAAGGAATTGACTCTTGGTTTCACTTCCTGTCTATGTTACAAAAGTTGTCAAGATACATTAGTTCTTCCTGTCAATGTTACAAAAGTTGTCAAGTTACATTAGTTCTTTGCTGGACAATACTTTGACATCTACTTAATAGTTCTTTGCTGGACAATACTTTGACATCTACTTAATAGTTCTTTGCTGAACAATACTTTGACATCTACTTACTAGTTCTTTGCTGGACAATACTTTGACATCTACTTAATAGTTCTTTGCTGGACAACACTTTGACATCTACTTAATAGTTCTTCTTTGCTGGACAATACTTTGACATCTACTTAATAGTTCTTTGCTGGACAACACTTTGACATCTACTTAATAGTTCTTTGCTGGACAATACTTTGACATCTACTTAATAGTTCTTCTTTGCTGGACAATACTTTGACATCTACTTAATAGTTCTTTGCTGGACAATACTTTGACATCTACTTAATAGTTCTTTGCTGGACAATACTTTGACATCTACTTAATAGTTCTTTTTTGCTGAACAATACTTTGACATCTACTTAATAGTTCTTTGCTGGACAACACTTTGACATCTACTTAATAGTTCTTTGCTGGACAATACTTTGACATCTAGTTAATAGTTCTTCTTTGCTGGACAATACTTTGACATCTACTTAATAGTTCTTTGCTGGACAATACTTTGACATCTACTTAATAGTTCTTTGCTGGACAATACTTTGACATCTACTTAATAGTTCTTTTTTGCTGAACAATACTTTGACATCTACTTAATAGTTCTTTGCTGGACAACACTTTGACATCTACTTAATAGTTCTTTGCTGGACAATACTTTGACATCTAGTTAATAGTTCTTCTTTGCTGAACAATATTTTGACATCTACTTAATAGTTCTTTGCTGGACAATACTTTGACATCTACTTAATAGTTCTTTGCTGGACAATACTTTGACATCTACTTAATAGTTCTTTGCTGGACAATACTTTGACATCTACTTAATAGTTCTTTGCTGGACAATACTTTGACATCTAGTTAATAGTTCTTCTTTTCTGAACAATACTTTGACATCTACTTAATAGTTCTTTGCTGGATAATACTTTGACATCTACTTAATAGTTCTTTGCTGAACAATACTTTGACATCTACTTAATAGTTCTTTGCTGGACAATACTTTGACATCTACTTAATAGTTCTTTGCTGGACAATACTTTGACATCTACTTAATAGTTCTTTGCTGGACAATACTTTGACATCTACTTAATAGTTCTTTGCTGGACAATACTTTGACATCTACTTAATAGTTCTTTGCTGGACAATACTTTGACATCTACATAATAGTTCTTTTTTGCTGAACAATACTTTGACATCTACTTAATAGTTCTTTGCTGGACAATACTTTGACATCTACTTAATAGTTCTTTGCTGGACAATACTTTGACATCTACTTAATAGTTCTTTGCTGGACAATACTTTGACATCTAGTTAATAGTTCTTCTTTGCTGAACAATACTTTGACATCTACTTAATAGTTCTTTGCTGGATAATACTTTGACATCTACTTAATAGTTCTTCTTTGCTGGACAATACTTTGACATCTACTTAATAGTTCTTTGCTGGACAATACTTTGACATCTACTTAATAGTTCTTTGGTGGACAATACTTTGACATCTACTTAATAGTTCTTTGCTGGACAATACTTTGACATCTACTTAATAGTTCTTTGCTGGACAATACTTTGACATCTACTTAATAGTTCTTTGCTGGACAATACTTTGACATCTACATAATAGTTCTTTTTTGCTGAACAATACTTTGACATCTACTTAATAGTTCTTTGCTGGACAATACTTTGACATCTACTTAATAGTTCTTCTTTGCTGAACAATACTTTGACATCTACTTAATAGTTCTTTGCTGGACAATACTTTGACATCTACTTAATAGTTCTTTGCTGGACAATACTTTGACATCTACTTAGCAGTTCTTCTTTGCTGGACAATACTTTGACATCTACTTAATAGTTCTTTGCTGGACAATACTTTGACATCTACTTAATAGTTCTTTGCTGGACAATACTTTGACATCTACTTAATAGTTCTTTGCTGAACAATACTTTGACATCTACTTAATAGTTCTTTGCTGGACAATACTTTGACATCTACTTAATAGTTCTTCTTTGCTGGACAACACTTTGACATCTTCTTAATAGTTCTTTGCTGGACAATACTTTGACATCTACTTAATAGTTCTTCTTTGCTGGACAATACTTTGACATCTACTTCATTTCCATTTCCGCTCCTTATGGAGCATGGAGCCAACATTGCATCTGGTCCCCTTGCAGGAAGCCTGTGTTAGTGCAGTAGTGGTTTGTGTAACAATTGATTGACATGATGAAGTTGCCAGCCCCATGCAGAATGTCATGTTAGTGACGTCACCTCTAGTGACATGTCTGAGGGTACAGTAGTCCTATTCTATCTTTGTCTCCCCAGCCATCCCCGGGAACCACACAGGCCGACATTATTTATAAAACTGGATTATTCACTCATCAACTGTCTGGAACTACTAAAATTAAGAAGTATTTGAGGCCTGATTTTTATTTAAAAGCATGGATCAAGAAGTTATGTTCGTGTCTCACCACAATTGTCAGATAAAAGAAAGTGTATCGTGTCTTAGAGGTCAAGGGCGTGTAGTTTTTAAAGATTATTGTATTAATTTTTTTAAGACCTTGAATATGTAGAGCCGCAGTTGTCAACAAAAATGTTTGTCAACGCTGTCCTGTAGTTTAAACAACAACAACAAATTAATTGTTGCATGTGCTAACGCAGTGAAATAAAAAATTTTTTTTAATATGCTGAGAATGTTAAGAATTTGCAAGCAATCATCATCATTCTGTCGCACCCTATGGAGTAAACAGCCATCACTGCAAATCGTCCTCTTTGAAGGCTGCACTAAAGCATTCTTATGTTCTTGCAGAAGTGTTATCTGTAGCTATTTGTTTTACATGATTGTCATGAAATACGTTCGTTCTTCATTTCTGGTCTTCACTCCTCTCCTGCATTATTACTCTACCATTCCTTTTATGTGCTAATTATGTCAGTATTCATTGTTTACGCTCAACTCGACCAAGGTTATACTATCATATCTTGTCATACTTGCCTTTACTATACCTGACCTCTTGAGCTGTTTGAAGCTACATTGACTTCTCTTTCTGCAGGGTGAAGTGTTTACGTTATGTATGTAACAGCTTCCGCCCAAAAGAAAAGGCGTCAGTAAGTAGTGAGATGGGTTGATTGAACAAACGTTTGATAAGGGGACAACGGTAGCAGATAATTGCCACAAACCATTTGGTTCAGGTTTTCCAGTATAGATGACAGACGGCAATAGGGAGATAAGGTGCCAGTTCGCAAACATGACGTGCCAAAATACACCGTCGATTTCACTGGGATGTCGGTAGATGACAGTCTTGTTAAAGATTAAGACACGGGCAGTTATGTAATACTTCCGGCAGATGAATTTTTTTGTGATAATCAACTACGAAAAAGTAATATCTTGGAAGATATAATCACCGATAGATCTATGAAGTAGGAAGTTTGTAAACATGACAAGCAACAATGGAAGTGGCAAGACTTTATATAGTTATGGAGTTTGAAAATACCATGTAAAGGGCAATATCTTATGTTATCAATGTCATGTAGTAATGTTCTACATGAGGGTAGTGGGGGAGGGGTTGCCCTACCAAAATCGGACACTTATTGGCAATCAATTTGGAGTTTGAGATACTAACATAGACTGGTCCTGATTGAAATTCTCCAGGTAACAACCTGGGTGTGTAGGCAAAAATGTTGCTTATATTCTACAGCTTTGTAAGACTACTTCACTGTCTTCCAATTTCGTCAAAGAGAAATCATAGCCAGCCAGGAACACGGAATATTAGGTCCCAAATATAGGACTGAAAGTGAATTCTAAGATTAGAAGATAGTAACCCCAGTGACATCACTTCACGCCTTAAGTTCTAGGATCCAAGTTCAAGTGCACTCAGACATCTCACACACCTGAAAGAGACGGAGTTTTAAATCAGTTGCACGCCAATATTCGGACGTTTCCTGTGCAAAAAGTCTGTGCTCACTTCCCCCCTACCCCTAAAAAAAAACTCGGGTTTGTGGTACACGTTGCCAGCAGTCGACGCTAGGCACCAACATCAGACGAGTCTTGAAGACGCTTGACAACCTTTGTAATTACCTCAGCCTTAACGCATGAGACGTGTTATAGTCACTAGATTTGACTACTATAGAGAAGTACAGTCCAAGGCACCTGTGGGAACCAACAGCGGCTGAAGGAGACGCCAACCGAACCCGCGCCGGAAGCTAAATACTATAACAGAGCAGCCAATGAACATTTTACAATGTTCCCTAATTTCCACCACAGTTTAAATCATCCGACGTTGAAAAATATCTACGCTTCTTTTTTTATAAACAACTATTTAATTTGCATTGTTAAACTATAAGTGATTATTAAACCTATTTATCTGTAACTGTAAATCTATAGTTGGATTAATCACTATTGAGTAAAGTGTATGTCTGCACCCGTATGATTCATATTGTTCTAAATACGTTATCAGATAGAGTTATTAGATTAAGATTTTGCTGAATAATCTTCAACTTGGGACTCACAAGTACGAGCGATAATATATTACCTCACAGAATGGGCGGGAGAATAATAAATTCATGACAGCTTAGATGATCTCAGTTATGCTTGCCTTTCTTAAAATCCTGTGAGGATCCTTATTGTAGATGCATCATTCTTCTTTTTATATCTCTGCTAAGAGTAATCTTGAGCAAAGGTTGATACCTTTCAATACCCTCAATATTATACTGTAAGTTTGGCCATTGTCTGACCACAACTGCGGAGCAGGAGAGATAATTTCACCGCAATGATGAGGTTGCCAGCCCTATTAACAACCTCATATTAGTTATTAGTCGTCTCTTACGACATTCATGAGGGAATAGTAACCTTTCTCTGTCTTTGTCTCCTCAGGAACCCCCCCCCCCCCCCCCCCTCTTCCCGGAACTACACGAGGGCGTAGCATAATCAGTAAATAAAGAAAGAGGAATATCCTAAAACAAAGATCGACAAACAAATAAAAGAAGAAAGTCCTAAAACAAAGATCGACAGACAAAGAAAAGATGAACATCATAAAACAAAGATCGACAGACAAAGAATAGACGAACATTCTAAAAACAAAGATGGACAGACAGTGAAAAGAAGACTATCCTAAAACAAAGATCGACATTAAGAAAAGAATAAAATCCTAAAACAAATATCGACAAACAAATAGTAGAATAAAATCCTAAAACAAATATCGACAAACAAATAGTAGAATAAAATCCTAAAACAAATATCGACAAACAAATAGTAGAATAAAATCCTAAAACAAATATCGACAGACAAAGAATAGATGACTGTCCTAAAACAAAAATCGACAGACAAAGAATAGATGAATATCCTACAACGAAAGATGGACACGATTTCACGTGTTTTAAAATGTCGATAAATGAATTCATATTACACTGTTTCTTTGTTGTGAATGTCAGCATGGTTCTGTAGCACAATGTCAAATAAAACATTGCGCAATATGATACTTGCACATGATTTAACAAATAATAATAATAAATTCCACGAGTTTTAGTTCGGTTTCTTTTTTCTCTCATATTTTAGAATTACTGAAAGTTCTTTTTAGCAAGGTTTGTTGTCATTTATTTTTTCATTTGGGATTTTCACTCTGAGTTTGTTCATGCAAGGAGATGACAAGAAAATATACAGGGGGGTACTGGAAGATAAGACAGGTTTGTATTTCAGAGCTGGCATTTACCGATGATGACGCCGTGATTGCTAAATCAGCAATTGCGAATCTTCTTTTCAAATAAGCTGAGAAAGTTCTGTGTATTATATAGTATTTATGAAGGTTCGCATTCTAAAATATCTGGCACATCTCGCACCCCCACAGCTCTGGTGGCGCAACCCCTGGGAGTACATGCAGCATTGCCTTAAAACAACCAACGCTATTCTCAATTTCTGTACTATTTATATTCTGTTAACGGTTAACTAGTCGCGGTATAACAGTCTTTGTCTTGTGTTATTTGACTCTTTGTCTTGTGTTATTTGACTCTTTGTCTTGTGTTATTTGACTTAGTGAATAGAACATTTGTAATCGGCATTGTGTCTATAATAAGTTTGATCGTTTGTAACGATGTGGTCCTATTCTTTCGTCGTCTTTTACCTTTTTATTATTGTCGTTCTCATTTTCTTCTTCTATCGTCTTTGCCCCATCGTCATTCTTTAACGTGATCATTCATAATAACACCTTGTGTTTAATTTTAAATCTTTCCTATCTCGGCGGGTTAATGAAATGTTATCATTCATAACACCTTGTTTCATTAGACGCTATTGTCATAACTGGGGACTCTGTAGATTATTGGCATCATTGTGGTAACACTTAGTTTATCTTATCATCGTTTTATCCTTTACATAGTTTACTGTTATAGTTAATTAACTACAGTTTTTCATTTCATGTGTTAATTTACATCCATAACCATCCTTTTTACTTTCTACTCTACATGTATATATATATCATTAACAAATAAACTGTATAGTCCGGTTGATCGTTAATTCGTTAACGAGTAATTAGGATCACTTGTACTGTCTGTGTTAGGCCTTTACATATAGGCGAAATCCTTCGTTTGGGAGGTTGGGGCTCTTTTCTTGTCGAGATATTAGGAAAATAAGGTAATGTCGCAGGGATACAGAAAAACCCTTTATGATTTATTAGATGAATTCCGCCAAGGCGCTGCATCACCAGAGCTGTGAGGGTGCGAGATGTGCCAGATATATTAGAAAGCGAATCTTCATAAACACTACATAATGCACAGAACTCAAATTTTCTCAGTATAGTTGAAAAGAAGGCTCATAAATCTATAATCCAAGCAGCATAGACCTTCAACAAACACAAGCCAAGTCCTCGTGTTGCGTGTCAACAGTTCAAAGTCTGTTCATGTCTTCCTTATTTTTTATTTCTGTCTCTGTCTGTCTTCTCGTGTGTTCTTCTGTCTGCCTCTACTTCTCCTGCACAGGAGATTCTAGTACCAGTAAGGGTATTTTATTAAGAAAATTCTAGTATTTACATAGCACTTGCTTTGTTAACCTGTGTGACTTGGAAGTTATCACGGATTTTGTCCTTACGATATACTCATGGCATCAATTACAAATATGCAGGATGCTATTGGCGTGATCACGTTATGGAATTTATACATGTCAAAGCGTAATCGGGGGTCGGAGTGGCTAAGAGGATTCTCGCGTCCGCCTCAATTCTAGAGGAACCAGGTTCGATTCCCAGTTGAAGGGAACATATTTTATGGAAAATTTTTTCAGAACCAGTGGTCTTAATAATGTCATTCCCCCCCCCCCCCCCCCCCCCCCCCCCCCCCCGGTCTCCTGGGCAGTGAGATCGGATACCTAGCCTTCTCGGATAAGAGTGAAAAAATAGGAGGTCCCGTGTGCAAGTTGCGCACGTTAAAAATTCCACGGTAGTTGGAAATTGTAAAGAGTAGGCCTATCAGGCCGCTGCCCTGACAAAATTTAAAAAATTAGAGACCGACCTAAATCAAAAATATTTATAGAATGTGTGATTCATATTTACACACATTGGGATTCTCGCTGGTGCTACGGAGTTCGTGCACTGTACTGAGATCCTCCTTGTGTGATCTAAGGGAGAAGATCGGAGCACTGATGGAATAGTCCGTGTACAATGAAGATAGTCCTTAAAGTAGCATGCGTTCTCGATTCCACAGTAGGCTATCATATTTGAACTTTTTTGGCTTGTTGTTTTCTATATCTGTCTTGAAAAAAATAATCTTTATCTTTAAATTTTCATGACTAAGCATTCTTTCGCACGTCCAACACTGGTATAAATTCAAGGACACTAAAACCGTGTGCTGTGTTTAAAAATCAATATAAAGGATTAAAAACGGAAAAGTAAATGATGGAACCAAAGTTTTATTTGCGATTGCTCTTACTTTGCTGTACTACTTTCAGCATTCTAGCTCAGAGCACGGACGACCCAAACAAAAACGTCATTATATCGCTAGGACAAGGCCAGCAACTGACAGGACTCAATACAAGTTCGTCATCTGGTGACATTGTCTACAAGTTCTATGGAATACCGTATGCAGTACCACCATTAGGTCTGAACCGTTCAATGTATTTTTGTGTGTGTCTGTGTGTGTGCGACGATGTACGTCGATAAGGCGCATGGGCACTTGTGAAACATTAAGAATTCGATTTTCAAAATTATACAACGTTGAATTTTATTATTTTATGGTCAGATTTCAGTTTTATGACAAAATTATGACTTAAATGTCATAAAATAATGACTTGGGGAGTCCAAAAAATATGGAAACTTTTTTTTTTAATGTGATGTTATATATATATATATATATATATATATATATATATATATATAACATATATATATATATCGATGCATCCGTTTGATGCTGTTAAAATGTTTTAACTATCTGCTTTTCCTGCAACTGTTTATCTGTTTTTTTTAATACACCCATCTATCTATTCGTAATCAATCAATCTATCCATCCATCTATCCATCCACCCATTCATCATACATTCATAAATCCATTCTTCTAGTATACACCACCAAACATTTATAAGTCATCCCTTCTTCCATCCATCCATCCACCCAGCTGTCCATCCATTCACCCTTGTCCTAATTATCTAGCCACCACTTCCTAGATCTAGCTTTCTGTCTACACAGACCAGTGCGTGCGTTATAGAAGTACCTCGCTTAGCGCCCAGTGTTTGATTTATAGAAGTACCTCGCTTAGCGCCCAAGAAACGTTCTTAGAAAATGGAGCGCAAAACGAAATAGCGCTCTACGGAGTTATTATAAGATAGCGTAAATGTAAATGCAATACTGATAGGCTACTGTATTTTTAAAACAAAGACCTCTACACCTAAGGGTAGAAGAGGGATGACTAAGTCAGTATTTTTAACCTAGACCTCTACACTTTAAGATAGAAGAGGGACGACAAAGTCAGTTTTTTTTAACCCAGACCTCTACACCCAGGGTAGAAAAAGAATGACTTAAGTAAGTATCTTTTTAACCTAGGATATTTAATTCAGTATATATATACAGTAATTCAGTAAAATACACACTAATTATATAAAAATTAGCCTTTTATTGAATGATGTATCCTGAATACGTCATTATGTGTGCAAATAAGCAACGTAGAGGTTGGCAAAAGCTTGAATCTACTGTCCTGGTCATGCCGGGGTACGTGGCAATGAAAGAGCTGACAGACTAGCTTCAAGAGCACCCATAAAAGGTGCATTGGCCATGGATAAGGAAGAAATACTGAGGGCAATTCTTGTTCGTCTGTTAGAGAATGACACTGCGATCGATGAATCATCAAGGCTAAGACTGCTGGAATTTGGCAACAAACGTAAGACCAGCAGGGATGGACGTATGAGAGGACACATCCGCCGTGTATACAACCAGTGCGCAACAGGAACAATTAGCATTCATACCCTTCGACATTTGCTGCGGGAGACTGAGCACCTATGGGTTTGCCAGGGGTGCAATGTCGTCGATTCTGATTAACAATAACAATGGACGAGGGACAGGGCTGTAGGCCTTCCTCGAACTTAAGCTTATTCTTGAAGTAGGTGTCGAGTGTTTATTGTAATTTCTTAAATGTGGCGAGGTTGCTCGATGGTTTCTTGAATGGGTCACCTTTATTGTGGACAAAATTCGAATTCGTCGTTGCAGAAGTTTTTTTCTTGTTTGCATTTTGTTTTTCAAATTCGCGGTTCAAAGAAGTACCAGACGACCTGCGAGATTACGCCCGCCCAACAACTGAAGTTCTGCATTCAAGCAAATACATTTTTTATGAACCTTACATGCACTACCATCACGTGCAGTGGCAGGTTGTTTTCCAGACGTGACGTATAAAAAAAAAATTATGCGAGAGAACAAGAATGAACGTATACATGATCGAGACAGAGCTTGAACTAAAAGAACATTAGACAACATATTTTGAGAAAAGACCATAGTTTTTTTGTTGTGAGCGGCCGAGCACCTATGTTTGGAGGGCTCTGATTAGCTAAATGAATGTAATCTGTGATTTCGCGATCGGGACGTTCTGATTGTTGTGACTTGCGTTTCACTTATAGACTTGTGAATTTTTGACTTTTTGAAAGTTCACGTAAAAATGGATTCTTATTTGCAAGAGCGCTAAATAAACAGCGACAAATGGAGAAGCGCTAAGCGAGTATCAATGTACTTACAAATGTCGCTTTAATCTTCTGTTAAGATCATTTTTATTGATAATGTTTAGATCAGCATGTCCAGCTATCTGACAAACATCAGTCTCATCATTATATCTTTTTATTACTTTCAGGTGAGCGCAGATTTAAACCCCCAGAACCAGCAGCGGATTGGACCGGTGTCAAAGACGCTGTTACAAAAAGTGCCATATGTCATCAAGTTACTAATGAAGACACAACCTCTGTAAGAGCAGAAGATTGCCTCTATCTGAATGTTTTTACCCCGGATGTGAATTCATCACTTCCTGTTCTCGTTTGGATTCACGGAGGAGGCTACCGAACTGGGTCTGCTTTCAATGATGGCGATGGTGCAACTCTAGCTACTCGAGGGGTCGTTGCCGTTACCATCAACTACCGGCTCGGACCTTTCGGTTTTTTGTCTACAGGTGATGAAGTGATGCCTGGAAATTATGGAATGTTAGACCAGGTGCTGGCTTTGAAATGGGTAAAGAAATATATTCGAGCATTTGGGGGCGACCCTGGTCAAGTTACCATTGGTGGAGAGAGCGCAGGATCACACAGTGTGTCACTGCTAAATATATCTCCATTAACTAAAGGGCTCTTTAACAGAGTCATTCTAGAAAGTGGATCGGCACTCGCTTTAACGGCAGTGGAAAGACCAGGCACAAAATTGAAAGTTAAAGAAGCTACCTTGCGATCAGCAGCGCGCGTGGGATGTAACAAAGCTACGTCATCTGAAATCTTGCAATGTCTACAAAAAGTTGATGCTGCCCAGCTATTAAATGCAACGCAGGATGCCGTTACAATACCTAGAATTGAAACAACCTTTGGCTTCCTGCCAGACGAGCCTATAAATCTGCTAAGGGATGAAAAATACAACAAAGTAGACACTCTACACGGCACGAACACTGGTGAATTTTCAGGATCAGCCCAAGATCCTGAAAATGACGGTGTAACTAAACAAGAGTTTACAAGTACCATTAAATCTGTTGTAGCGCGTTTGATAAATGCTGAAGAAATTACAAGGCTCGTTACTGAGGCCTACATTAAAAATGAAACAGATCGTTTCATATTAAGGACAAATCTTGTTCAAGCAATTGCAGATATTAATTTTGGAGGTGCAACGATAGTTGAAATAAACAAATATGCGACTGACCAAAATACAACAACAAAACATTATCTCTATGAATTTAATTACAGAATGAGTGGGACGACCACACCAGCTTGGCGAGGAGTTGATCATGCAGCGGAAAGACGTTTTGTGTTTTACCCAGACACCCGTTACCACTACACAACTGCAAACGACAGGGCAGTTGGTGAAGCTGTCCAATCTATGTGGGTGAATTTTATCAAGTATGGAGACCCTACACCTGCAGATATACCACAGGCTACAGGAAGCGGAAGTGGTCTCGTAAAGTGGAGCCAGTTCACTAAAAATAGCCGAAACATGTTAAAGATTGACGCACAATCCAAACTCGTGACTTACCCCAGGCTTTTCCTGATTCCTCTGTTTGAGAACATTCTAGAAATAATGAAATCGGAAACATTGATCCCTGTCGTTGGCTAGTCTCATGAAATAAATACTGCGCTACTCTACATGCAACAAATGACATCAATAAGTCTTGAAGGAGGAAAAAAAAGGATAATACTGGTTTTCCCTGATATATACCACAATTTCTATCTTTTCTAGCATCAGAGTCACATTAAATTCTTGGCAGACGATATTTCTCAGTTATTACAATTAACATGAGTGACATTGAAAACCATGAAAACTTAATGAAATACCCAAATGAATTCATAGTCAGTGTATGTAATCCAATAAAACAAGATATTAAACGTATATCAGTATCTGTTCGTACCATGTTGTGTAATGGCCATCAAGGAGTGTTATATGTGTGTTGCAGTTGGGTTTAGGCTTGGTGAATATGTCTTCAATCGTGCTGATATTCAAGCGAATGTCGTAGGCTGGGTAAACGAATGGTTAGCATCATACGTTTATCCTGAACACAGCCACACACTATCTTTAGCTCGTACGACAGTGTTAATGAAATCAATGAGTTGGTGAAGACTGGTCCACATCCAAATTTATTGACAGTAGCTCCAACAATAATTCAGCATAATAATAACAGGTTTTTGGTTGTTCGTCCATCACGGGTGATGAAGACCACTCTGTTCATCCAATTATTTAAGAATATGTTAGGTTAGTCTATGGGTACGAAGGTGACTGAAGAGCCCGATGCGGGCCTGGAAAGATCTTGGACAGTGTGGGCAGGGAATGTTTGCTTCATGTGAAGGTTTTATTTCACGGTCCTTTCTAGCTTGTCTCCGCTGTTCCGCTGCTGCTCTTCTGGATGATTCGCATGCTGCTGCACCTTTACGAAGAGATGTGCGCCAAGCAGTTCGGTCTTGCGCAGCAGCTTCCCATGTGTCTGGGTTTATGTCAAAGGTTTTCAATGACGTCTTTAACGTGTCTTTGAAGCGCTTCTTTTGGCCACCATGGGAGCGTTTACCCTTCTGCATCTCACCATAAAAGAGTATCTTTGGCAGTCGATGGTCTGGCATGCGGACTACATGACCTGCCCAGCGAATTTGTGACTGCATCAGAATAGTATCAATACTAGGGATACCAGCTCTGTCAAGAACGGCGGTATCCGGGATCTTGTCTTGCCATTTGATGTTCATTATCTTCCTGAGACAGACTGTATGGAAGTGGTTTAGCTTCTTTACGTGGCGCCTGTATACAGTCCATGTTTCACATGCATATAGCAGCACTGGAAGCACCGCAGCTCTGTACACCTTCAGCTTTGTCTGTAGACTAATGCCACTTCGATGCCAAACGTTGGTGTATAGTCTGCCAAATGTGCTGCTGGCTTTGGAGATCCTGGTGTTCACCTCATCATCAATGACAATGTTCTGGGATAGTGTGCTACCAAGGTATGTGAATCTGTTCACAACATTCAGTTTCTCACCATTAACCTTGATGACTGGCTCAGTATAAACTGTGCCAGGAGCTGGTTGGTACATGATTTCTGTTTTCTTCGTGTTGATGGTAAGCCCAAAGTTGGCGCAGGCTTCGGAGAATCTATCCACACTATGCTGCAGATCAGCCTCTGAGCCAGCATTGAGGGCACAATCATCAGCAAACAGAAGATCTCTGATGGTGTGTGATTTGACCTTGGTTTTTGCTTGAAGCCTCCTAAGGTTAAACAATTTTCCATCAATACGATAACTAATGTCGATTCCTGTGTCCCCGTCTCTAAAAGCATCAGTCAGCATAGCAGAAAACATGATACTGAACAGAGTCGGTGCAAGTACGCACCCTTGTTTAACTCCATTTGAGACGGGGAAAGGCTCTGATAGCTCACCGTTTTCCTGAACTCTAGCCTGCATTCCATCATGCAGTTGCTGCACTATTGTGATAAATTTCTTTGGGCAGCCGTATTTTGCCATGATCTTCCATAGACCCTCTCTACTGACCGTGTCGAACGCCTTTGTCAAGTCGATGAAAGCTGTGTACAGGTCACAGTGCTGTTCTTGGCATTTTTCTTGTAGCTGTCTTGCAGCGAACACCATATCTGTGGTTCCACGTTCTTTCCGGAATCCACACTGACTTTCAGGTAAAAGACCTTTGTCAAGATGAGCCGTAAGGCGATTCAAAAGGATTCTGGCGAATATCTTCCCAGCGATTGATAAAAGAGAGATGCCTCGATGATTGTTGCAGTCTTGGCGATTACCTTTACGTTTATATAGATGTATAATTGAGGCATCTTTGAGATCGTGTGGGATGGTTTCACTCTGCCACATTTGCTGGAAGATCATATGAAGTTTCTCTATCAGAACTGCACCGCCATCTTTATAAACCTCAACAGGAATTGAATCGGAGCCAGGGGCCTTTCCACTAGACAGTTGACGAATCGCTTTTTTAGTTTCCTCCAGAGTTGGTACATCATCTAATGCTTCATTTATAGGAATTTGGGGCAGGCGGATGATGGCTTCGTCGTTAATAGATGATGGCTGGTTCAAGATATTATTAAAATGTTCAGCCCAGCGTTGGAGCATTTTTTCCTTGTCTGTAATTAGTGTTTTTCCATCTGCATTAAGGAGGGGAAATGATCCTGATGATGTTGGACCATAGACCGCTTTGAGTGCAAGGTAAAAGTTTTTCAAGTCATGGCTGTCAGCAAAGCCTTGGAGCTCATCTGCTTTATTACTCAGCCATGAATCCCGCATCTGGCGTAGTTTATGTTGGACGATTCTACGCATGTTGTTGAAAGCGTCTTTCTTGGATGTAGATTTTGGATCATTTAAATATGCTTTATGGAGATGGTGTTTCTCAGCCAACATCTGCTTTATATCATCTGAGTTCTCATCAAACCAGTCATTTTGTTTCTTGATGGAAGGACCCAGGACCTCTGTAGCAGTGTTGTAGATCTGCTCACTTAGGGCTGCCCAATTTGTTTCCACACTTTGGCCGTCTAGCGAGATAGATTTGAGACGGTCTTCTAAGGTGTCAGTAAATGACTGTTTGATTTTTGTCTTCTTTAGTTTGGTGACATCCAGCCTCTTTTGAGTTTTCTTCCCCTGAGGGCGCCTGGCTGGTTGGATACGAATTTTAAGTTTAGATACAATGAGGCGATGATCAGTCCAGCATTCGGCACCACACATGGACTTGGTCACCCGGACATCTTGCCTGTCCTTCTTCCTAACAATTACATAGTCAATTAGGTGCCAATGCTTTGAGCGAGGGTGCATCCAGGAGGTCCTGTTGCGGGTAGGAAGTCGAAAAATGGTGTTGGTGACAAGGAGGTCATGTTCTGCGCAAGTCTGGAGGAGACGAAGTCCATTACTGTTACAGCGACCCACGCCGTACCTACCAATAGTGCCATTCCAGGAGATGTTATCTGAGCCTACTCTTGCATTAAAGTCACCAAGAATGATGAGCTTATCTGCTTTAGGAACTGATGCAATGACTGCATGTAGTTCTTCGTAAAACTTATCCTTGACATCATCCTGGTTTGTCATAGTTGGTGCATACGCGCTAATGATGGTGGCATGTTTTCTTCCATAGAACAGAGGGATCTTGACCGTCATGAGTCGGTCATTTATTCCCTTTGGGGCCCCCGCTAACTTGCTGACAATTGCTGTTTTGATTGCAAATCCAACCCCTGCTTCTCGTCTTTCTTCAGTTCCTCTTCCGCTCCAAAAGAATGTATAACCTGCACCCTTTTCGCAAAGTTGGCCCTCGCCTGCAAGTCGAGTTTCACTCAGTGCTGCTATGTCAATGTTGTACCTGGCCAGTTCTCTCCCAATCAGGGCAGTTCGTCTCTCAGGTCTGTTTGCGTTAAAGTCTTTGTCAAGTAAAGTGCGCACATTCCATGCGCCTAGAATGAGGGGGAAAAATCTGTCCTTTCTTTTTCTTATATGTCGACCGCCGAAGTAGGGTACCCACCAACCGCGGTAAGCTGGTTAGGTAATGGTGAAGCAGGCAATGTTTAGGGCACCTTTTCTAGCCCCTTCCTCATGCCATGGAGGTGAGCAGTGCTTTCCTAAAGAGGGCTGCTCAGACACTCAGGGGGCTGCCGAATCCCACTGCTGCTCCGATCAGTGGAAGACGACCATATGGCCTGAGCCGCCTGTGTGTAGGTCTGCGACTACGACTGCCAGCGTACCCACGCCTGCCGCTTCGCCGCTCGCCCATCGCCACAGGACTTGTTGTGAGTGGATGGATGAATGGATGAAAGAGTGACTTGCGCGGTGATTTGGATTAAAGTGAGGAAGAGTTGCGCAATTCGTCGACCTCACTCTCTCGCCTGGGTCCATCTCAATCCAGTGGCAAGACAAGTCAAGACGACTGGAGATGAAGTCAGGTGCAGTGGATGACCAGGGCTTTCTACGTGCCTCGCCGTGCTCCTTACGCTCCACAGCGCGTTGCTGGTAATCGCCGTCATGCCCGTTGAACCAACAGGTGGTTTCTTCCGCGCAGTCTATCGAATCCAGTCTTCGCATGCATGGGTAGGCAGACCCTAACTCACCGAAGGTTTATAACCATTCGGCTACCCTCACCTAGTTTAGCCGGCCTGTCAAAGCCGTTGTCCGGGGGTGGCCGCTGTCGCATGCTGACAGCTACGAGGAGCCACAGGTGAGAGCTGGATGCCAGGTTTGGACCAAAGGTGGCTGAGCTGCCCTGAAAAGGGCATGACAGCTCCTTCACCAGAGGTACTACCAATACCTGACTTCCCAACACCCCCAACACAATAACAGGTAGATTGCATTCAAAGGCATTCATTAAGGTCCAATGTCGGTCCATCGTAGTAAACAACATAAGAGGCATACAGTTCATAGAATCTCAATTCTGGCCGTAAAAAAAAAAGACTAGCGATCAGGTTCGGATACGACGTGAACGAAGTATGGCGGCAAAAATATATATGATGACGATCGAGTATAATTACCTCAATAATACAGTCACAATACTTCAATGGTGAAGCTGTAACTCTTGATGGCCCATAAATAACATCTTAGTAAATCGTGGCGACCAATCTAATTAAAAAGCCACTGGAAGAATATCGAATAACGTATCCACAACGGGAGCATAAAAAATGGTACTTCTAGTCAGGTCGATTGACATTGGAAAAAAGCCCGGGAAACTGACCGTTGGGCTGCGCATGAGCAGACGATACATACGTCACATAATTTATATATAGCTAATGCAGACAGCTGTATTTCAGGAAAGAATTGACAAACGCCTGTGCGCCTGTGATTATTATGAAAATAATTGTTCTGTGAATAATTAGACCTTTTAGGAGCTGCATATTGGTTACTGTTTCCATTACCATTCCAATTTCCTCTACTCCTGAAAAAATTATCATTTCGTTTCCATCCTCTCTGTGGTATGTCCTCAAGTTACCGATCAAGACAACCTCTGTAAGAGCAGAAGATTGCCTCTATCTCAATGTATTTACTCCGTACGTGAACTCATTGTGACGTATAATGGAAATATAGCCTACAGTATCTGACAGTCTTTCGTGACCTCGTAGCGTTCCATGATTCGCTAGCAAAGCCACGAAACTTTCTGCCTGTCTTACTCACTTTTTAATCCAAACCTCTTTTCCTTGAAGATAAAACAAACGAAGTTGTTTACCAACTTTCGCGACCTGCCAGTCATAGCGGGGAGCGAATCGTGTTTGTTTACCAAGTTTCTCATGCGAGCTGATCTGTCAGTCATCGGATATCTGGCAGGCTGCACGTGGGAAAACACCGGACCGTTTTGAATTAGTCGCACGTGCAAAAATATTTTCCCCGTGTACCCTTTGATGTTCGTACACAGAGGGGAGTTAATGCTTTGATCTTCAGGAACGAGGAAAATCTCCGGAGAACCCGTTACACGGTTTTAAGTCTCTGTTATTGATTAGCAGCACTGAGACAGAATGACCGTAAAACCTTTTATCTGGGGAACTCTGTTCACGATTCTCCCGATTCACATGATAATGTGAAAAGTAGCGTCATCCATAGATCATAGAAACAATAATATATAAACTGTGTCTTCCCAAACCAGATATCAGTTGTCGCTCAGAATTTTGGATAGTCTAAACACGTAGTCTAGAACCATTGTGGAAGATGTGTTAATAGTATTCGTGGTGATTTCATTCTGATTTTCTGGTAATAGAAATTTGTGCTTAAGCGTTAAAGTGTTAAAGTTTTACCAGTGTGACAGCGCCATCTTGAGATCTGTCGTTCTCGGCGCTGGCCCCATCTGGTCAGCCATATTGTCTCTGTGGTTTAGTGCCTGTTCACCCCGTTATCTTCAAGCAGATTTATTACAAGGCCATAATAAAGCCTACATATTAGTTGTGTTTTTGCTCTAGAAATAGTTGTGTAAATCTGTGTTTTCATGCATTCTAGAGCAATAATCGCGTGTGGCGCAGATTAATGCGTGTAGCGCGCAGTAAGTTGAGTGGTTAGGCCAGGGCTTATAAAAGAGGTAGCAAGCGGCGAAACTGGTCAATTTTTGAGAGAGCCGCCCAGAAGAGAACAGACGAGCTTAGACAGAGCCAAGCTGTAAATGCCTTGAGCACATGAGTTAATTTAAATTAGCATTAGTTTTCTAGGATTCTGAAATTATATCGATGTGGCTATTTTAATGTTTAATGAGATAAATAGGTAGATAGATAGATGTGAAAGTTTAAGAGCGATTATTTCATTCTTCAGAAAGGCAGATATAGTGTGAGGCTATTTCACTGGAATTTAGATAAGATTAACGATAGCAAGATAGCAGCCTCGTGGTGATAAAAAGCGACGCCAGCGAGTCGGAATAACACGCACCGCGTGGTAAATGTTACGCCAGGTGACACGCTGTGTATTTAGTTCCAGTTTGGTTTAAGTCGAGAATAATTATATTTTATTTCTTTAATGTAAAAGTAATTGAGCGTATTTCACGATGATTGATTATCCTACTGTTTATCTTTAGTGGTTACTTTGAAGGGAGAATAGTCATTTAGATTTCTGGTGAGATTAGAGCCACTCCTTGGTTGCGTAAGGCAAGTTGAGACAGGTGTTTCTCTGTTTGCTCCTGGTGGAGCATAGAAACACCAATGCGGCTGGTGTCAACCACAAGTCAACAGAAGCATTTTTATGCTATTACAGTGGTTGTTTCTGTAATAGTGTGTTTCATGTGATGAGTTCCCAATCTCATCAGGGGTCATATATGACACGCTTGTGGCCAGGCGCACCAGTCACCACTTACGACATGTTCAGAGTGCAGGGACGAGTATTGATGTGGGTCGGTTGAGAGGTAGTAGTTAATTCTCATTATTGAGATTATTTGTTGTACATGTATTGAAGAATATTATTTTATGTCCAGTTGATTATTATTGTTATGTGAACATGGTTTGTGAGAGCACGTGGGCGTACTTGGAGATGTTAATTTCTCTTCTCCGCTCCTGAGGGAGCATGGGGCCACCGGTGTGGTTTGTCTCAGCATGAAGGATTCAGATGCTCTTGCAGTAGTGGTTTCGGTAGCAACCTATGTTACCCGGTGCGATTGCCAGCCTCATGCACAACACCATACTAGTCGCATTGGACGACACGCATGAGTGTGTGAGATAGTTGATGATATCAGGTGGGCGCATGTTTTCTGTATGGTAAGTGTTATTATCCATGCTATTGATGTTCACTTAGACATTGTTTTATTTATTGTTTTTCAGACAGTCTATGAACACTGACTGGGTGTTTGTTTGATTGTTTGTTTGGTGTTCGGTTCTGTTCGGTAGAATTAAATGTTGATCTGCATAAGGCTTTGGGTTGCTTGAATTGTTAAGTCTGCTGCTGAGAGGGTTGCAAGCAACCAATAATTGCAACCCCTGTCAAACGATCCTTTATAAATTTTCTTAGTGCACGGGTCTTGGGTGTGAGGCGCACCTAGCGCCCTGTCACACCAGTATAATTCACTTAGAGTTTTTGCTGTTAAAGACCAGTGAAATAATAATGCGTAGCTATTTGTTTACCAGTTGTTCAGTTTAATGATGATTTTACCACCCGATTTCTCACACAAAAGAAGAGACGGTTTATTTGACTAATTAATAAGCTAGGCGCGACTGATAGGGGACCAAAGAATTCACGTTATATTTCATTTTGTGTAATTTTAGTAAGTGACTGTTATTTAATACCATACGACGACCCACAGACGCCGACAAATTCAATAGCTATTAACGAAACGCGATATTTGTTAAGTGCGCGTATGGATAATTAAATAATAATTGACATTGTACGCTGATCGTTAACGCGTGCGCAAAGGGGCGGGAAGAGTTGCATACCTTCATCCGACCTGAAATTGCAGCGCGGTCGTGACCGTATAGGTATAAATAAAGTCACCGTGTGCCTTTTAAATTTAATCAGGACTGACGGAGTGGATAAGAGATCATCGTGTCCCCGTCCGTATATATATATATATATATATATATATATATATATATATATATATATATATATATATATATATATATATATATATATATATATATAATAGTAGCAGTTTTTTCATAAATGTCTCTTTATTCCTAAGCAGACCTGATCAAGAGCGGTCTATTTTGGTCCTTTTCTTCATTGTACTGATTGGTGAATGATGTCTTCTTCTCGGCTTACACGTCCCCAAGTTCATTTATGAACAGGATTGGCCAAAGAGACACATAAACATTTAATTAGTAAATTTAACTGGATTATCAACACCCAGATATTTTTTCCAATTTATCAGCCCACGGGGGTTGTGCAGAAAATAATAACCCTATCTGACTTTTAACAGTCGTATCAGCGGATTTATCCAGAAAGTTACGCTGTTTCAAAATCGGCACTCACATACAGCCAGCCGATAAGATTACCATCAGTTATCGATTGTAACAGTTTTAGCAACCAGATGTTTCCAAATACTGGAAGTATTTTCTACTGTTTACTGTGAGCACAAGATCTCGGTTTCTATACTAACTATTCGAGGGGACGTTTGTCTATCCAGGAATCAACCACCAAATTATGCGTCCACCTTATAAAACTTAATTATTAGAGGATGGACTGGGGCCAATTTGGAAGATAAAAAACACTGGAAATTGTATATTCAGGATAATTGTATTTCCAAGAGATTTTTCACCAAGAATTGGTAAGGAGTGAGTGAGTGGCCACGCATGACAGAGAGAGCGAATATTTTCTTTATTACAGGAAAATTGTATCATCTTTGATTCTGCTTAAAAACTTGTTTACTTTACTGGATAGCATTTAGTAGGAACTTTGTTCTTTCTTTACTGTCTATTCTGTAACATAGTGCTGTTGCGTTCTTTTTTAAGTCCTAACAGACTTTAACAATATAGACAGTCTCAGGTCCTGTCTTTGTTAAAAGTGTTCGCACCAATTGAGATATAAGTAATACGTCTGGTATATTAAATTTATTGTGCACGAGAACGCACATTTTTTGGGGATTTTAAAATTAACGCGCTTGTTGTCAAACACAAGGGGTCGACGTCATAGCTTGGTGGTACAAGCTGGTAACCCAAGATCAGTCCTATGATCTGTGGATTTAAAACCCGTGTATTGGGTGAAAGTTATTATGTTTCGACCCGGCCCTACGGATTAGAAGACGTAGCCGGTGGTCATCCACGTAAGTGTCGATTCGCTGAAAAGAGCGAAAGTGTAATTATTATTATAATATTGTTTGTTCTTCTAGTTCGTGAGTATCTAGTCGCGACAGGCAACCAGCCTGTACCGAAATGGATTCACAACTGAATATATATCATAATATGCCTATATATGCCTAACAAAAGGATTGTCGGCAAATAACGTGGATTTTTGTTGTAAATATATTATTGGGAAGCCGTCGTGTCAGTCACGGCTAATCGAAGAGGTGATTCAAATAATAATACTTAAGTAACTTTACATGCCAAGGATGTCTCCAGTAGAGAACTGTCCAGATGTTCTACTATGATTAGTTTAATGAGGACATTTGTAAGAGAACATAATCAAGATTGGAATCTTAGATGCTAGGAAGCATAATGAGAATCTCCTGTCCTTGGGAAAGGTCAACCGTCCTCAGTATAACCTTGTGATTAACTACCTCATGACTTTTTATGTACATTATGAATGCCGATAATCAACTATAAATTGATGAATGGAGTTTGTCCGGAATTTGTTTAATTGGATTATTGAAAGAAAGATGCTGTACCTGCATCATGTGATTATGAACTGTCAAAACCGTGTACAATGTCTCGTCTCGTCCAAAGTCGTCGGTGAATAAACGTTGTATTAACTTTGAACCGGAGTTGCAATATATTTTTAGTTGGAACAAGCCTTGATTGAACGTGCCACTGTTGACGACTACATTTCTACCTGATCACCCTGTTCAATTATATTCGCGTAACTAGTTCAGCACGATATAGAGAGAAGTCTTGCCATACCCCTTCACATCAACGAAATATGGCGGCTACAATTGCTAACCTTTGACCTTTGGGGTTATTAATTTGTTGGGTTTTTGTTCTCAGTAAAATGTATTCTGTTATTTTTCTATGTATGTAAATCTGATTTCATTTGATCTTTTTTTAGATATTTGTTGTTGTCAAGTTTAATGATAATAAACAACAAAGAAAACTTAACTTTGTGTGTTGGTCAGGCCAATACCCAATTAACCATAGTTTTTTTCACGTTTGTGTGTCCTGTTGTCACATAGTTGTGTGTGTGTGTAGTTAAACGTATATTTACATATATATGGAGAGAAAGATTGTCTTGTACTAAATTATAGTCGTATAGATAGGCTGGTCTAGAGAAAACTTCTCATTCCAGAGACAGATCTTCTCCTTAAACTATTCACTCGTGAAATCTATTCTCGCACCTTTATTTCTCACGTAATTATCACCATCCACTCTATTCAGACGGGACCATAAATAACTTTCAAACCTGACATCGTTTGGATGGTTTGAATCGTTTGGATTCACGGAGCAGCCTTCCGCATTGGGTCAGCTTACCAAAATGACGATGGTGCAAATCTAGCTCCTCTTGGGGTTGTTGCCGTAACCATCAACTACCGGTTCGGGCCTTTAGCTTTCTTGTCCACAGGTGATGAGACCATGCCTGGATATTATGGGATGTTTGACCAGGTGCTGGCGCTGAAGTGGGTACAGAAGTATATTCGATCATTTGGGGGTGACCCGGGTCAGGTTACCATTGGTGGAGAGAGCGCAGGAGCGTTTAGTGTGTCACTGCACATCGTATCTCCGTTAACAATAGGGCTCTTTAACAGAGTCATTTTACAAAGCGGATCGTCACTTGTTTCAATGACACTGGAGAGACCAGGCTCGAGATTTAAAGTTAAAGATGCCACATTAAGATCAGCATCGCGCGTGGGATGTAACAAGTCGACATCTTCTGATGTCTTACACTGTCTACAAAAAAATTGATCTTGCCAAGCTAATGAATGCAACGCAGGATGCCGTTAACATACCTAGAATTGAAACAACATTTGGCTTCCTGCCAGACGAGCCTATAAATTTTATACGGGATGGAAAATACCATAAAGTAAACACTCTGCACGCACAAACTCTGGAGAATCTTCTGGATCAGTTCAAGATCCTGAAAATGATGGTTTAACTAGACAAGACGTTACAAATACTGTGAGATCTGCATTATCGCGTTATATAAATACTGACGAAATTACAAGACTTGTTACTGAGGCTTACATTGGAAATGAAACGGATCCAATTAAACTAAGGACCCAACTTGTTCAAGCACTTGCAGACATTAATTTTGGCGGTACTACGATAGTTGAAATAAGCAAATATGTGAGTGATCCGAACACCACAACAAAACATTTTCTCTTCGAATTTGATTACAGAATAAGTGGAACGACCATGCCGGTCTGGGGTGGAGTTGCTCATGCAGCGGAACGACGTTTTGTGTTTTACACAGACACCCGTTATCACTACAGAACAGAAGAAGACAGGGCAGTTGGTGAAGCTGTCCAAACTTTGTGGGTGAATTTTATCAAGTATGGAGACCCTACACCGGCAGATATTTCGCAAACTGCCGGAAGTGGAAAACAATCTTGTAAAGTGTAGTGAGTTTACTAAAAATCGCAGCGACATGTTAAAGATTGAAGCACAATCTTGTGACTTACCCAGGCTTTTGCTGATTCCTCTGCATGAGAACATTCTAGAAATCATAAAATCGGACTCACTGATCCCTGTCTTTGACTAGTTCCACGAATAAATATAACGCTGCTCTAAATGAAAAAAAATAATAATAATCTAAAACCAAGATAGCTTAATAACACACGAAAGTATTTGCAGTTAGGGTGTAAATGATCTTTTTAAACTCAATAAAACAGAACATCGAATGTGAGAGAATTTTCTATTCAATGATTACAGTGCTGGCTTGTACATTTCATCAAATATTTTGGCACAGCCTTAGTACAGAAGCAAGACTGTGGCTTCTAATTAATGTTCATAACATCTTTATCTTCCTGCTCTCGTCTAAAATTTTGCTTCTGGCTGATCCAGCTAAATATGACGCTATCTGACGATCTCCTTTTCAGCGTCTTTGTCACGGGTATTTACTTCCCTTGCTTTGGGAGCATTGGAGCTTGACAGACAGCTACTCCTCAATACCTTCATGCACAAAATGAATAAAATAAGGCCATTAGACGTCTGAACTTAGTTAAACATCTCGCAAGCATTAGCTGGGGAGCAGAAAAAGGAAATCTGAGACAGCTGTACCTGGGATATGTCCAAGCAGTCATGGATAACAACCTATTGCTGCAGTCGGCAATGAGCAAAACCACTAAAACAGAGCTAGACAAAGTCCAAAACCAAGCTCTAAGGCTCATATGCGGGGGAAAGAGAAACACACGAGCTTGTGAAATTGATGCAAACGTAGAACCTATGGACCTACGACGTAAACGTGCTGTTCTGGAAGCTACAGAGCGCTAAAGAAGAATGAGAAAAGACCACTCAAACAGACAACTGGTTGAAAACTGGAAGCCCATTAATAGACTAAAACAAAAATCACCACTACAAGTCGCAACAACTATAGCAGAACAACACCGCCTCCCACAGACACGAGAAATAATTGAACAATATCCAGTCATTTATCCCGGAAACGAGTTACAACTTCCAACAATAAAAACTACACTCATGGATAGCACACTAACAAGAGACACGAACACACAGATGGCTCAGCATTCAGGCCCGCCATAAATGCTGGTCTTGGAGCGTATGTGAAATATCTAAATGGCAGCTCACTGGAAATATATGAACCATGAGGAGAATTATGTACAAATTACCAAGCAGAGATTACAGCAATAAACACCATCCTCAAAGCAATAGACAGCCAATTCAAACAAGAAATCTATATGCCACCAGATATCATAATCTTCACTGATTCAAAATCAACACTTCAGGCTTTAGAAGAATACCTCCAAACTGAGAAAAAAGAAATAATACAGCTGGCCGAAACAACTGACAACCTGCTAACAAAATACGACATCAGAGTCACTCTCCAGTGGATACTAGGGCACACAGACATACCAAGCAACGATAAAGCAGACAGACTAGCAAAACTAGTAGCAAGCATGGTTCAAACAAACACTCCAGCAAACATGCAGACAGCTAACCGAATACTTCAAAACAACTTCAAAGAGGAATGGCTGAACCGATGGGCAAGAGGGTATACTGGACGTGCCTTGTATAAAGAAGTTGCACATCCCAACAAAAATGGCAACAGTAATAACCTACGACGTGGATCAGAGCACAATCTTCCAACTAAGAACAGAACACACCAGACTCAACAAGCACTTGAACAAATTAATCCCCACACATGAGCCTAATTGCCGCAATTGTACCCACCCGTATGAGACAGTTCCACATGTGCTGCTTACTTGCCCAAGACTCTCCACAGAAAGACGACAGCTACTGCCGGGCTCCCCAACAATCACAAACACTCTATACAGCACCACTCAACAGCTACAGAACACATGCACATTCTTCAGCTTGGCATTGACTGCTAAAGAGCGACGAGCTCAGCAGCCCTAGTTAATCAATAACAACTCCCCTTGCTGTGCAGTGACGCTCCAACAGTGGCCAAAATTCAGTTGTATACTGAGTGTCTTCAAAGGTGTCTACTTTTCGCTCAAGATTACCCTTGACAGAGATGTTAATTGAAGAATGGTGCTTTAATTCTAGGGAGCCTCATAGGAATTTAAGAAATCAAGTACCACGGCTGATATGATCCAGCCGTATAAACTTTATATCTTCCCAGACCTTCTATGAGTAAGGATTTTGCTCGTTCTGATAAGCCCCAACTGATTTAACTCAGTAAATTATTACTTTAATAGTTCTATTATAAGTATTTAAAGGACTGGGACATACGTTTGCAGTTCACTCAAAATGACTAAGTTGAAGTTTGATCAACCAAAAATTCTTATACGGAACCTCGGATAAGAAAAGTGCTTATACGCAGAGAAGATAAAAAAAAACATCAAGGGATCGGTAACCATCTTGGCAACAGGCTGCAAAAAATCTAGTCTGTGTTAGTATTAACAAAACGTCGCTAACACATCTCATCCTTTAGACGGAAAAATAAGACAGAATTTACCATTACTGTAGAATTTTAAATCACGCTGTTGTTGTTGCTTAACACGAGTTTCTGAGATTGTCGCTCGTTTGCAGCCAAGTTGATGTGACATTATCTACGCTATAGTTCTAGGTTTTTCCTGTAATGTTGTTGCGATTTTCGAAACCAGTTTAGTTGAAGTCATGAACCTCAGCTTCTTTCCCGGGTATTCTATCCTGGCTTGGCATAAATTTAATTGATTCTCACATACTAGAAAACATTTGCGTCATTAGAGTTTTTCCAAAATATTACAACACCGTTTGGATTCGAAATATTATTGCCTTAATTGACATTTCTTTGCTGTAAATTTGTAAAATATGGAGTCAACACACCCTGTGTTAATGTTGTACCAAAACGGGCAAGACTTTCTGGAAGTGCCACGTTAACTAATGGCAAATTATGAATCGCACACCAGTAATTCTGCTATAACTTTATGATTAATGCTCCGAACGAGATCATTCTTTTTGGGAATTGAACAGCAACTACTAATACATGTAATTATGGCAGTAAGAAATCATTATCTTTGGTAATTGACTAGGAAATCGGAAGTTCGTCTAAAGATTAGTACAACATCCTCGAAATTCCCCTCCCCCCGCCCCCCAAGTTACTCGCGGAAAAGTGAACTAAAGCGTGACCTCCGAGAAGGAAAAGGTTAGATCTAAGTTGGGATATATAAGCCTGCTAAGATCCAGTCCTGGTATAACCGACTTGGTTAAACGGGACGCGCCTCGCCAAAACGAGGCAAAATTTTATTTAATAAATATGTCCACGCTTGTCAAAGCCACATAGACACAGCGCATAGCCGTGAAAAGCAAAGCTGACCTGGTTGTGAACAGATTTGCATAAGTGATAAGTTCAGATCCGAAATACTGTGTCTGAAGGGTTTCTTATCCCAGAGAGAGTCACAACAAAAGCTTCTGCTGTTGAAGCATAACAGACTGCAGTGTGGGTGATTAAAGGACCACTTCTGCAATTCGCTGAATAGTAGCACTGGGCTACCTGTCCAGGAAAATAAAGATCTTGGAAATCAACCCCTGATTAATGACGGGAAGTGTCTGTAGTGGAAGGACCTGAACTAGATAAGTAGTAGTTACCTGGAAGAAACAAGATCCAGAAGTCACCAATGGCCATAAACGATGAAAAAAACGTTAAGTCTATAGTTTTCAGCCTATGATTGTGTAAATACACATCTGCAATCTTTACCAACCTTTCATTTTAAATTAATAAATGTACAGATACGTTTTATAAATCGTAGTTGATTGATTTTGTTGAAATTCCGTTTCCGTTCGAAATTTAGTTCTTATGTGGAAATTAAGGGAATTCATTAATATTTTTAAGTGGTAGGGATAATTAATGAGCTGCATCCCACATTAACTATTAATAGAGACACCCTTAGAGCATAGGATAGGTCTAGCAAGAAGGTGACTTACTTCACTGCTTTCTTCTACAGCTACTATCTAGAACTGTGCAGTTAACTATCTGGCTTGTCCTGTGCCATCCATACATCTTGTTCACTAGTTCTTATCTCTAGCTCTAGGAACTACTTCTACTATTTCCTATCTACCTTCCATCTTACCACAATTGTAATGTTAAGATCGTGTTACTCTCAGAATAAAATTATTTCGCAAGACGGACCAGTGTTTCTCTTATCAGCGCTGGGCGAAAATATAAACTTCTTATCAGTTATGATAAATCGTCATCTTGTGTCTATTATTTTTAGACCTTGTTGCTTCGTGTCGGTGATCTATTTTTCAAACAGCTAAGTGTCTGTTTTGTTTTATATGGCTCGGAAACACGGAGAACAACAAAAACAACAACGAGTAGCTACAGAATTACATAAATAGGTGCTTGCGTAGAGTAGAAGGATTAACGTGGTATGACAAGGTGCCATGCTGACTTGATGACAAGAACCAGACACGTGACAACGGAACAAGAGATGACAAGAACCAGACAAGTGACAACGGAACAAGAGATGACAAGAACCAGATAAGTGACAACGGAACAAGAGATGACAAGAACCAGTCAAGTGACAACGGAACAAGAGATGACAAAAACCAGACACGTGACAACGGAACAAGAGATGACAAGAACCAGACACGTGACAACGGAACAAGAGATGACAAGAACCAGACAAGTGACGACGGAACAAGAGATGTCAAGAACCAGACAAGTGACAACGGAACAAGAGATGACAAGAACCAGACAAGTGACAACGAAACAAGAGATGACAAGAACCAGACAAGTGACAACGGAACAAGAGATGACAAGAACCAGACAAGTGACAACGGAACAAGAGATGTCAAGAACCAGACAAGTGACAACGGAACAAGAGATGACAAGAACCAGACAAGTGACAACAGAACAAGAGCAGAGAAGAAAACTTGGCGAAAGAAGAGGACATACATTGAGGAAACCTGTTGATAGAATAACAAGGCAGTTATTGTGTCTGGAATCCCTAGTAGGTAGATGGAGACCAAAGAGAAGAGAAAGAAGACAGACATGAAGGGGCTCAAGAAGACTTTGCGTTGATGGCACGGGACTGGAACCCGGGGCATATGTTTGTTGAAGGTCTATACTCCTTAGGGAGCTGAAGGGTGACGGGGATGATGATGATGATGATGATGATAATGATGATGATGATGATGATATGTCTGTATTCAGTGTAGTCCAGCGGGTTTCTGAAGAAACAAACAATGAATAGGACTACTGCACACTCATGCATGTCGTACATGGCGACTAATGGGAAGTTCTGAATGGGGTTGGCAACCTCATTATATAAAACAAATACCAGAGGAAATCACCGCTACAAGAGAATGTGAATGTTTGGTGAAGGTTTCCTGTAAGGGAATCAGCTACAGTGTCGGCTCTATGCTCCAATAGGAGAACAAAGACAAATGATGATGATGATTATGATGATGTCAGCACTATTTTCACATTATCACTTTTCAAGGTCAGTCTTCAGAAAAATAATTTAAAAAATAAAGTTTAATTCGTTACCTGAGACGGTTAGTGAGCACAACATGGTAACGTAAAGGTAGTTCCCATAGCAATACTGCCAGAGGGGAGTACAGTGTTAAAGACTACAATATGCCAGGCAAGCTTCGAGAGGTGGGTGACCAGTTCCCTTATGGCTGTCTTTTCCTTCCCTAACTCAAGAGCAAAATCAGGTGCCCATTTACAGTTGGGTAGACTGGACCATGTCCGTGTCGTAATTGAACCTGGCACCTTTGTTGCGAGAGACTACTGCTCTAACCACTTTGTCAATCGAACGCTCAAATGACACAACATGGGAGAGACAGAATTGTTTTTGAAATAAGATCTAATAACTTCAGAATAGTTTATGTCTCTCTCCCGTCCCCCTTCGCGCCTTTTTCCGTTCTCTTCGTTTCGTTTATCCTGTGTTTTGCTTCCATGAAAACTTACGTACAAGACATTCTCGTTCCAAACAATAATACCATCTTACAACTCAGTCAGTAACTGTAGGAACGTTGCACACACTGGTGACGTCAGAACTAAGGTGATAACTGTAGGTAGCTGAGGGCAGATATAATTTTTTTGTTTTAAATTTTTAAATCAGAAAAAAAAACTGTTTTTAAATTGTTTACATTTAAAGTACAATTCCAGAGATTTAAATCCACAAATCACTTACTGACATCTCCGAATTGACGATAGAGGACCATCAATTAAGATAGCGGTTGGCAAACGTGTGAAAAAAAAAGTTGGATAAGTGGTGGTGGGAGAAGGGGGAGGGGGGGTTAGATTAACAAAAACTCTTCATATTCTTGTTAGTCGTTTCGATCGTACTAACGACATTTAATTCTCTAATAAACATGGCTGTCTGTCTCATGCTTCTCTCATCGCCATACAGTTTCTATGTCCAATGTGTTGCTACAGGGAGTCCTATCAATCTGGTCCCCCGCATTCTTGCAGGGTATGTTCTTCTGTTTGCTTGTGTTCTCCATTGCATACATACACGTCAGTCCTACTTTTAATTTGTTAAACACATGGTATTTGCCTCTGCAGTGGCCTGTTCTCAGTTTGAACACAATCACGCGATCTCTGCTTGAAAAGACATAGTATGCTTCTGTCATATCAAACTTTGGACGTTATTTCCGCAATTTTTCTTTGAAGATATTTTTTATTATTGTTTTTTTTTTGTTCATGAAAATGTTGTTCATTATTCTGTTTAATTTTTGCTCCCCTTTTTGTTTGTTCTTCTTTTTTGCCAAGTGTTTTTTTTTTACAGTTTTATATCTGTTCTTCTTTGATCATTATTGTCACGAAATTGCCTCTCCTGCTTTGCAGTAGTGGTCTAACAGTGGCCATAACTCAAGAGTATATAATATGGGTCTTCAAAGGTGTATACCTTCGCACAAGATTATTCTTGGCAGAGTTGTAGATAGAAGGATAATGATGCTTCTATCTCAAGGGAGTTTCATAACATATTTCAGAAGTCAAGAACAATGCTGTGTTGGGCAGAGCAATTGTTAACTTATATCTGATCCACCGCCTTTTATGAAGAATTAAGCATTTATTAATTTCAGCTCGTTCAAGCCCTCACCCTAATTTACTCAGTGGAATTCTTATTATACAGGTATAGCTCTGTTTATGGTGCATTTAGTAAATTGACTGAGACAAACAGGCAGTACATTCAAAATGATTAAACCGACGTTAAATTTGTATATTCAAAAATAACAAATTTAATAATCAAGTAAGTTTTAACAGTTTAAAAAATTGAATAATCTTTAACAGAAAATACTCATCATCGTATGATGGTAGGTGTCGCATAGAGATTTATGATCAATAAATTTTCTATATTCTTTTCTTTTCTACCCGTGTCCTCTACTTTATTATCGCTCTTTTATCCTTTCCCTGTTTTTCGCATCCGTTCGTTTGCGACAAATATTATTTTCCCATTCTGACTTTGCCGTTTCTTTTCTCATACTGGAAACGCATTGTATTGCATAATCGTGTCAGTCCCTGGACGAGACGAAATACTGTGAAATTCGTCTCGATAGATATGGGATGGCAGACATATCGTCTAACATTTTCATCTGAGACGGCGCTCTACGGTTACGTTTCTCGGTGTTAGGTGTGAGTAGGCGCCAAATCTGCATCGCTCAGAGATGAGAATAGTTAGACGGAGGTGTCAAAGACGCGTTTTGGCAGTATGGCCTGCGTCTAAAGTTATGTGAAGTGTTAAGACGGAAAGGGGAGACTATTTCGGATTTTCGAAATAACGTGGGATCCTTTGTTTCATATATCTACCCAGTAGCTGAAACTTGACTTCATTCAGTCCTCCTAAATCTGCAGTAGACAGATCACTCGTGTTAGAAAATATCTTGTGTATTGAAAAGTTCTGAGTTTCTTGGCAACATTTTGCCGAGTGCTAGACTACCATTATATTGAAGGATTCTAGTTCGTGGTATTAATCTGTAGTTCTGTGTGGAGGTAAATATATGTATCTAGTAGAATTGAGTGATTCAGTGATAACCGCTTATTTCATTTAACTAGTTAGATTTCTGTGCAGAAGAAATTAATTTATAAGTCTGTTATATTCGCTAGTCGACATGTTACAGTGGAAAGCAGAATAAATTATAATTTCTAGCTTTAACTCATGCAGCTATAAATAAATTTTATTAAATTGCTAGTAATTAGTCGAGTGTATTTTTAAACTAACTTATAACTGCACTGATTCATCATTGAGTATTGACGAGATACGTACGTATTTCTAATTCATGATGATTGATTTTATGAATATAACTTATATAACGGGAGATTTAAACGATAAAAACAAGCTCTACGCTTACAGTTTATAATGTAAGTTATAACCGAGGAATAGTATGTATATGTTGTTTTCTCTTTATTCAGTGACACTGGGGTAGCCCAACTTTCCCAGCGTTTAAGTACTGATCAGAAATATCTGTGAAGAACTAAACATTCTTTTAATTAAAGACCTGTCTGGCATTGTGTTTGCATCCAGAACGACAGAGTACCCATTTTCACAAACTTTAAGACAAATTGAATAACTGCGCCTACCGAGCCAGATTAAATTCTTCCTGATAAAACATCAAGTACATGCAGCCTCTGTGGCGAAAAATATTACCAGCATTAACTTTCCGACGATTTTTGACAAATGGTGGTGTGAACAATAATTAATTTTTTTGAGAGAAGTTATGAACCGGTCATTTTCCTAAATAAGGGAAACCTCGTGATTCTGACATTGTGGGCCCGCTAAAACTAACTCTTACCTGAACTGAGTGTAGCGGGAGGTTATTTAAATTTATTTATTTATGTAAGAGTATGCCAGTAAAGAGTTCTGACCTTACAAGTAATACCCCAGTCTTAGAAATAAGCACTGGTGTATTGTTATCATAAAAATAGTCAGACTGTGAAAACCCTGGCCCAGTTGGTAAGAAGCAGTACCAGGATTTAAGGTGTCTCCTCCCTGTGACTATCTTATGATTACTTATATTCTAGGGGATAAGTAAAAGGTACATTCACTGAACCCACAAAATGGAAAAAGTGAATAAATCCTCAGGTACAGTTAAAATAGTTTAATAATTACACTAATATTCTATTTCTACTAGTTGGAAAAGAGTATACACATATATATAAAAATATTCACACAATTACTATTATTGTCTGTTTAGACTTCAAGATCTTAAATAATAAAGTTACTGAAATCACTGTTATTAGTCCTTTGAATTTAAGGATAACTGTCATCAGTTGACTGAGTTTCTGTATGGTTAATTATTGTTTTGAACTATTGGCTGTTTCACATGTATAGGTGGTCAGTGTCAAACAGGACACTTATCTTTCCAACTTGGTACTGCTGAAACTGTCCTTTGCTGATATCAGACTTGGTAGGCCCAACAGTAGGGATGCCAATGACCAGTTGAAGTTCACTCTTTGGGGTCCTGCACTTTTGTGGGATTGCCTCGGATGAACTGCACCGGCTTCTGATACTGGACAGTCTGGTTTGAGTTATTTCATGGAACCTGCAACATATCAGCCTTGGCTATTATCTGGCTAGACTTGTAGCTGACTAGCACAGATGTCAGACCAGTCAGTCATCAGATGTCACCGTTATACAATCATAGTAGTAAGGACATCATTTCAGTGATATAGCATTAATATTAACATGTCAATTAAGTGTAACTGACTAGCACATAAGTCAGACAAGTCAGTCATCAGGTGTCAAAGTTATACAGTCATAGCAAGTAACATCATTTCAATGATATAGAATTAATATTAACATATCAGTAATAAACATCATCTGGTTTATTCCGCTCCTATACATCCCTTCATATTCTATAACTTGATCCTTCCAAATCATATCAAGTACGAATTCAAATACTGATGCTATCCTTAGCATCTACACAAAAGTAATACATAAATAAAGAAAGTGAGTGACCACGTGATCAGGTTGCTTTCTACTGAAACTGGCTGTAGAACACTCCAGTTTACCAGCTGTAAATGGGTACAAAGTTGTGCGCTCGAACTAGGGAAGGCAAAGGCAGCGAGGAAGGGGACTAGTCACCTTAGCCTCGTAACTGGGATCTTCCATGATGAAGTTTCTAACACTTCATTTCCCTATGACAATCTCTGCCATGGGACTGCCTTTATCTTCGTAAGCGATAAAGCAATATGATAAATATATCTTCATTAGGCTGTGGGGCTATTTGTGATTAATTTTTGTACAAGCAACAATCATCCACAATGTACATGTTAGATCATATTAAAAATACAATACATTATATCAATGACTATTATACAGGCATATTTTGTGAATTCTATATGAACCTGAAATAACAAATATTATACATGGTAGTTATCATAATTTCGCTTACCCTCAGACTTCAGATACTGGACTTAAAAATGTTTCTGGCAATCCGCTCACAATTCATGGATAGTGGCGAAACTCGCCTCCAGTCTGGCTCAAACCTCTTTCGTTGTGTATCTCTCTCAGTTTACCGATCCGCTACTTATACGCAAAGCGCGGACGTATCGGAGAGTACCGACGTCACAGCCTAAACCTAACCTGAAAAATCCTTCCCGAACAGTGATTTCGGCCGATCTGTGCGTCGACTGAAATTTTGCCTTTATCATTCTCGGCATATATCATATCCATATTGTTCCATCTTATCTTGTTGTATACAGTTGATAATTCTCTACCTTCCTATCCATGTAATTTCCCAAACTGTTATTTGTTGATTTTAATATTTAGAACAGAAGTGGGTTTACATGCTTTTAGCGTAACTGTGGGCAGCCGAAATACGCATATATCTCCGTAAATGAGAACTTCCTACCGTTCCATCTTATATGCAGTTATACACCATCCTTCCCTGTACTGAAATGTAAAATCCTTTTCATACGGATTCCCTTCTGTTTTTATTATCGTTGGCGATTTCCTCTGTCCGATACACATTTCGCTGATACGCCGCCATTTTGAAAGCGGTCACTCGATCGTAGATGGGTTTATAAATCTAACTGAACCCATTTGCAATGACTTGAAACCAATTTTGCGACATAGCTCCCCCATATTTTAAGCTGGATGATATCTAGCTTAACTATTGGGTACAAGACAATTGCAAATCGACCATTTCGAGGTTAGTTTTCCTTCTTTCTATCCTCCTCAAGCTCTGTGGGATGGCGACTAAGAAAATCTGCGCCCACATTCTGTTTTCCAATAATATATTCATCCTTTACTATCTCTCTCCTTCCGGTTCGGCTTTTCATCCAGGCTCTTACTGCTGGTGAAACGGGGTCGGTAGGTTTCCCATGAAGTTTACCGCCCTCTTTTCGATGATAGTTGGATGTGGTTTTCCCTCGCAAATCCGTAGGTTTTTGATTTTCGCTACATGATTTGTTCCTTTTTTCCAGCGCATGGGGTTCAGACTGCAATTGAACCTGTGTGGGATGTTTCCTTTCCCCTCCCGTGCAAATCTCGGGAGTACCCCTGATTGCTGGTTTGCTTGTAGATTTTTGATGAAGACTCTTCCGTCGACTTTCTGAATCTACATAGGTGCACTCTGGACAGGAATTTACATACTGATTTATGTCTTCCGTAATACCTGGCCAGTAGAACTGGGTGGTTATTCTTTGTTTTGTGGCACCATTACCCAGGTGTTCACTCAAAGTTGATATGTGTCCCCAGCCTATAACCTTATTCCTATAGGTGGATGGTACAACGATTTGACCATGACTTTTCGTCCCTCTTCCAGCTTTCCTGTACAAGAGTCCATGTTCCATATAGAAATGTCCTTTCCTTGGAGCTTTATGTGTTTTTGATAATTTGCCAAAACAAGGCTTCAACGTGCTGTCTGCTTCTTGAGCCCGTTTCATTTCAGTTGAATGAAATTTTACGTTGGTGTCCCTCTCTATGTTCCTGGAGTCAGCCTTGGTCTGGATTCCTGCCATAACCATAGGTTTTACAGGGTCTCCTAAGAAAACATATTTACGCCCCAACATTAGGGGGTAAAAGGGATCATCTATCACAGCTGCATTTATCTCCCCTTCCACATAGCGACAACTGACATGAATCTTTGCTATGGGTAAAGTAAGGGGTGATGTTCCTTTTAGTGGCCCTTGAATCTCTACTGTTTCTGTGGTGATTTGTTCAGGGCACACCAGAGATGCACACACGACTGCGTCATAGGACAAACCTGTGTCATACATTCCTGTGACTTGTTTGCCATTCACAGTCACTATCTCCTGGTAGGTGGGTGATGGAGGCTATTCTGACTCACAGTCAGTTCCTTCCTAACAGAAGTCCTCACCTGTAGACATGCAGCATGATGAAGGGGTTTTTTCCTCCCACATTCATCAGTGTTGTGGTTGCTCATCTTACAAAATTTGCACCACTTATCTCCCTGTTTGTAGGGTTTGTTTTCCTGAGTCTGAGGGTTCTTGTCCTTATTATCAAATCTTTGTTTGTTTCTGTATGGATGATCCTTCTGGTCAAACTGGGTATTCTGCGGTGGTGGCTTATATCCTTCTACCTGCTTCCTTTTTGTTCCTACCAATTCAGCTTGAGCTGCTTGGTATCTCTCTGCACATTTCAAAATGTCTTCCAGCCTCTCTGCTCCTTGTTCCATAAGGAATTTCCTCATTTCTTGAGACATGGAATCTTTCACTTGCTCTAACATAACCATTTCTTTCAGATCCTCGTAGGTTTTCTGATACTTACCTAAACTACTCCATTTCAACAAATACGTTTCTAGCCTAGCTGAGAACTGGTTATATGTTTCTCCAGGTAGAGGTTTAGAAGTTCTAAATTTCTTCCTATATGCCTCAGAGTTCTTTTCATACCGGATCAGTAAGGCTTGCTTTAGTATTTCATAATTTTCCTGATCTTCTTTGGGGAGTTTCAGAAACACATCATATGCAATACCTCTCAATCCCTGGGATAACTTTAGACTCCATTTTTCCTTTTCCAGTCCATATGTAGAGGCTAGCCTTTCATACCTATCCAGGTACGACTCAATTGCGTCCTCCTTTTCAACAAATGGATCTAGGTGGAAGTTCATGGCCCCATTTGCTGTGTTCTGAAAAGAGCTATTCGCAGAATGAGGTGAGCTATTACCATGGGTGATAGTCCCAGCCTGAAGTTCAAGATCAAGCTGTCTCATTTTCAGCTCATGGTCTCTCTCTGCTTGTAACCTCCTTTCTTCTCTCTCAGCCTCTGCTTGTAGCCTCCTTTCTTCTCTCTCAGCTTCTAATTTCTTGGCTTCTCTTTCTGCATCCAATTTCTTGGCTTCTCTTTCTGCTTCCAATTTCTTGGCTTCTCTTTCTGCTTCCAATTTCTTGGCTTCTCTTTCTGCTTCCAATTTCTTGGCTTCTCTTTCTGCTTCCAATTGCTTTGCTTCTCTCTCGGTGTACTTTTCACATTCCGTCGTGACATACCGGATCAGAGCGTCACCATCCATGCCAAGCTCTTTTCCCACCTGCAGTGTAGCAGACCTAAATTTGACCAAGTCAGCCATGATGTATCTGTAGTCTAGTAGGGCAAGCGATCTTACTCAAACTAATTTACTACAATATAATTAACCTATTTAAAATTAAAGTTAATTAAACTGACTTCACCATATATGAAACAGCTTTCTTATCTGTACTCAATGGTACTCATACAAAAAATTTTTGTATATATTCTTCCTACTATGTTTACTCTTTCCAAAAAATTTACAAAACCAAATTTCTACACAGCAGAAATAGAAAGTTGGCTCAGGAATATCAAAGATATATCCCGCAGACGAGCCCCCACTGTAGCGGGAGGTTATTTAAATTTATTTATTTATGTAAGAGTATGCCAGTAAAGAGTTCTGACCTTACAAGTAATACCCCAGTCTTAGAAATAAGCACTGGTGTATTGTTATCATAAAAATAGTCAGACTGTGAAAACCCTGGCCCAGTTGGTAAGAAGTAGTACCAGGATTTAAGGTGTCTCCTCCCTGTGACTATCTTATGATTACTTATATTCTAGGGGATAAGTAAAAGGTACATTCACTGAACCCACAAAATGGAAAAAGTGAATAAATCCTCAGGTACAGTTAAAATAGTTTAATAATTACACTAATATTCTATTTCTACTAGTTGGAAAAGAGTATACACATATATATAAAAATATTCACACAATTACTATTATTGTCTGTTTAGACTTCAAGATCTTAAATAATAAAGTTACTGAAATCACTGTTATTAGTCCTTTGAATTTAAGGATAACTGTCATCAGTTGACTGAGTTTCTGTATGGTTAATTATTGTTTTGAACTATTGGCTGTTTCACATGTATAGGTGGTCAGTGTCAAACAGGACACTTATCTTTCCAACTTGGTACTGCTGAAACTGTCCTTTGCTGATATCAGACTTGGTAGGCCCAACAGTAGGGATGCCAATGACCAGTTGAAGTTCACTCTTTGGGGTCCTGCACTTTTGTGGGATTGCCTCGGATGAACTGCACCGGCTTCTGATACTGGACAGTCTGGTTTGAGTTATTTCATGGAACCTGCAACATATCAGCCTTGGCTATTATCTGGCTAGACTTGTAGCTGACTAGCACAGATGTCAGACCAGTCAGTCATCAGATGTCACCGTTATACAATCATAGTAAGTAAGGACATCATTTCAGTGATATAGCATTAATATTAACATGTCAATTAAGTGTAACTGACTAGCACATAAGTCAGACAAGTCAGTCATCAGGTGTCAAAGTTATACAGTCATAGCAAGTAACATCATTTCAATGATATAGAATTAATATTAACATATCAGTAATAAACATCATCTGGTTTATTCCGCTCCTATACATCCCTTCATATTCTATAACTTGATCCTTCCAAATCATATCAAGTACGAATTCAAATACTGATGCTATCCTTAGCATCTACACAAAAGTAATACATAAATAAAGAAAGTGAGTGACCACGTGATCAGGTTGCTTTCTACTGAAACTGGCTGTAGAACACGCCAGTTTACCAGCTGTAAATGGGTACAAAGTTGTGCGCTCGAACTAGGGAAGGCAAAGGCAGCGAGGAAGGGGACTAGTCACCTTAGCCTCGTAACTGGGATCTTCCATGATGAAGTTTCTAACACTTCATTTCCCTATGACAATCTCTGCCATGGGACTGCCTTTATCTTCGTAAGCGATAAAGCAATATGATAAATATATCTTCATTAGGCTGTGGGGCTATTTGTGATTAATTTTTGTACAAACAACAATCATCCACAATGTACATGTTAGATCATATTAAAAATACAATACATTATATCAATGACTATTATACAGGCATATTTTGTGAATTCTATATGAACCTGAAATAACAAATATTATACACGGTAGTTATCATAATTTCGCTTACCCTCAGACTTCAGATACTGGACTTAAAACTGTTTCTGGCAATCCGCTCACAATTCATGGATAGTAGCGAAACTCGCCTCCAGTCTGGCTCAAACCTCTTTCGTTGTGTATCTCTCTCAGTTTACCGATCCGCTACTTATACGCAAAGCGCGGACGTATCGGAGAGTACCGACGTCACAGCCTAAACCTAACCTGAAAAATCCTTCCCGAACAGTGATTTCGGCCGATCTGTGCGTCGACTGAAATTTTGCCTTTATTATTCTCGGCATATATCATATCCATATTGTTCCATCTTATCTTGTTGTATACAGTTGATAATTCTCTACCTTCCTATCCATGTAATTTCCCAAACTGTTATTTGTTGATTTTAATATTTAGAACAGAAGTGGGTTTACATGCTTTTAGCGTAACTGTGGGCAGCCGAAATACGCATATATCTCCGTAAATGAGAACTTCCTACCGTTCCATCTTATATGCAGTTATACACCATCCTTCCCTGTACTGAAATGTAAAATCCTTTTCATACGGATTCCCTTCTGTTTTTATTATCGTTGGCGATTTCCTCTGTCCGATACACATTTCGCTGATACGCCGCCATTTTGAAAGCGGTCACTCGATCGTAGATGGGTTTATAAATCTAACTGAACCCATTTGCAATGACTTGAAATCAATTTTGCGACACTGAGTAAAGTGACAATAACTAAATCTGAACAAAATATCGCACGAAGAGGACGCTCCCCGGACCCATTGGATGAAACCAAGATCTGCAGAGCTGGGTATCCGCTTCATCAAACGAAAGGCAGATTTACGTTGAGTGTGTCATAAAGTGCGCCAGACGGCGAACACCATCCAGACATTAGGTAAGAAAGTGAGACAGGGATCCCTGCTGAAAGAACAGAGTGAGAGTAGACTGAGTGATGTTTTTAATATATGCACCCACTTTGTAATTTCTTTATGCAAGTTTTGTTGCTAACAATATTGTCCTTAGGATAGATTAGAGTATCAAAGTCTGTCCATACCTTTAAAGGGAAATCTAAGACTTCAGTATATGTATCCGTGACTCTTTGGGGCTATCCCTTTTCTTCTAACAGGACTGTGGGCTAAACATCGAGGGAAAGGATCATACCACTGGGTCTATCATTCTTGTAGCAATTCATTGACTTTATGAATATTTGTATATGTTTGATTTAATTTTATATGTTGTGATGGAAGTTTATTATGATAATTAAACTTCACATAAACTTATTCCAGTGTGTCGGTCAGTTCGTTCCCAATTATCTATATTTCCATTGTCATAGTTTCACGTTTGTGCGCCTATTGTCGTCACTTATGTGTGTGGGTATGTGAAGAACATATATATTAATATATATTATATTAGATTTGTCTGACTAATCTAACTCTGTTGTAGATGATAGGCTGACTGAGAGAAGCTTCTCAAGTGTCAGAGACAGAATCTACTATATTTCCTCCACCTCACTCGTGAAATCTATTTCTATTTTATCACCTCCCACTGAGCTATCACTTATTTCTATGTCTATTCAGAAGGGACCAACCTAAGTCTTAATTCACCTATCACAAATCTACGACAAATGTGGTCTCGTCGTAGGATTTTTTTTTTGGAACTTAGAATAGGAAGACGAGTACGATAAATATATTAGCTCGTCTGTTATGTTCTTTATTCTCTAATAGAGTAAAAGTGTGATTGTCTCGTGGTATTGTGTATCTTTAAAAATAACTATTCCCCTAGACCAACGATCTGTTTATGGGCGTGCTGACCACACAATTAATAATTGTTTTTCCGCAGCATTTTTAGTAATATACATTTCAGTTACAGGTTGATTTTGTAGGAATATATGTTAATTATTGATTTTGTAATACTAAACGCTGGTAAAGTTTGTGATTGTCTAACAGTCACTGGGTTTGAAGCAGAAGGGTGTTTGAACTAAGTTAAGGAGTGCGTTTCGGACTATTTCGTCCAGATTAATTGCCTCCCTTACCCGATCTGACTTCAGGGGTGAACTTGTAGTGGACTTAAAAATTAAGGGATTTTTTTTCTCTTTAAATTTTTGCAATAATTATTTTGTTTCCACTGTAGCAACTTATTTTTCAGTGAGTAATCTTAACTACCATTTTTTTGGAGTAGTCGTCTGCATTAGGTGCTTTATTGGCCGATTAATAGCAGCGATAGTTAGATACTATATTATAGGAGGAGGTATCCCAGGTTAAAATATATCATCTTTTGTTTTGGCATTTTCTCGCAAGTGGTAGGAACCAGAGTATCCTTTTTTTTCTTGCTTCCTTATCGACTAAGTCTCAGTCACTGATTCATTATGGCCGAGAGGGCGAAACTGAGGCAGATGCTCAGACAGGAAGCAATGGAAGAGGGACTGGACGGCGACGAAGCAAAAGCTTTCGTCAGGGACGAACTTGAGAGATATGATGTGGAGCAGAAGGAAAAAGCAGCGGAGAGGAAAGAAGCGGAAGACCGTCTATTACAGCAGAAAAAGATGGATGAGGAAATGGAAATTCGCAGGGCGAACGAAAGAGAGAAGGAGAGACATAATGAGTTGGCTCTTAAAGCTCTAGAAGTCCAAAGTCGTGGTGCTGCCTCTACCTCCAGTGTAACAAGTTGATCCTATGAAAAGGGCAGTAATTCGGAATATGTTTTTGGGCAAAGTAGATTATGAGTTACAATACTTGTATACCTGATTAAGCTGAGGTTTGTTTAACGTTATAATAGAAACATATCCTTTTATTTTGAGTGACAGAGTACAGGAAAGCGTGCGAACGCTTTTATCTCAAATGCTGAGATGTATTTATTCTGTACTGTTTTTTGAGCTGTGTTCAAAAACAGCGGAGTCTCGTTTTGGTTTTTTTGGCGGGACTAGAGTGTGTGATCCCGGAGAGGAGAAGAGGGATTCGGAGCGTTGGACCGGGAGTGGTCAACGCTGTCTGTGTGTGCTTTTCGAGGATGTACGCCTACGTAGTGCTTTGAATAATGTCGACTTAATGTTTTTGCTGTGTGGATAGGCCATATTATGTATTTGTGAAGCTTTGAGGAAGCTATTATGAGTCCAGGATTGGGACAGGCCATATTATGTATTTGTGAAGCTTTGAGGAAGCTATTATGAGTCCAGGATTGGGACAGGCCATATTAAGTATTTGTGAAGCTTTGAGGAAGCTATTATGAGTCCAGGATTGGGACAGGCCATATTAAGTATTTGTGAAGCTTTGAGGAAGCTATTATGAGTCGTGAGGACTTTAGGCCATAATTTATGTGAACTGCTGGGTGCAGTATTATAAGTGAGTCGTGAGGACTTTAGGCCATTATTTATGTGAACTGCTGGGTGCAGTATTATAAGTGAGTCATGAGGACTTTAGGCCATAATTTATGTGAACTGCTGGGTGCAGTATTATAGTGCAGTATTATAAGTCTAGCGCAGAGATGAGTCGTGAGGACTTTATGCCATTATTTATGTGAACTGCTGGGTGCAGTATTATAAGTGAGTCGTGAGGACTTTAGGCCATTATTTATGTGAACTGCTGGGTGCAGTATTATAAGTGAGTCATGAGGACTTTAGGCCATAATTTATGTGAACTGCTGGGTGCAGTATCATAAGTGAGTCATGAGGACTTTAGGCCATAATTTATGTGAACTGCTGGGTGCAGTATTATAGCGCAGTGTTATAGCGCAGAGATGAGTCGTGAGGACTTTAGGCCTTGATATAGATCTGCTGATGAATGTTGAAGAGTATTGTATCGCAATGACTTGTAATGTGACTGTGTGTATATCAATGTAAACGTGATCGTGCTGTGACTTAATAAATCGTCATTAAATGTCACCAGGCGTTTACACGATTCAATGACTTCTTATGTACGTGCCTTGTGGTGTGGGTGTCTACCCTATCACACACCCACTTGCAATATTCTACCCAGTGACAATGATAACTCATATTTAATAATCTAGCTCTGTGTGGGCGGGACTTATTCTATTATACATAGCTCGGAACAACAACAGTTGGACAATACCACTATTACGAAATCACCAGTATAAACATGTGCATTAACGGTAACAGTGGTGGACCAGTTCAAATTGGAACGAATGGATATGACATTCGCGTATCAAGAGTTTCTCTAACTTGAGAGAGTATTTAACAGACGGAAGGATAAAATCGTTATCGATACAGTCCACATATCTGTATCATTTGATAGATTTGTTTTCGGGTTCTGACACCCGCAACAGTCGTTTTGAGAGAACTTCATGCGTGACCTGAATCTCATGTGCTTCAAACCGTGACCTGGTTTGTAGTCTGCCTGTGGAGCGCATTTGGGAAACGCCTTATTCGTGGGAATAATCAGCTTTATAGCACTGTCAGTTGACGTCCTGTGTCGTGCCTGTAGAAAACAACAACGTCTGTAGTCTACATTTCCTATCAGATGTGCAGCGAAATTATCAAGCAGCGAGCCAGCAGTTTATGAGGTGATACAACGTCTGAAGGATAGCGTGTACAAGTCGAGTGTATGTGCAGTTGTACCAGTCATTTTGCAAGTATAACTCGAGTCAAGAGCGGGTTTGCTGTGTTCCTGTTACGATCATCATGTGCTCCTATGCAGTATTCGAGCACATACCTTACTAAAGCGAGGACCTGAAGGGAAGAGAATCTAGATCCAATACCTTTCGGCGATAGACTGTTTTAGCGTCAGAATTATGTGATATTTAAAGTCTTGGCGGAAGGGAATGGAAAATTGACAGATAAGTGATTTTTGTTTGTTCTGTAAAGTGTGTCATGTCACTCATGTCCTCAGGCCTTCTGAATTCTATGCATTTCTTTTTAATTCTGTTGTTGATGTTGTTTATGTCTATAATGACATATAAGTAGAATTTAATGCATAAGTAATTTATGGCTATTAACATGTGGTATTGACTACCATGATATGATATGACCATATAAAGGTTCTTTGTACAGAAATTGATCTGACAGTAATTGGGAATAGTTGCAATTCATTGTATGGTTATTTAGCTGTCAGGAGTAAAAGGTTTATTGATACATATACAGTGATCTCAATAAGTAAGTCACTATGGATGATGACGAAATGGATCCTGATAATATGTGGCCTTTATTGGAATATTTATTTCAAGAGGGTAAAAATTTTCATAGATTAAAAGGACCAGAACTGGAAGCACACGTGATGGACGGATTGTTGGTCAGTGCATCGAGAGCACTAAGAGATTTTGCTGAGAATAGATTTCAGTCCATCCCTCATTTAAGAATGGCTAGGAATTTAGCAAAGTTGCTGCTGCTCGACCTTCGTGTATTTGTGTATAATAATATTCATGTTGAACACGACAATATATTGAAGGGTATACACAATATCATTGCTGACAATCAGGAAAAGAAGCTAGAAGATGAGGAAGTAAGAGTCAACAGACAGGAAGGAAAAAATTGCTTAAAGGGTAAAGCTGAAGAGAATGAACTTAAGGAAAAATTAGCTAAACTTACAAGTGATTTAAATAGATCAAACCTGGAACTTGCTAGAGTACAAGCAAGTTTGGATTCTTCACTATTGAAGGTTAAAGAATTGGAGGTCCAGATAAAAGTTAAGCATGTTGAGGTGGAAAACCTTACACAAAAGATCCAACGAAGGAAAGACATGTATGAAAAATTAAAAGCGGAAACCAATGAGCGAGAAGGATTATACAATGTAATGATACATGATGTATGTTTTGATAAACTTGAAGAGAAGAATACTGTATTTCCAGGGGAAGTCGATGAGTTAGTGAATAATAATAATGGTGAGAATGAAACACAGTCAATAAAGGTAAATAAAGAGCAGGATGGAAAAGAGACATTGGTAGAGTTGACGGCTGAGAAAGAGAAGGTTGCTAAGATTGAGAAATTGCTAGCAGAAGAAGGTTGCAGAGTTTTGGCTCTTAATGATTTAAATAAGAAACTTAGTCAAGAGATTGCGCATAGGGATATTGAAATTGCAGAGGCCAGAAAACGGGTAAATGGCCTGCTTGACATCGTCTTAGATAAAAAAATGTGGTCTTCTGTCTATGTTGACAGTGATAGACAGAAAGTTGCGAAAAGTCAGCCCCATACACTTTTTGCTCATAGAGAGGCCATACATGGTAAACATAGAACTTTTCGTGGGAGATACAACTTCCCTAGTGCTAGTGGTACTAGTGACTCTATTGATAATTCTTGGCGTCAGGCTAATAAAGATTCTTGTGTTTCAGCCAGTTCTATTGATTACGAAAAGAAATGTGAGAAATTGAAAGTTAAGGCTCCTAAAATCAATCACGTGTTTACTGTTGCAGATTCTGATAAACTTGTAACAGGGAATAAACATAGTACTATATTTTCCAGGAATGAAACCCACTATGGGCAGGAAAATAAACATTCTAAGGGTTCAGTTACTTGTCAAACTCAGCACAGCCAGTTTGACGGGATTGGTAAACATATTCCCATAGGTGAAAAGAAGAACATTGATAGTAAGAGATATAATCACAAGATTAGACAGTACCAAGGGAGTTTATCAAGTGGTAATTTTGATTCTCCAAGGAATTGTAAACAATTTAGCGGATTTCAACATTTTGATCCGAAGAATTCTGTAAGTTATAGTAGAAATAACTGTAAGAAAAACTATCAATCTGGTAATGATTTTGCTACTAGAAAGCAAGTCTTGTCTAGTGGACATTTTTGTCAAAGAAGATATGTTAACAAAAACAATGCTAACTTGGGTTATAGACATAAAATTTGTCATAATAGAGGAATTGACAAGAATATAAAGAGAGATAATAGCTCTTCACATGTTTCTCTACATAACTTGGCTCAGCAGAAGACTAGAGTCATTGTTAATAAACAAAGCAACTGTAGTGATAAAAATTTTCATCATGTAACAAATAATAAGCGCAAGTATGCTAACTTTGCTCAACATGAGCCCAGAGTCAGTTGTAATAGAGATAAACAAGGTAACAATAACACTGGTGTTTTAAATACTATGTCTGATAATGTTGTTCAGCACGAGAAAGTGTCTCGGTGTTGTGAATGTAACATTTTGTTTCAGCCTACGGCAGTAATGTCTTCTGTGATGTCTAGAGATTATAAAAGAAGAGCTGAAGGCATCGTGAAAGGACCATTGCTTTACAAGGACCAAAGTACAGGGTAATTGTCATTGTGACTTCTACGTTTTTTCTCATTAGATTTCACCATTCATTAAAATGGAAATTTTCATTCATATATTTTGACAGAAGCGACTTTACGATAACAGTCAAGGCTCCTGTGACATATTAACTGTGAGAAAAGGAGGTCAACTTTGGGTCATTGTGTGCGTTCAAGCGTAACTTTTTCAGCGTCTCATTAAACATCGGATGTTTTGCTTGCTCAGGGTCAGGACATGTTGACAGGAAAGCGAGAGATTTCCATCTGATTTTTTATTTATTTATGTAAACAGTAAATATTTTCTTTTGTATTTGTTAGTATAATAAATGATATGTTCCTGATTTGCAATAACATGTAATTTCGTTTGAAATATTTAATGCATCATTTGATTGCCATGATTTTTTGTTTTTATTGTTAGCTATATTCCATTGTTGAACTTGCAGTGGTTTGTTTTTGTTTTGAATTTGTTTTGTAGCAATTTTGTTAAGATAACTTTTGTACATGTTGAGTTTGCCAGCCCTATGCACAAAACTCATTAGTTGTAATGGTGCAATAATTACTTTTAGATAATTCATGAGCACTTGAATTTTTTCTCATGTGTTTTATGTGATGTATATTTTTTGAAGAGAAAAAAAAAAAACTTACATTTGTTAATGTGTGTCTGTTTAGAGATAGATTGTTCATACGTCCTTCATTTTCTTGAAGTCGATTTCTTTGTTAGTTTATTCATTATAGCTTTGAATTGGTTGTAAATGTAATACTATTTTTATGCAACTTAGTGATACGAAACTTTTTTGTATTTTTTTTTGAAAATGTATTTTTTCGAACGTTGTAATATTTTTTCTGCGCCAATGCTAGTCTGTATATTATGGTTAGTAATGTGTAGTGTCATTAGTTCCTTGAAATTGTTTTTTAATGTTTGATGCATTTTTCTGTATTTAGCGAGTGACTTTGAGTCAGTGCAAACCTTTTGATAGCGTTTTATTTTTGTTTGTGTGATATCTTGTATAATTTATTATTAGTTATGCATAAGTTTTATAATTAGGCTAAATTACTTACTATTCTTTTTGTCATAAGTTTTTACTTTGTGTTGTTAGTATAGATATACTTTGGTATTTTGTTTTGTAATTTTTGATTATGATTGTATTAAGTTAGACAATATGATGTTTAATTTAGATAGTTATAACGTATTGTTACTACTTTTTCTACATGTGCATCTTTACTTTTTATCTGTTGTTGTTGACTGTTCGTCATCCCTTTACATCTTTTCTGTTGTCTTTTCAGCATGATCTGATATGTTGTTTTTACTTCCGTGTTTCATCTTTGTCTCCCTTTATGCTTCGTGTATACTTTTTTCTGTTACGCTACTTAGACTTTCATTCTTTGTATTGTTCAAGTAATGATGTAACTTTAGATCAGGGATAGTTGTATTTGCTTTACATGATTTGACATTGTGATATTATTTGTTGTTTTTCATATGATGATTTCATATTTTACTTCTTTTCGAATTATACTTTGTTTACTTGATATTATCATTTCTATTACTATTGTTTGTTGCTTGTTTGAGTATTATTGTATATGCTTAACTTAGTTCTGTAATAGATTAATTTTGAGATACTTAGCTTGGTTTTCTAATAGATTAATTTTAGTAATCATACGTTGGATGATTGTTATTTACTTTACATTTACTGCTAATATTTTGTAGATATACTATTTCTGACTTATCATAAGATGTATTTTGTAAAACATATGTTAGAACTCCATTATCTTTTAAATTTTTTCGTTTTGGGAGTTAATTTTCAAAAAAATGATAGAATCATTTTTTTCTCCTGGGTGTGTGGGAAACTGTAACAAGTTGATCCTTTGAAAGGGCAGTAATTCGGAATATGTTTTTGGGCAAAGTAGATTATGAGTTACAATACTTGTATACCTGATTAAGCTGAGGTTTGTTTAACGTTATAATAGAAACATATCCTTTTATTTTGAGTGACAGAGTACAGGAAAGCGTGCGAACGCTTTTATCTCAAATGCTGAGATGTATTTATTCTGTACTGTTTTTTTGAGCTGTGTTCAAAAACAGCGGAGTCTCGTTTTGGTTTTTTTGGCGGGACTAGAGTGTGTGATCCCGGAGAGGAGAAGAGGGATTCGGAGCGTTGGACCGGGAGTGGTCAACGCTGTCTGTGTGTGTTTTTCGAGGATGTACGCCTACGTAGTGCTTTGAATAATGTCGACTTAATGTTTTTGCTGTGTGGATAGGCCATATTATGTATTTGTGAAGCTTTGAGGAAGCTATTATGAGTCCAGGATTGGGGCAGGCCATATTATGTATTTGTGAAGCTTTGAGGAAGCTATTATGAGTCCAGGATTGGGACAGGCCATATTAAGTATTTGTGAAGCTTTGAGGAAGCTATTATGAGTCCAGGATTGGGACAGGCCATATTAAGTATTTGTGAAGCTTTGAGGAAGCTATTATGAGTCGTGAGGACTTTAGGCCATAATTTATGTGAACTGCTGGGTGCAGTATTATAAGTGAGTCGTGAGGACTTTAGGCCATTATTTATGTGAACTGCTGGGTGCAGTATTATAAGTGAGTCATGAGGACTTTAGGCCATAATTTATGTGAACTGCTGGGTGCAGTATTATAGTGCAGTATTATAAGTCTAGCGCAGAGATGAGTCGTGAGGACTTTAGGCCATTATTTATGTGAACTGCTGGGTGCAGTATTATAAGTGAGTCATGAGGACTTTAGGCCATAATTTATGTGAACTGCTGGGTGCAGTATCATAAGTGAGTCATGAGGACTTTAGGCCATAATTTATGTGAACTGCTGGGTGCAGTATTATAGCGCAGTGTTATAGCGCAGAGATGAGTCGTGAGGACTTTAGGCCTTGATATAGATCTGCTGATGAATGTTGAAGAGTATTGTATCGCAATGACTTGTAATGTGACTGTGTGTATATCAATGTAAACGTGATCGTGCTGTGACTTAATAAATCGTCATTAAATGTCACCAGGCGTTTACACGATTCAATGACTTCTTATGTACGTGCCTTGTGGTGTGGGTGTCTACCCTATCACACACCCACTTGCAATATTCTACCAAGTGACAATGATAACTCATATTTAATAATCTAGCTCTGTGTGGGCGGGACTTATTCTATTATACATAGCTCGGAACAACAACAGTTGGACAATACCACTATTACGAAATCACCAGTATAAACATGAACATAACGGTAACATCCAGCAATGGAGAATCTTCTCCTCATTCTTCCTTAACTGATCAATCAAACGCTCAATCTCCTGATCTCACCGCTATGTCTTTCGCTCTAGTATCTTTCCCTTGTCCTAATGAGAAGATTGACACTTGGCTAGAAAAATTTGAGAAAATTGCAACTCTGTACGGTTTAGAGAGGTCGCGTTGGAATATGAAGCTTTCCCAGTCTTTGAAAAGCAGTGCGTATGATGTTTACGCCAAAATGGAGAGCAGCGAACAAGACAATTACGACGTCTTGAAGAAAGCGTTACTGGAGCGTTTTGAAATGAACGCGCGCAAATTTTTGCAACTGTTTCGCAACAGCAGAAAGGAGAGCTCTGAAACTTTTCAGCAGTTCTCGTCTCGTCTAAAGGGATACTTGACAAAGTGCCTAGAGCTCTCGCAGCTCCCCTCTACCTATGAAGGTTTGGAGGAATTTGTTATAACAGAACAAATAAAAAACACTTTGTCTGCGGACACCCGAAGATTTTTAGCTGAGCAAGGTCCAGAAAAGGTTGAAGACATTTTGGAAAGGTCTGAGCGATATCACAATGCGCTGGCTGAACTACCGGCCACAAAACGTAAACCGACAGAAGAGCATTTTCGAAAGAATAATCTAGACCAATCTTCTCATGCTTTTAATCAGAATAACCACAGAGAAACTGGACCTCAAAACCCCCCTCCTGAAAAATCCAAGTTCTACAACAACAAGTACCCCATCCACAGTAAACAGTCTGATCAACCCAACCGTTCTACATGGCAGCGGGGCCAGAAAGGACAAGGTGACAAAGGGAAAACCCCTGTGCACGGGACTAATGATCAGACCGAGCACACCGAGCCTAAACACATCGGATGCTTATTAACAGTCTCGCGAGGTGGAATTATTGATAGTGATTCCCAACCTGAGGGATAGAGACCCTCAACGTGAGGTACTGTTATTTTGAACGGTTCTCAAACTTTTTGTTTATTTGACACGAGGCTTTCTTATGATTGCATTGTTGCCAGGCACCTGGTTAAACCCGGTCAAGAGACAGGAGAGACCGTCAAACTTTGTGGAGTTTCTAAGAGTGATGCACCTACAGCACTTCCCATCGCACTGGTGGAGATCCACTCTGAGTTTGTCAGTGGCGTGATCAAAGCGGCTGTTATGGATGACCCCATCTACCCAGTCGTACTTGGCGGGCGGTAGATACGTGTTTATTGGGAAACCGGAAGAGCCGATTGTGGCAGCAGTAACTACAAGAGGGCAAACCAAGAAGGAACGGGAGCCTGCGCCTAATTTGTTACCTATGGAACTTAAAGAAGCGCAACAAAAGGACCCTACTTTGGCACCCTGCTTTAGGAAACTGCCCATGGCTAAGGAACCCAGACAGCACGGGGACATTTTTTCTAAGGATGGCGTACTTTATCGCAGAACGGGCAAGCCTGACCAAGGTTACAACCAGCTCCTAGTACCGAAACAGTACAGAAGCCAAATCCTAGAAATGAGGCACCCTCTTCCCTTCAGCGGACATATGGGACAGAACGCCACAAACCAACGGATAACCACTCATTATTGGTGGCCAGGAGTAAATACTGATATTATCAGGTATGTCAAATCCTGTGCCCAGTGCCAACGTGTACCACCCAAGCAACGGACACCCCCAGTCCACATAGGTTAAATGCCAATAATGGGAACACCATTTGAACGGGTTGTGATCGACATTTTAGGACCCTTAGAAAGGACTAAAAGAAGGAACAGGTATATCCTGACCTTAGTCGACACATGCACGTTATGGGCAGAAGCTATCAAGCTAACATGCGCAGATGCCAAGCATGTCGCAGAAGTTATAGTGCAGATTTTCACTCGGTTGGGATTCCCTCAGCAAGTGTTGACGGATAACGGATCTCCATACCGGAACCTGTTGATGGATGAGATCGTGAAGATCTTGAAGAACCAACACATCTACATAAAGCCAAATACTCCGGCCGGAAATGGGCTCGTGGAACGTGTTAATGGAAACCTCAACATGATGTTAAGTAAACTGGCACAAGTGAAACCTGAAGATTGGGACCTTTGTATTCCTGCAGCTTTATTTAGCTACAGGGAAGCTCCTCATACTTCCACAGGATTTCCGCCAGCTACGCTTTTATTCGGCAGACCTATTAAGGGGCCACTTGAAGCCTTACTTTGGTCGCTGACAGACCAGAAGGCGGATGAGACAGTTGTCTCAGCAAGTAAATATGTGTCGGATTTAAAGGAAAGGTTGAAACTAGGATGGGACCTAGCAACGACCAACTTTAAGCGAGCACGCACAAAGCACGCTAACCGTTACAGGAAAGTCGCGAAAGAGAGAACTACAAACAGGAGAGAAAGTTTTGGTGTTACTCCCTACCGGGAACAACAAACTGAGGATCGGATGGAAAGGGCCGTTTACCGTCCTGAAAAAGATTTCTAAGGCTAACTACCAGATCTCTATTGAAGGAAAGAAGAAGGTTTTCCATTTAAATCTGTTAAAGAAATTCTTGGAAAGACCGGTGCCGACCTCCGAACATCTCCTGACGATCGCCAAAATTGACGAAGATGACGATAGTGGCAGGGAAATTCCACTGCACCCACACGAAATCTTTAAAAAATGTCAAAAGCGGCGACGCTCTTTCAAACGCGCACGGAACACATTCCAGAGAAAGGAAACTTTGGGAGTAGACTTGAGTAGGAATTGGATAGAGACGGAGAGGGGAAATGAGAGGGAAGAGAACAGACACCCTGAAGCTCCGGATATAGGAAATTTATTTCCATAACGTAGACATGGAGTGCTTCCATATCTTAAAGGGGGGACGTTCTGTCGCATAGAGATTTATGATCAATAAATTTTCTATATTGTTTTCTTTTCTACCCGTGTCCTCTACTTTATTATTGCTCTTTTATCCGTTTCCTGTTTTTCGCATTCGTTCGTTTGCGAAAAATATATTTCTTTCCCATTCTGAATTTGCCGTTTCTTTTCTCATACTGGTAACGCATTGTATTGCATAATCGTGTCAGTCCCTGGACGAGACGAAATACTGTGAAATTCGTCTCGATAGATATGGGATGGCAGACATATTGTCTAACATTTTCATCTGACACGGCGCTCTACGGTTACGTTTCTCGGTGTTAGGTGTGAGTAGGCGCCAAATCTGCATCGCTCAGAGATGAGAATAGTTAGACGGAGGTGTCAAAGACGCGTTTTGGCAGTATGGCCTGCGTCTAAAGTTATGTGAAGTGTTAAGACGGAAAGGGGAGACTATTTCGGATTTTCGAAATAACGTGGGATCCTTTGTCTGTTTCATATATCTACCCAGTAGCTGAAACTTGACTTCATTCAGTCCTCCTAAATCTGCAGTAGACAGATCACTCGTGCTAGAAAATATCTTGTGTATTGAAAAGTTCTGAGTTTCTTGGCAACATTTTGCCGAGTGCTAGACTACCATTATATTGAAGGATTCTAGTTCGTGGTATTAATCTGTAGTTCTGTGTGGAGGTAAATATATATATCTAGTAGAATTAAGTGATTCAGTGATAACCGCTTATTTCATTTTACTAGTTAGATTTCTGTGCAGAATAAATTAATTTATAAGTCTGTTCTATTCGCTAGTCGACATGTTACAGTGGAAAGCAGAATAAATTATAATTTCTAGCTTAAACTCATGCAGCTATAAATAAATTTTATTAAATTGCTAGTAATTAGTCGAGTGTATTTTTAAACTAACTTATAACTGCACTGATTCATTATTGAGTATTGACGAGATACGTACGTATTTCTAATTCATGATGATTGATTTTATGAATATAACTTATATCACGGGAGATTTAAACGATAAAAACAAGCTCTACGCTTGCAGTTTATAATGTAAGTTATAACCGAGGAATAGTATGTGTAAGTATTTTATATGTTGTTTTCTCTTTATTCAGTGACACTGGGGTAGCCCAACTTTACGAGCGTTTAAGTACTGATGAGAAATATCTGTGAAGAACTAAACATTCTTTTAATTAAAGACCTGTCTGGCATTGTGTTTGCATCCAGAACGACAGAGTACCCATTTTCACAAACTTTAAGACAAATTGAATAACTGCGCCTACCGAGCCAGATTAAATTCTTCCTGATAAAACATCAAGTACATGCTGCCTCTGTGGCGAAAAATATTACCAGCATTAACTTTCCGACGATTTTTGACAAATGGTGGTGTGAACAATAATTAATTTTTTTGAGAGAAGTTACAAACCGATCATTTTCCTAAATACGGGAAACCTCGTGATTCTGACATTGTGGGCCCGCTAAAACTAACTCTTACCTAAACTGAGTAAAGTGACAATAACTAAATCTGAACAAAATATCGCATGAAGAGGACGCTCCCCGGACCCATTGGATGAAACCAAGATCTGCAGAGCTGGGTATCCGCTTCATCAAACGAAAGGCAAATTTACGTTGAGTGTGTCATAAAGTGCGCCAGATGGCGAACACCATCCAGACATTAGGTAAGAAAGTGAGACAGAGATCCCTGCTGAAAGAACAGAGTGAGAGTAGACTGATTGATGTTTTTAATATATGCACCCACTTTGTAATTTCTTTATGCAAGTTTTGTTGCTAACAATATTGTCCTTAGGATAGATTAGAGTATCAAAGTCTGTCCATACCTTTAAAGGGAAATCTAAGACTTCAGTATATGTATCCGTGACTCTTTGGGGCTATCACTTTTTTCTAACAGGACTGTGGGCTATACATCGAGGGAAAGGATCATACCACTGGGTCTATCATTCTTGTAGCAACTCATTGACTTTATGACCATTTGTATATGTTTGATGTAATTTTATATGTTGTGATGGAAGTTTATTATGATAATTAAACTTCACATAAACTTATTCCAGTGTGTCGGTCAGTTCGTTCCCAATTATCTATATTTCCATTGTCATAGTTTCACGTTTGTGCATCTATTGTCGTCATTTATGTGTGTGGGTATGTGAGGAACATATATATTAATATATATTGTATTATATTTGTCTGACTAATCTAACTCTGTTGTAGATGTTAGGCTGACTGAGAGAAGCTTCTCGAGTGTCAGAGACAGAATCTACTATATTTCCTCCACCTCACTCGTGGAATCTATTTCTATTTTATCACCTCCCACTGAGCTATCACTTATTTCTATGTCTATTCAGAAGGGACCAACCTAAGTTCACCTATCACAAATATACGACAGTAGGGTGCTTTATGCAAGAAGTCACTTGGCAGCTCTTAAGTTTGACTTAGCTGCAAATGGTAGGTTCTGATCCCGATGGATTTTGGGTTCTGTGCAGATAGGTCACTGGAGTTCTCACTTCTCTGGTCAAGATTAAAGGCGCAGCACGTTCCAAGTAAAATCAGGGAGTAACTGCAAAGCTGGTCCCGCGTCTCTGATGATGGTGTCTAGCTCGACATCAGTCTACTTCTACCTGCACTTTGTTTCAGAAATTAGTTCTCGCACTGGTACCACCAACTAGTATGGTAAAAGAATAGAAACAAAACGCTCTCCTAAATATTGCGTTTCCCGACACATACTTATGTGTTCCCATCTTCCTATTTCACCATCCCATCTACCTCAGAATCTACACTCGATGAGAATTAAGCTTAATCCCTCGAGATAAAACTTTCTTTACATTTAAATTGAATAGCTTTATATTTCCTTTACATTCAAATGAAGAGTTTAATAGTATAGATAGAATATGTTTACATTCACATCTACACTGGTTGAAAAATGTTCACAATAAAGATTGAATGTGTTTTCAGTTACATTTACACTGGTTGAAAAATGTTCACAATATAGATTGAATATGTTTTCATTTATATCTGCACTGGTTGAAAAACATAAAAACTTTCATTATTTTTAATTGAATAGGTTTACATAGACATTTTACGCTGGTTTGTAAATTTAAATATTATAATTAGAATGTACATCAATTCTTTCATCTCCCCCCCCCCCCTCCCCACCCTTGCTACATATGGAACTTGGGACTACCTATGCTTTTGGTTCTCTGTAAGAAACTAGCAATAAAGCAGTCCCCAGCCCTTGCAGTGGTGGTTCATGAAATCATCATTCTATATGCTGAGGATGCCAGCCTCAAATGACTTGGACAACCACTGGCGATTTTTACATATTAATATTCACATGGCAATATACATATTAGTTCACATGTTAGTAATGAAAAATTTTAAAATGTAAAATGCATAACTTACGCCAATCTTGGCTCACAGACTGTTTACTCATAGGAATTAAGGCACCGGAATAGGCCTCTTACACGTGTCCTTAGGGGTCGTGATTTTAACAAGGAATTCCCAGCATGACTCTGTGTTTAGATTCCGCAGATTCCCGGTGTCCCTGATAAATGGTAGAGTTTATTCTGGACCCTGACGTCCTCAAAATTGCTCAAACAATGGACCGGTTGCGATATAAGAATCTTGATTCTATGCTCTGGCAAGATCTGCTTGTCGTTTTGGCAAGCGATTCTCACAGTGAGCTAGACTTGCAAAAAAGTGTCAGATTATATTCACGGTCTTCCCCCGCATTTGTTTGTTACGATGTTAAGCAGGGCTCCAATCGTTTCAAACATGCGTGTTTTGTGGGGTAATTTCAAATATTTCCTTGTAGGAAAAATTATGTGCGTAATGCAGAGGTCACCTCTCCCATATATGGAAATAAAACATTCGATTGCCTTCTATGCAAACTCACATACACATCTGTAAACTCATTTGACATTGTGTTTCAGATGTAACATCTGACACAGATGAGCAGGAAATGATTAGGTCATTCATGTCCGTCCAAAATGTGTCGCCCAGAAAAGTAATTTCTATATCTCTCGCTTGTGCAAACAAAACTAAATGCGAAACTGACTAGGCCCGTATGGTTTTTTACCTACGTTAATCTCCAAAAAGCTGTGAAGCGCCAAGCCCATGTGGCGAATTATCACCAACAAGGAGTGTCAAATGATTTGACAATATCAAATATCTGCTTGATATGAGCAGAAAGAAATGTGTCGACCCGGAAATTCCAGGTAATCACTACGTACAAGGGAGCCGCGCTAGCCTAGTGGTTACCACACCGCTCTGGCGACCGGGTGATCCAGGATCAAACCCGGGCGACGGCATTTGAGGATTTTTCGTCGACCGGGATTTGGACTGGATTAACTCGAGACCTGGCGAGGACATTTGAAGGAGTGTCGTCGACCAGGGATTGGCGGCTCCTGGGCCGACCCAGCTCTAATGGGTACCTCCGAAATCGGCGAGTATCTGTCTGAATGGCGAGGGACACCTGTCTCTGTACAAGATAAAAAGGGATACTCACGTAAAATCAATGTCAGGTTAAAACATTAATAATAACCTGAGATTTCGCCTCGAGTATTAGCGGGCGTACGAAAAAAAAAAAAAAAAACTACGTACAAAAATTGAAAATGAGTACTGCCGTAGTGGAGAAGAGATCGAGAATAGGTCGCCCCAGTCCATCCTGTGACACTTAGCAACCGGCTGTCAAAGCAGTCAGTGACAATCCCGCCTGGTGGCGTTTTATAGGACAGCATCAAACTGCCTCCACTTTGTTCGGTCGGCGGTAATCTTTCGTGCAGTGCTCGAGCTTCATTCTTTGCATCTCGGCTTCCACGGTTCTCCGCCAAGCTGTTTTTGGCTGGCCTTTCTTTCGCTTTCCTTCAGGGGTCCATCCATCTGCTATCACTTATTCCCAAAATATGTAATCTGTAGTTTCTCATTTCTGTTGTGATCTGCCTCACTTTTACTGCCTCATTCATTGTTGTGACGAAATAACATCGAGTGTCACATTTGCCTGTGCCATCCTGTAATTCATTCTGTGCTCTTCACTTTCTGTTTTCCCACCTCCGACAATATTTGGTATTTTCGATTCATTGTTTACACTACCTTCCTTCAATTCTTGTCACGTCGAGCTTCATCGACCATCTTTGCTGATTATTGTAACCAGTAACTTTCGTTTAAACCCATATTGGCACCTGGATCTGTGGAGTGGAATGCTGTTTACGTATTAGTCGTAACACATTTCCAACCAGACAGTGCATGGGAGCGCCCGATTAATAAGTAAACAACCTTGAGATGGCCACAGTCGTTGTCTTATCACTGATAATATTTTCTGTCGGGCCAGGTTGTTGCTTGATAGCGTTTGACAGACCAGGTAAATGATATAATCTCTTCCGAGCAGACTTGTTGAAGGTAATTATTACGAAAAAGTATCCATCTTGAAAGAGATTATTTGTGATGAATGTATGAAGTCGTGAGTGTAAACATGATTGATAACAAACGAAAGTGAGAATACCTTATATTGAAAGTGACTTGTAAACATTATATTTGGTGTGTCATACAGGAATTTTCCATGCGAGAGTAGTGGGAATATACCCCTTCCATTATGCGCAAATTGAATACTATTGACTTGGCATTTGAGATGTTAAACTGTAATATTTCTGACTGGAGCGTTGTCATATAGTAGCAATGTGGATTCGTGGGCCGAATGTTACCTTTTGAGCCTACGGCATTGATAAATTCAACAGTCAGACAAGCCTGAATATAAGGAATTGGATCACGATTCCAATTTCAAGGACCGGACAACGGGTTTGAGCATTTTGTGGACTTACTTCAAGAAAACTGTCCCTTTAATAATACAGAAAGCCCGGAATCATCGGAACATGAACACTAAGCCATAGTGAGATTCTATTGTAAAGTAATACCCCGGACCACGTGTAAAAGACATCTTAATCAAAACTATCTCTCTCAGCCAGAAACCTGAGTCCCAAGAATTTGGGGTGAGTTGTACATTTTATAATTCTATATTTGGCATTTATAAACATGTGAACATTGCTAGTGGATGGCCAAGTCATACAAGGCTGGCAGCCTCAGCATATAGAATGATGGCTTCGTGAACCTCCATTACAAAAGCTGGTGACTGATTTATGCGAGTTTCTCATAGAGAACCAAAGACATAGATAGTCCTAAGTTCCATATGGAGCAGGGAGTGGATGATGACAGAAGAGATGTACATAATTTTTATATTAACCTTTTCAACCAGTGCACATGTATATGTAAACCTGGTTTATATAAATGAAATGGATGTTTTAGATCACTGGGATTAACATTAATGCTCAGAGAGGGTAAAGATCTGAGGCAGATGGAATGGTTAAATGAAAAAAAGGGGGGGGGGGGAACTGATTTTCGTGTTAGGAAACGCTATACTCAGCAGGGTATTTGTTTCTCTTTTATTTCATGATACAAGTCGGTGGTACTAATTGGTGGTACTAGTCTGTGGAACAAGTGTGTGGTATAAGTGGCCTTCAGTCAAAGCTAGACACCAACATCAGACGGGTCTTGAAGACGCTGGACCATCTTCGCAATTACCCCACGATACTACGAGGGACGTGTTGCGGCGACCAGACTTGACCAGTGACGAGAAGAATCAATTCATATCCTGCAAAGAACAAACATCGGCTGGAGCAGAAACCAATCGACATCATACTGGCAGCTAAGTGCACATTCAGAGCTGTCTAGTGAACTCTTTTCTTGAAGACAATTTGTAAAAAAAAAAACCCTATCCAGATCCTCGCCAGAGATGAAATTTTAAATAATATTTATAATTTACATCGAACATATTTATTATTCATTGTTAACGATAATTGATTATTAAATCTGACCCCTGTATACATATACAAATTTATAATTGATTTAGTCATTTTGAGTGAACTGCACCCGTATGTCAGAGTCATTTTAAATGCATACAACAGAGCTATTGAAGTAATATTTTACTGAGTTAAATCAGTTAGGAGCTCATCAAAACGAGGAAAATTCTTACCCCTCATAGAAGGTCAGGGAAGATAGAAAGTTTACACAGCCTGAATCCTATCAGCCGTAGTACTTGATTTCTTTAAATTCCAATGAAGCTCCCTAGAATCGAAGCACCATTCTTTAATTCACATCTCTGCAAGAGTAATTTTAAATAGCAACGTACATGTATATTTCCCTCGAATCATCTCTTTCTACTGTATTTAAATTCATAATTGCATACTGTATACAAAATGTAAAACTAACGAAGAATTGGCTGAGCTGAATAGGCAGGCATTTGATGAAGAGATCATGGAAGATGAAGTCACAAGCCAAATAAAAGAAAACAGCTTAACAAGAAAGAATCTTAGACCTGTCTTTAACCTTGCTGATGAATTAACATGCATTCTGCATGCAGAGTTTGTGACCATCTGCCTGATCGTTCTGCTAAGGTAACGCGACTCATAAATGATAGTTTGTTTTGCTTTCGTGAGATTTATGACGCAAAGATTCATGTTGGCAAGCAGATGAAGTTAGACTCATTCTTCAAGATAAAAGTCAGAGAATCTCAACAGCTAGTCACAGAAGCATCAGGGACTTCAGCTACAGCTGCAGCAACTCAAGTGCTGAGGAGGAGCAATTGTAAATGGAAGAATAAAAAAAAATTGTATTTGATCAAGATAATTTCATACTGTATTTTCAAAGTATTATTTAGTTTAAAAATTTTTTTTTTACTGTATTACAGTTTAGTGTACAATAAAATAAGTATTTCATATTCATATGCCTTTACAGTTCCATATAAATTCAAATTTTTTAGTTGACTGGAACGCATCTCCCACGTGATTAGTTCAATGGGAAATCAATGTCCGATGTACGAGGTTTCGTTATAAGTTGTGTTTTTTATGAACATAAACATAACTACAACGTTTATCGAGGATTTCATATATATATATGTGTGTGTGTGTGTGTGTGTGTGTCATGTATATGTATATGTAGAATTACCATAATATTTTTTTCTCAAACCGGCACAATTTCGCGAGTTTGCTCGGAACAGAAAGTGAGCGCCTTCTATGCGATTTTAGAAAGAGAGAAGTATATTCAGCTAAGTACTTATGATTCAAAAAGGCTAAGTAATGGAGTGGTTAACAAAAAACAACAATTATGTAGTAATAATTTTTAATTACTCTTAACTGAACATAACTTATTATTAAAAAGTTATTAATATTTATCACTAGCGTGAACGTTCTTTAAACATTCTTTGTTATTTTTAATCGCGTCGAAAAATTCACTAAAATTTTGTTCACAATTAACTTTGCAGCGCAATAAAGCTTTTACAGTTGATTCAGCCATTCTACCTCTTTCTTCAGACCATATGTTATTCATTATTGAGAATATCCTTTCAACAGGTGCAGATGTGCCTGGCAGGCTGAAAATGTATTCAATAATTTGGACAAGATTGGGCAATGAAATGGTCTTTTCTTTGAAATGACTGAATAGTTGTGTCCATTTTTCTTCGCAACTTGTATTTTTCAAAATGTCATAGTTTGCAGACCAAAAACCTTTCATCAAACAGTTCATCCAAGTTTATTGCACTATTTGCAAGAGTTTCATTAATTTTTTTCACCTGATGCTTCAATTTCAGACCATGTTAATTCATTGTTGTTTATCCAAATAAAATATTCTGCTCCACCAAAACTGTTTTCCTATAGCTCAATGTAAGAAAGACATCGGTCATAAAATTTTGTAAACTCTTGTAGGATTGTATTAATATTAATACTTCCATTATTTTCCAGCATTCTAAAAAGCTTTTTGGCTTCTTGAGGTATAAATTTATTATCACGCCTTTCCTCAAGATTTTTTGTTCAATTTTCTAAGTTCACTGACAGTATCAGTTGCACTTGCTTTTGTACTTTCCATAATCAAGGTAGATTTGTTAAACAATGTGAGTTGCCCTTGCACAAACCACAAATATATTTCACCACAATCATTATCAAAGAACTGTTTTATCAACACTGGACAGTGTTCTTGTGAAATAAAATATGATTTCAGTCCCTCGTAGATTTCAAGTATTCTGTCGATAGCTGGAAGTAGCGAAAGAAAACGGGTGTTGCCATGTTGAAGAACCTTTTTATACTCGACATCTACAAATTCACAGAACTCTTTTAGTTGAGTTACTCGAACCGTATAAAGGTGGAACTATTTATAAATTGTGACCACTAAAGCTTCTATTTCAATAGGTAGAACATTAGCTGCAGTTTGAAGACAGTTGTGAACGATGTGAGCACCGCAACCAATGCCCACAATATTTCTTCCTAGTTCCTTCTTCACTCGAATGTAAATATTGTTTTCTCCTCTCCGTTTTACACCTCCAAAATTGGTATTGCAGTTATCTCCACAAAATCCAATAATTTTTTGGGTTATATTATGGTTTTTGATAACTGACATTAAATAGTTTGTCAATATTTCTGCAGTTTCACCGGGAACTGATTGAAAGTCTAAAAGTTTAACTTTTACTCCACAATCTAGTACACAATACCGCACAACACATGGCACAGTTTTAATTTCTTTCCTGTTGGAAGCATCAATTGATATTGTCACAAAATTTGTTTTGTTTAAATCTTCACAAAGTTGCTGAAACAACAGTGGCTCAATCACATTAACAATGACAGCTTCACATTTTGTTCTGGCTAGTCTAAACTTTGTTTCAAAAAAACTTTGATATCAATTTAGATGAACAATCGGCAGACTTGAAGCTGAGATTCTGAATAGCAACATGAAATGCAAAAGTTGCTTCTTTAGCAGCTGTTAAAAATTCTTTGACACATTGATCGGCACTTTTAAAATATGACAATATTTTTGAGGAAGTTCCCGCCGCTGCTAGACTAGCCTTATGTCTCGCACATTTAAAGTGATTTTTGATGTCCGAACGCCCACCATGAGCCACTGAAAATTCTGAAGAACACTGTTCGCATTTCACTTTGTCAATATGACCACAAACTTTTTTCAAAAACGGATAATCCTTTCTTAATTCATCCGTAAATACACAGTTTCTTTTTGGCATTTTGGGGGTTAAATTAATTTAATGTACAGTACAAAATAATCGCAAACAACACGCCGAAAACAAACACCGACTGGAGTAAATTACCTACGCAATCTGACAGAACTCAACTAAGATTGCGCATGCGCGGCGGCTGCGCAACTGACTTGCGACGCTGCGTACTAGGCCAGTGTTAAAGTCGGGTTTTCATGTTGCCTAATCGCCATTTTCCGAGGCTGCACTTTTTGACTTCGTGTATATTCGGCCCTTTTAAATTTTTTCCAAATAACCGGGACAAAATGACAAACTAGCCGGGACTATACCTTCAAACCGGGACAGTCCCGGTTAAACCGGGACGTATGGTAAGCCTATGTATATGTATATGTATATGTATATATATATGTATATGTATATATATATGTATATATATATATATATATATATATATATATATATATATATATATATATATATATATATATATATATATATATATATACCTCTACACCTCACGGTAGAAGGGGAACGACTAAGTAAGTAAGTAAGTATATATATATATATATATATATATATATATATATATATATATATATATATATATATATATATATATATATATATATATATATATATATATATATATATATGCGGGTGTGTGAAAATGTATTCAAAATGTAATCTTTCTCTCTGCTTATTATTGATTAATTCGTGTTACCAGACACATTTTTTGCACTGTAACATCTGTTTTCGTACTGGATACTTTCACAAATTTATTTCCCTGCACTTAGTATGTCAGATAAAAAAATTATCTTTGTTTAAATTTTTTATTTTTTATTTTCCTTATCTCCAAATAGTCATAGCTAAGCATTTTATTTTCTTATAGTACACATGTATTAACTCTAAGACTACAAGTTGTCTGCTGCTCGTTGCACTCGCAGCACAACTAGAAGTTCACATAGAAGTTCACATAGAAGTTCACATAGAAGTTCACATAGAAGTTCACATAGAAGTTCACATAGAAGTTCACAGACGATGGATCTTCCCTTACATTCATATTTTCTCATTCTCTGCTGTACTACTTTTAGTATCCTTGCTCAGAGTACAGACGACCCAAACAGACATGTCATTGCATCACTAGGACAAGGCCAGCAACTGAAAGGACTCAATACAACTTCGTCATCTGGTGACATTCTCTACAAGTTCTATGGAATACCATATGCACTTCCACCAACAGGTTAGTTGATATTACAGAACGTGGTGATCAATGAATGAATGAATCAATCATTGAATCAATCTGTTCACTGATTAACAAACGAACAACTTATCTATATATCTTTGTATCTGTCTGTTTGTTTACCTACCTGCCTAGCTCCTTACTTCCTATATATGTGCTCACCTACCTACTTACTTACCTACTTGCCTGCTTACCTACCTCTCTCTGTTTGTCCGTCCTTCCGTCCATTTGTCTGTCTGTCTGCCTGCCTACCTACTTACCTACCTGCCTACCTCCTGCAAACAAAGTACGACATCAGAGTCACTCTCCAGTGGATACCAGGAAACACAGACATACACGGCAACGATAAAGCAGACAGACTAGCAAAACTAGGAGCAAGCATGGTTCAAACAAACACTCCAGCAAACACGCAGACAGCTAAACGAATACTCCAAAACAACTTCAAAGAGGAATGGCTGAACCGATGGGCAAAATTGTCTACTGGACGTGCCTTGTATAAAGAAATGGCACATCCCAACAAAAATGACAATAGTAATAACCTTCGACGTAAGGAGCAGAGCACAATCTTCCAACTAAGAACAAAGCACACCAGACTCAACAAGCACTTAAACAAGTTAAACTCCACACATGAGCCTAAATGCCGCAACTGCACCCATTCGTATGAGACATTTCCACATGTGCTGCTTACTTGCCCAGGACTCTCCACAGAGAGACGACAGCTATTGCCGGGCTCCCTAACAATCACAAACACTCTATACAGCACCACTCAACAGCTGCAGAACACATGCAGGTTCTTCAGCTTGGCTTTGACTGCTAAAGAGCAACGAGCTCAGCAGCCCTAGTTAATCAACAACAATAAAAACTTGCCTGCCTACCTACCTACATACTTAACTACCTATCCACATACCTACCTACCCACCTACCTACTTACCTACCAACTAACCTACTTGCCTACCTCTCTCTGTCTGTTTGTATGTCTGTCCGCCTGTCTGTTGTTTTGTCTGTCTGTCTATCTATATGTCTATCTATTTGTCTGATTGTTTATAAATCTTTCCATACGAATATCTGGCACTATTAAAGTATATTATCCATATAAATACTTGTATGTCTGTTATCTGACTGCATCTTAAAATTGTTTTCCATGCAATAATCTGTATATTCACCCACCTATCCATACATGCATATATCCATCCTTCCATCATTCATCCAGTCAGCTGTCTATTTGTTCTTCTTTTCATCCATTATCTAGTCATTCATTTTTTTCCAGTGGCGGTTTTATGTTGTGCTAAGCCCTAGGTAGGCGTGAACTTGCGAGACCTCTTCTTAAATAAATCCATGCTGTATCGAAAAGCATATATTTTTGCGACAAACATAAAGGTATGTTTTCAGGCACTCGTAAGAAATAAAGAAGTAGAACACTAGACAACAGAAAAGCAACAGACATGAGTGGCTTACCCAGGATTTGAACACTGGACCTTGCGTAGATGGCAGGGAGGATAGTGTGATTCGCTTGCATAGCTAGGCGGGGTTGTCGCACGGAAGGTCCAGTGTTCAAATCCTGGGTAAGCCACTCATGTCTGTTGTTTTTCTGTTGTCTAGTGTTCTACTTCTTTATTTCTTACGAGTGCCTGAAAACATACCTTTATGTTTGTTTCATATTAATTTACCATTTACAGGCCTCGGGTTTCCCTTCCTTACATGTTATAAATATACTTTTGCGCGGGGCTCCTAAAATCGCGAGGATCTGGGTAAAAGCCGATGTTTCCTTTGCCTAAAACCGCCAGTGCATTCTTCAATTCGACATGTCTATCTTTCTGTCCACACAGACCAGTATGTGATTTACTTGCTAAAGTGTTTTAATTTTATGTTAAATTCATTGTTATTGAAAAATGTTTAGGTCAGCTTGACTTCTTCACAGACAACAATCAATCGGAAGGTCTAAAATTTAGAGCTACAATGAGAAAGAAAACTTACAAAGACGACTCAACCTTTAGGAATTATTGTTGACCTACTGTCCTCGTCATGCAAGAGTATGCGATAATGAAAGAGCCGACAGACTAGCCTTGATAGTATCCCTGTGGGGACATTGGATTTGGAAAGGGAGAGATAACACATCCAAGAGAAAACAGATAAAGTGCATAAGTATAGCCAGCAGGTGGGTCTCAACATCAGTCTAAAGAAGACAGAGGTGATGACACTCAATGTGGCCAGTCCCGAGCCCATGACAATAAGGAACCAGAAGCTGGAACAGACAGACACATTTACATACATCGGATGCATAGTAACACCAGACGGCGGAACAAGCAAAGACATCAATGAATAAAGCGAGAACAACATTTGATAGTCTCAGCAACATCTGGAAGTCTTCCCAGTATAGCACAAACGAGAGGAGTGTACTTTCTGTGCTTCTCTATTGTGCGGAATGCCGGAGAGTAACAGAGATGGAAATGTCGAAACTGTCCTACTTACACAAAATCTGCCTAAGGAAAATTCTCCGAATCTGTTGGCCGAATACCATCACTAACCAAGAACTGCTTACTCGGAGTAACCAAGAGGACATGCACACCATGATAGCTGGCAGACGCTGTAGTTGGGTTGGCGACGTCCTTAAGAGACCCCGATGCCATCACAAGAACAGCTATGCTATAGATCCCCGAAGGGAAGCGAAAGATAGGCCAACCAAAAAACAACTTGGCGGAGAACTGTGGAGGCCGAGTTGCAAAGAATGAAACAGAGCTGGGGCACTGTACGAAGGATGGCCGCCGACCGAACAAAGTGGAAACAGTTTGTTGCTGTCCTACAAGGCGCCACTAGGCGTAATGGCCACTGACTGCTTTGACTGTCGGCGGCTAAAGATCAAAGAAGAAGAAGAAGATGTGAAAGAAAACTTACACAGATGACCCATCCCTTCAGGAATTGCTGTTGACCTACTGTCCTCGTCGTGAAGGAGTATGCGAGGATGAAAGAGCTGACAGACTAGCCTCGATTGCATCCTTGTGGGGACATTGGGTTTAGATAAGGGAGATATAATACGTGCAATTAATGGTCGCCCGTTAACAGCTGAGGGCTATCACCCCGAGAGCGCATTTCCATAGTCAGTTATGATAATAGGCGGCTAGTAGTAGTAGTAGTAGTAGTAGTGACATATTATGATAATAGGGGGCTAGTAGTAGTAGTAGTTGTGACATATTATGATAATAGGGGACTAGTAGTAGTAGTTGTGACATATTATGATAATAGGGGGCTAGTGGTAGTAGTTGTGACATATTATGATAATAGGAGGCTAGTAGTAGTTTTGACACATTATGATAATAGGGGGCTAGTAGTAGTAGTAGTGACATTGATAATAGGGGGCTAGTAGTAGTAGTAGTGACATATTATGATAATAGGGGGCTAGTAGTAGTAGTAGTGACATATTATGATAATAGGGGGCTAGTAGTAGTAGTTGTGACATATTATGATAATAGGGGGCTAGTAGTAGTTTTGACATATTATGATAATAGGGGGCTAGTAGTAGTAGTAGTGACATATTATGATAATAGGGGGCTAGTAGTAGTAGTTGTGACATATTATGATAATAGGGGGCTAGTAGTAGTGACATATTATGATAATAGGGGGCTAGTAGTAGTAGTAGTGACATATTATGATAATAGGAGGCTAGTAGTAGTAGTTGTGACATATTATGATAATAGGGGGCTAGTAGTAGTTTTGACATATTATGATAATAGGGGGCTAGTAGTAGTAGTAGTGACATATTATGATAATAGGGGGCTAGTAGTAGTAGTTGTGACATATTATGAAAATAGGGGGCTAGTAGTAGTTTTGACATATTATGATAATAGGGGGCTTGTAGTAGTTGTGACATATTATGATAATGGGGGGCTAGTAGTAGTTTTGACATATTATGATAATAGGGGGCTAGTTGTAGTTGTGGCATATTGTGATAATAGGGGGCTAGTAGTAGTTGTGACATATTATGATAATAGGGGGCTAGTAGTAGTTATTGTGACATATTATGATAATAAGGGGCTAGTAGTAGTTGTGGCATATTGTGATAATAGGGGGCTAGTAGTAGTTGTGACATATTATGATAATAGGGGACTAGTAGTAGTTGTGGCATATTGTGATAATAGGGGGCTAGTAGTTGTTGTGACATATTATGATAATAGTGGGCTAGTAGTAGTTGTGACATATTATGATAATAGGGGGCTAGTAGTAGTAGTTATGACATATTATGATAATAGGGGGCTAGTAGTAGTAGTTATGACATATTATGATAATAGGGGGCTAGTAGTAGTTGTGACATATTATGATAACAGGGGGCTAGTAGTTGTTGTGACATATTATGATAATAGTGGGCTAGTAGTAGTTGTGACATATTATGATAATAGGGGGCTAGTAGTAGTAGTTATGACATATTATGATAATAGGGGGCTAGTAGTAGTAGTTGTGACATATTATGATAATAGGGAACTAGTAGTAGTTGTTGTGACATATTATGATAATAGGGGGCTAGTAGTAGTTGTGACATATTATGATAATAGGGGGCTAGTAGTAGTAGTTGTGACATATTATGATAATAGGGGGCTAGTAGTAGTAGTTGTGACATATTATGATAATAGGGGACTAGTAGTAGTAGTTGTGTCATATTATGATAATAGGGGGCTAGTAGTAGTAGTTGTGACATATTATGATAATAGGGGGCTAGTAGTAGTAGTTGTGACATATTATGGTAATAGGGGGCTAGTAGTAGTTGTTGTGACATATTATGATAATAGGGGGCTATGTTACGTACATTTATTACCTAAGGGGGTAGTCTTCGGTCCTGCCAAATGTACGCACCAGTCTTTATATATTTTATTATTTGTGCGTTCGATTGATTCACGCACTGACGTGCACAATGCAGTGTGAGTTGCTTTGGACGCACGGGTAACCTAGTTTGGGAATTGTGACGTCATGTTTTGAACGGGGCAGTGCGGACTTTGTTATGTCCGAGAGATATATATTATTGGAATTGTCTGGCAGTTTTGTATAAGCCAGTATGTTATATTGATTCAATTGGTATTCTTGACGAAGCCAATGATGGAAGGATCATGTAAGTGTCGCCCCGGTTATATTTGTATATTTATTGCCGTAAACTAAAGTATCAGGCCGCTCCCAGTTGTAGTCTAGCGGGAAGTCATCTTAGCATGTAATTTCCTAGAATGGACAGACGGAGTCGGTGGTCATATTAGATTACCGTAGAGGAATAATACCTACGTGTAAACCAGTTTATTTATTCGTATGCTTCATATTTTATATGCCGTACATTCAACAATGCCAGAAGCGTGGCATAGAATGGGAGAGGTTAGTCAACTGGAATCTCTAACCTGTTCGTATTATCGTGTATGACTTTGTTTGAAACTATATGCTATCTAACGTTATGTTTTTGGAGAACGTATGGGATTGTGAAGTATGATATGGAAGATTTTATCCTGGAGTATGAATACGTTACCATGATAGACGTCCTTGAAGGAAGGTCAATGGACTTGAATGAGAAGAATATTATACGGTAACAGTTTTGTGATCCTTAGTCACTTGAGTCAGAGGACTTTATTGGTAGAGAATCTTCAGGAACTTTAAAAGTAATTACCATTATGCTGATGTATGATCTTTGCGCCTGTGACGATGTTAGTCTTGTCCACTCCGTATGTGTCATGTTGAATAAAATCTATGTACAGTCATCACCGACTTATGTACTGCCAGTACTTGCCCAGTTCACCCAGTTCAACACTACTTGTTGAAGTTCGTTTGAAGAATATTGTTGACATTCGTTCATTTTAACCATTCGCGTTTTAAGCTACCTCTTCACCAGTATAAACTGTACTCAACCATAAAACGGAGTCAACAGTAATTGGTGTGCCAGTCTGGTTTTGAAATCAAGAATTTCACAGGAAACGTACCCAATACAATTATCATTAATGGAAGATCTGAACTTTCAAGGCGACAACATCTTGAGATCATCTGAAGATCTGAACTTTCAAGGCGACAACATCTTGGGATCATCTCTTTGTCACTATTACGTGCAAGCTGTGGTCTAATAACTCAGAACGAAGTATTTTATCCTCACACGTACATACACGGAGACGAGGCACATTGGTTTTTTTTCCTGCACGCGAGATGAGTATAACGTGTTGTCGTTGTACCCTTTATTACGTTTAGCTGTGCCTTAAATAATTATGTCCATATTTATATTTTCCTTGTTATATGTTATATGTTGTTCATTTGTCGTGGGAGGTAGGGAGGTTGATCTGACGAACGAGATCCATCTCGAAGCCAATTCGGGCTCTTCGTCAGACGTTCTGTAGGGCTCAACTTGTAAGTTTCAATTGAGCGATAGTTCCGGTACAAGGCTAGAAACCTTGCCGAAGTTCCGATCGCTAGTTGCTTCTTATAATAGTATCTGTTTAGCTGTTTCGTCACGTTTACTTGTTGTTCTCGTAGTTATTTTTATTCGTAATTTAGTTTTATGATGAATTTTGTTTGTATTTTGCGTCCATCTCACCTTTCCTGTCGTTCAGTTTTTTTACAAAACCTATGTTTTTACACTGTGTTGTCAATTGTACTGTTAATTATCTGATCGTAGTTATCGTCGTATATTTTTACGATATTCTATTTTAGTTATACATTTTTATTTTTTTTTGATTTCTACGATTGTGTTCACCCGTCCAGTTTATCATGTCTTGTCGGTTATGTTTCTATTGTCTTTCTCGTTGTTCATTTCATGACATTTGATTACATAAATTTATTGATTAATAACATATTTAATAATTATATGATAACATTATACCGTTCTAAGGACAGGAACGAAGAACACTTGTTATAATAACAAGGTTAACTAATTTATATTGATTAATTATCATTTTTATAAATCAAGAGTATTGTGACTACTTATAAAGCATAATGTATTCACTAGATTATTTCATTAAGCAAGCAAAAGCTCTTCAGATGGCTCCTGATGAAGCAAAAACATTTGCACTTGCAGAATATAGGAAAGCTCAAGAAATAGAAGCCGAACAGAGAAAGTTAGAAACTTTAAGACTAGAAAAACTTCAATTTGAGGCAGATCAAAAACGGATTGAGGCTGAGGAACAAGAGAAGAAGATGAAATTTGAGGCAGATCAAAAACGGATTGATGCTGAGGAACATGAAAAGAAGAGGAAATTTATAGCTGAGGAAGAGGAGAAAAAAATGAGATTAGCCGCTGAATTAGAAGATAAACGAGTTCAAAAGGAAATGGAACAGAAACAAAAAGAAATGGAAGATAGGAGATTAATAGCTGAACAAAATGTAAAACGACTTCAGCTTGAGATGGAAGAGAATGAAAAAAAACGACAGCATGAACTGAAATTAGCAGAGTCAGAATATGAGAGAATTAGGTTTACTCAGGAAGCTAATTCTCAGAGAACTTTTGAAAGCCAAACTCCATCCAGACATGATTATTTTAAGGAAATTCACCTTAAATTACCAAAATTTAATCCCCCGTCTGATGACGTAATATTCTTCCTAGATAGGTTTGAGGCCACTTGTGGGTCTTATAACGTGGATAAAGCGCTATACTGTACATATTTATCCAGATTACTTACAGGGGATGCATTAGCAGTTTATCATACCACCAGCATTGGTGAGAAAAATGACTATAATGCTCTTAGAGCAGCACTTCTGCAAAAATTCCAAATGACAGAAGACGAATATCGTTTAAGATTTCATACATTACTACCCCAATCTAGCAGAAATTTCAATGATTTTCTGTCACAAATACGACTAACACTAGAAAGATGGATTGAATTATCCAAAATTGAAAAGTCATATGAAGGTCTCTTCGATTTACTGATGCGCGATAAGGTACTTTCGTCTGTAAATCCTACATTTCTCGCATTTTTACACGAACGGAAACCTTTATCTATGAAAGACTTAGAAGAACATGCAAAAAATTTTTGTACTGCTCACCCAAACATGGATCTAAGTAACGCACAGATTAAGAATGAATTGCCTGTTGCTTTTGCAGCACAACAAAACAATTTTTCACGAAATCGTTCCTTTAGTGCTGACAGGTATGTCAATAAGGGAAATAATTACAATTTTAACAATGATAACTTTTACAAAGGGAAGCAATTTCAACAATCTGCTCCATTTAATGTTTCTTGGAACCAAACTCACAGATCGCAAGATTTTGGTAACAATAATTTTAAAAATAATCAAGGACATTATAATAAACAAAACTGGAGATCAAGATCTCAGGGTCCGCAAAACAGACAAGGTTCTTGGAATAAAAATTTTAAAGAACAGCATAACTTTAATTATACAAATTATCGGACTCATCCAAATTTTAACTCTAGCAGAAACGACAATTATGGCAATTTTAATGCAAATAATCAAAATCGATCGCGTCGCAGAGAAAGATCGTCGAGTAATACGGGTAGACATTCTAATGTCTCTTTAATTGATACACAGGCTAACATTGAACAGGGTAAAGTAGCTGAAACTCACAATGCTATGTCTTGTTCTCTTGATTGTACCCAGGTGAAAGACTGTCCAGAATGCTCGACTCTTTTCCAGCCTAAGGCGATCACGACGCTGCGTTGCGGACATACCTTGCCTAGTCTACCTGCAGTCTGTACGGCCACTGCTGCGTCAGTACACCAGGGACAGAGCTCTCTTAAGTTTAACAAGGGATTTGTCAACAACATTTCATGCTCTCTCCTATTTGACTCAGGTTGTAGCACTGTGGGCGTCCGGACTTCGCTGATACACCCAAGTTGTGCCACGGGCAGGGTTGTCAAATGTGTGACGTTTGGCGGAACTGTGGAAACATGTCCCACAGCCATTATAACACTTAATACACCATTTTTTTCAGGACAGCTCCAGGCTTGTCTTCTTCCGAATCCAATTTGTGATTTAATACTTGGTCGCATACATGGTATTAAAGAGTGTACACCACAGCAAATAGCTGAATGGGAAGAGCGACATATTCAAACTGCAAATGCAGTAGTGACTAGAGCGCAAGCTACTAATATGTCGCATGATACACCTATTGAACCTACAGTTCATACCACTTGTGATGATGATGCTCCTATTTCACGGGAGTTGTTTGCAACATTGCAAAAGAATGATGATTCATTAAAAAAATTTTTTCAGTATGTTAACAAAAAGAATACAAGCAACAAACTTGCAAAATCTAGACATGACTTTATACTTAAAAATGGGATTTTGGTTAGAGTAATACGGGAAAAGGATTCATCCTTATGTTATCAGATCTTAGTCCCATCCTCTATGAGATCTCGTATATTACGACATGCGCATGACTCGCAATGTGCGGGCCATATGGGTTTTTCGCGTACCAAATCCAGAGTGCTTTCGGCATTCTACTGGCCAGGCGTCCATAGGGACATCACTCTCTATTGTCGGTCCTGTTTGATATGTCAGGAAGTTAAGGTACGGGGTCCATTTCATGCGGCTCCTATTCAAGCTGCGGACATCCCGATTAGACCATTTGATAAAATGGCCATTGACATTATTGGTCCGATGCTTCCATCTGCTAGAGGGCATACGCATATCCTTACGTGCATTGATATGTGCACTCGTTGGCCTGAGGCCATCCCTCTCAAGAACACTTCATCTGCCAGTGTAGCAGAGGCATTGATGTTAATCTTCTCACGCATTGGTTTTCCACGGAAAATCTTGTCGGATCATGGGGTTCAGTTCATTTCTGAATCCATGTCTCAAGTTATGAAGACATTAGGTATAGACAGATCTCTTAGTTCTATTTATCATCCGATGTCAAATGGGTTAATTGAGCGTCTCAATAGGACACTCAAGCAGTTGTTGGGTAAGATGACTCAAGACCATCCCCAAGACTGGGATCGGGTCCTACCCGCTTGTCTCTTTGCGTATCGCGAAGTACAAAATCAAGCAACGGGGTTTTCTCCATTCCAGCTTGTTTTTGGCATGCAACCACGCGGTCCGATGTCGTTAATCCACGACTTATTGGTTGACGAGAATATTGAAGAGGAAACTCAATCCTCTTATGAGTATGTGATCTCTCTGAGAAAGAGAATCATAGATGCTTGTAGACTAGCTACTGCATCATCCGAACAAGCCAAAGAAAAAGCTCGTCTATTTGCAAACAAGTATAGACGTCTTCGCCAGCTCATACCTGGTGATGAAGCTTTTGTCTTACTACCTGCGCATAACAATCGTCTTTTAATTACCTGGAGAGGTCCTTTCAGGATCATCTCAAGAATATCCGATGTCGACTACATCGTTGATGTTAATGGTAAACATAAAACCTTCCACATTAACATGTTGAAGGAGTATTACTCACGTCCTGATTATCTACAGTCAGTGTTTCAGGCAACTGACGATCCTACACCTCCTATTCAACACTATTCTAGTTTGTCAGTCATCCAAGAAGAAGAATCTTCTTTCGATGATGTACAACTACCAATACCAGTTGTACCACTCCATTCCACTGAGAAATGGAATGATGTTACGATCTCATCTACTCTTTCGGCTGATCAACGTCAGCAAGTCTCTAATATTCTACACTCGTATGAGGATGTCCTCACTGACATCCCAGGTCATACGTCAGTCATCCAACATGACATTATTCTGACTGACGATACGCCTATTCGAGTTCGCCCATATCCTATTCCTTTACACTTTCGTGATAAGGTTGATAAGGAATTGGATGAGATGCTCCAATTAAATATAATTGAACCATCTTCATCACCATATTCTTCTTCCATGGTAATCATTAGGAAGAAAGACAACAATATACGTCTTTGCGTAGATTACAGGAAATTAAACAAAGTTACAAAATTCGATGCGGAACCATTACCTCTTTTAGATGACTTATTGGAGAGATTATCTCATGCTACATTCTTTTCGAAATTTGACCTTTCAAAGGGATATTGGCAAGTGCCACTCACTCCTAAAGCAAAGCCATTCACCGCTTTCTCGACACCACGGGGTCTTTTTCAATGGAATTTTATGCCATTCGGGTTAATGAATGCGCCAGCTACCTTTGTACGCATGATGCGCCGCATATTGTCTCATCGTCCCGATGTCATTACTTATATAGATGACATCTGTCTTTTCAGTGACTCTTGGGATGAACATATTCAGGGTTTAAAATCTTTACTTTCTACCTTACGGGATTATAACTTAACAGCGAAACCTTCAAAGGCTTTTGTCGGTTTTCATGACATCTCATTTCTGGGTCACCGCATAGGTCATGGTTTCATGTATACAGAAGACAGTAACGTCTCTAAAATTTTAAACATCTCAGCACCTAAGACAAAAAAACAAGTTAGGTCGCTTTTAGGACTAATACAGTTCTATTCAAAATTCATCCCTCATTTGTCTACTATAACTGCACCTTTTTCTTCTCTACTGAAGAAAGGCACATCTAATGTAATAAAGTGGTCGCAGGATCACCAAACGGCGTTAGACTATATAAAACAATTTTTTTCAAATGCACCTTTTTTAAGGTTGCCTAACAAAGATCTCACCTTTGTTCTTCGCAGTGATGCAAGTTCTTACGCTATTGCTGCAGTTTTGATGCAGGAATATAACGGCACCTTATTTCCGGTTATGTACGTATCCAGAAAGCTCACGCCGAGCGAGACGAAATATTCCGTTCTGGATAAAGAGCTCCTTGCTCTTGTCTGGGCAATCACTAAACTGGATCGTTATCTCCTCGGATCACACTTTGTGGTGGAGTCTGACCAGAAAGCTCTTACCGCACTGAATACAGGGAACGTTAAGTCATCAAAGTCAGCGCGTTACGCTATAGCGCTTCAACCGTTCCATTTTGAGATACGAGCTATTCCTGGAGTGCAGAATGTGTTCGCAGACTGTCTATCAAGATGCCCAAGTGAACTTGTCGAAACTAAACCACTTCCAGATGTTGGAACATCCTCACCGATAACATGAATAACTTTGTACATTGTTATTGATACTATATTAACGTTTTATTAGAACGAGAACATTGGTACTACAGTAACTTTTTATTAATATGGCAACATTGTTAAGAGCGACAAATATACATTTGTTATTCCTATGGAACATATTACACTACATAACGTGTTAGAGAATATATTATATCGTGTATGGAACATTGAGAACATTATCTCGTCGATTACTAACTAGTTGTAACGGAACAGTGACATATTGATAGTGATATTGAAATTACTTAGAATATATTGTTAACTAGTTATTTGTTAGTAATTAAGAAATATATAAATTAGATTAATTCAATTTAATCTATTTAATTGATTATGGATCACACACAAACTAACTTTCTTAGTTGTCAGGTAATACCTACATTCACGGGTCTTAGTTATGATATCTCACTGTTAGATCACTAGTCAACCGTACTAGTGTTAGAAAACATTAAGTGTGTTGATTCTTAAAGTGTTTAATTTTGCATTGCTTCATTTTTGCACATTGTATTTTCAATTTTTCTGTTTCATTGATTCTCTTGTCATTGATCATCATCAGTGTTGCTGTTCATTTTCATTTTTGAAATCATATGTTTCAAATTTTGTTGAAAACTTAGTTGAATTTTATTATCATCTTTTTTTTTAAATGGTTTTTTTCATTTTCATTTTCAAACTTGTTTTTACTTCGAATATTACCACATCGTTCCAAAGTAGGTCGATTGTGGATGTGTGCTTTAATGCATACTATCATTTAGTTATATTGATTTCGTTTAATATTCTTTTCTTAATATGATATAACTTTATGCATTTCATATCTTGTGGTAGTTTTGACTCACCTCTCTCGGGTATTAAGTTCAAAAAAATTAATAGAATTAATTTTTTTAAGGGGAGGTGATAAGGGAGCTGTTACGTACATTTATTACCTAAGGGGGTAGTCTTCGGTCCTGCCAAATGTACGCACCAGTCTTTATATATTTTATTATTTGTGCGTTCGATTGATTCACGCACTGACGTGCACAATGCAGTGTGAGTTGCTTTGGACGCACGGGTAACCTAGTTTGGGAATTGTGACGTCATGTTTTGAACGGGTCAGTGCGGACTTTGTTATGTCCGAGAGATATATATTATTGGAATTGTCTGGCAGTTTTGTATAAGCCAGTATGTTATATTGATTCAATTGGTATTCTTGACGAAGCCAATGATGGAAGGATCATGTAAGTGTCGCCCCGGTTATATTTGTATATTTATTGCCGTAAACTAAAGTATCAGGCCGCTCCCAGTTGTAGTCTAGCGGGAAGTCATCTTAGCATGTAATTTCCTAGAATGGACAGACGGAGTCGGTGGTCATATTAGATTACCGTAGAGGAATAATACCTACGTGTAAACCAGTTTATTTATTCGTATGCTTCATATTTTATATGCCGTACATTCAACAATGCCAGAAGCGTGGCATAGAATGGGAGAGGTTAGTCAACTGGAATCTCTAACCTGTTCGTATTATCGTGTATGACTTTGTTTGAAACTATATGCTATCTAACGTTATGTTTTGGAGAACGTATGGGATTGTGAAGTATGATATGGAAGATTTTATCCTGGAGTATGAATACGTTACCATGATAGACGTCCTTGAAGGAAGGTCAATGGACTTGAATGAGAAGAATATTATACGGTAACAGTTTTGTGATCCTTAGTCACTTGAGTCAGAGGACTTTATTGGTAGAGAATCTTCAGGAACTTTAAAAGTAATTACCATTATGCTGATGTATGATCTTTGCGCCTGTGACGATGTTAGTCTTGTCCACTCCGTATGTGTCATGTTGAATAAAATCTATGTACAGTCATCACCGACTTATGTACTGCCAGTACTTGCCCAGTTCACCCAGTTCAACACTACTTGTTGAAGTTCGTTTGAAGAATATTGTTGACATTCGTTCATTTTAACCATTCGCGTTTTAAGCTACCTCTTCACCAGTATAAACTGTACTCAACCATAAAACGGAGTCAACAGGCTAGTAGTAGTAGTTGTGACATATTATGATAATAGGGGGCTAGTAGTAGTAGTTGTGACATATTATGGTAATAGGGGGCTAGTAGTAGTTGTTGTGACATATTATGGTAATAGGGGGCTAGTAGTAGTTGTTGTGACATATTATGGTAATAGGGGGCTAGTAGTAGTTGTTGTGACATATTATGATAATAGGGGGCTAGTGGTAGTTGTTGTGATATATTATGGTAATAGGGGGCTAGTGGTAGTTGTTGTGACATATTATGATAATAGGGGGCTAGTAGTAGTTGTTGTGACATATTATGGTAATAGGGGGCTAGTAGTAGTAGTTGTGACATATTATGGTAATAGGGGGCTAGTAGTAAGCCTCATTCTTCTTCTTTGATCCATAACCACCAACCGTCAAAGCAGTCAGTGGCCATCACGCCAGGTGGCGTCTTGTAGGGCAGCAACAAATTGATTCCACTTTGCTCGGTCGGCGGCCATCCTTCGTACAGTGCCCCAACTGTGGTTCATTCTTTGCATCTCAGCTTCCACAGTTCTCCGCCAAGTTGTTTTTGGTCGGCCTCTCTTTTGCTTTCCCTCGGGGGTCCATAGCATAGCTGTTCTTGTGATGGTATCAGGGTCCCTTCTGAGGACATGGCCAACCCAACTCCAGCGTCTGCCAGCTATGATGGTGTGCATGTCCTCCTGGTTACTCCGAATAAGTAGTTCTTGGTTGCTGATGGTTTTTGGCCAAAAGATTCGGAGAATTTTCCTTAGGCAGATTGTGTGGAAGGAGGACAGTTTCGAAATTTCCTTCTCTGTTACTCTCCAACATTCCGCACCATAGAGAAGCACAGAAAGTACACAGCTCTCTTACAGTCTTAATTTGGTGTTTGTGCTGTACTGGGAAGACTTCCAAATGTTGTTGAGAACAGCAAAGGCTGTTCTCGCTTTATTCATTCTGTTGTTAATGTCCTTGCTTGTTCCGCCGTCAGGTGTTACTATGCTTCCTAGGTAAGTAAATGTGTCTGTCTGTTCTAACTTCTGGTTCCTTACTGTTATTGGCTCAGGATTGCCCACATTTAGTGTCATGACCTCTGTCTTCTTCAAATTGATGTTCAGGCCAACCTGCTGGCCATACTTATTCAGTCTATCGGTTTTGTCTTGAATGTGTTGGTGTGAATGCGCGAGTAGTGCAATGTCATCTGCATATTCCAAATCTTCCAGTGTAGAAAACGTTGTCCATCTAATTCCTCTTGGACTGCCCTCTGTTGTCTGGCGCATCACCCAATCTATGGCTGTCAAAAATAATGTTGTTGATAATGGGCATCCCTGTCGTACTCCTGTTGTCACTTCGAAAGTTACATTACTCGATCCAACACTGCACGTAAAGTTAGAATAGAGGCTTTTTATAATGGAAACAATACGGCTGGGAATTCCATAAGCCCTCAGAATTTTCCATAGGCTGTCCCTGTGTATGCTGTCGAAAGCCTTTTCAAAATCAACAAAGTTAATGTACAGCTGCCTCTGCCATTCTGAGCACTGCTCTATAATGTTCCTGAGGGCAAATATATGATCTGCACATCTTCTGTTCTTTCTGAAGCCCGCTTATTCTTTCCTCAGTTTATGGTCAACTGCTTTTGAAATTCTCTGGATGATTATCCTGCCTAGTATTTTGCTGGGAACTGAGAGGAGGGTAATTCCTCTCCAGTTGTTGCAGTCTGCAAGGTCGCCTTTCTTGGGCAATTTGACAATTATTCCTTTACTCCACTCTGTTGGTGTTGTCTCAGTTTCCCAGACTTGTGCAAATAGTGGTTCTAATAGTTCTGCTGCTAGTTCAGGGTCTGTCTTGAATAGCTCAGCATTCAGATTGTCGTGACCAGGCGCTTTTCCATTTTTTAGCCCTTTGATAGCTGTGATAATTTCTTCTTTTCGTGGAATGTCTGTATTTACGTCTAAAGTCACTTTCAGCCTCAGGAACATTCAGCTGAGTCTCTGGTGGTTCCTTATTCAGTGTTTCTCTGAAGTGCTCTGCCCATCTTGTTTCCTGCCCCTGTGCTGTGGTGATGAGATTTCCTTGCTTGTCTCTTACTAACGTTATGTTGTTTGCACCTCGTTTTCCACTGATAGCTTTAGTTATTTTATAAACTGTGCTTTGTTCATTTCTCAGTGCTGCCTCTTCTGCCTGTCTTGCAAGGTCATCCAGAAATGTCCTTTTGTTAGCACGGGTTTGACGTTTTACTTCCTTGTCCAGCTGACTGTACTGTTCACTATATATTGCCTTTAACCTGGGAGACTTAGCTTCTGTTTTCTTTCTTTTCATTTCCTTTCTCTTCGCTATGGTGTTTAGCGTTTCTGGTGTTATCCAGTCTTGGCTCTTTCTTTCCTGGAATCCCAAGCATGACTTGCTGCTTTCTTTGTATATTGTTGAGATGGTGTTGAATTTCTGGTCCACATCGTCGGTCTCTGTTCTTTCCTGGCTTTTGGTAATCAGATATCGTCTCTTTACGTCGACCACGAACGCTTTTCTGGTGAGGGGGTCCTTAAGTTTCGTGATGTTATATCTTTTCTGTTTGACTGCAACTGGTCCAGCAGCTCTGAGTTTCACCTTCAGTCTTGCTACTACTAGGTGATGATCACTTCCCACATCTGCGCCTCTTCTTACTTTCACGTCTTGTAGTGCATGTCTCCATCTGCCATTGATCATTATGTGATCTATCTGGTTTTTGTCTCGTCCGTTTGGTGATTCCCATGTTAACTTGTGCACTTCTTTGTGTTGAAAAAATGTTCCTCCAATGACAGGTTGGTAATACTGCAGAAGCTTATTAATTTGTCCCCATTCTCATTTACTGTTCTACTGCCGCATTTCCCCATTACTCTTTCGTTATAATTATTGTGTGTTCCAGCTTTCGCATTTAGGTCTCCCATTACTATAATAAGATCGTACCTGGGTACAGTTTCCATTTCCTTTTGTACCTGTTGATAGAACTCGTCCTTGATCTCTTCATCGCTGTCGTTTGTTGGTGCATAGCATTGTATAATTGTGGTGTTGGTGAATCTCCCTCTCAGTCTTGCTCTTATTAGTCTGTTGTTAATGGGTTTCCATTCCAGTAGAGACCTTTCCATTCCTTTCTTTAGGATAATGGCTACACCTTCGTTGTGCTGATCGTCCTCTCTACCAGAATAAAGTACTGTTTCCCCTGTGGCTGTTTTTATTCTCCCCATCCCTGTCCATCTGCACTCGCTTATTCCCAGGATATGTAGTTTGTAATTCCTCATCTCTGCTGTGATCTGTCTCAGCTTTCCTGCCTCATTCATAGTTCTGACATTCCAAAAACCAATTCTGGTTTCTTGTTTTGCGGTCTGGGCATCCGTTTTCATGCCAGTGGCTTCCTTAGTAGTAGTAGTTGTGACATATTATGATAATAGGGGGCTAGTAGTAGTTGTTGTGACATATTATGATAATAGGGGGCTAGTAGTAGTAGTTGTGACATATTATGATAATAGGGGACTAGTAGTAGTTGTTGTGATATATTATGGTAATAGGGGGCTAGTAGCAGTTGTGACATATTATGATAATAGGGGGCTTGTAGTAGTTGTGACATATTATGATAATAGGGGGCTAGTAGTAGTTAAGAGACCGACACTACAGTGGATTAATCAGCACGACTCAAACCGCTAGATCTCGGCATTAAGCGTAAAACTAGCAGAAATGGACATATAAGAGGATTGGTCAGTCATGTATACAACCAGCGCGCTACAAGAACATGCAGCATTCGTGCCTTCGACATTTGTTGTGGGAAACTGAGCATCTATGGGTTTGCCCGGAGTATAATTATGTCCATATTAAATAACAATAAATCTGATTATTACATCTTTTTAATATTTTCAGGTGATCGCAGATTTAAACCTCCAGTACCAGCAGCGGATTGGTCCGGTGTCAAAGACGCTGTTACAAAGAGTGCCATATGTCATCAAGTTACTAATGAAGACACAACCTCTGTAAGAGCAGAAGATTGCCTATATCTGAATGTTTTTACCCCGGATGTGAATTCATCACTTCCAGTTCTCGTTTGGATTCATGGAGGAGGCTACCGAACTGGGTCTGCTTTCAATGATGGCGACGGTGCAACTCTAGCTCCTCGAGGGGTCGTTGCCGTTACCATCAACTACCGGCTCGGACCTTTCGGTTTTTTGTCCACAGGTGATGAAGTCATGCCTGGAAATTATGGAATGTTAGACCAGGTGCTGGCGTTGAAATGGGTAAAGAAATATATTCGAGTATTTGGGGGTGACCCTGGTCAAGTTACCATTGGTGGAGAGAGCGCAGGAGCGTTCAGTGTATCATTGCTCATCGTATCTCCGTTAACAAAAGGGCTGTTTAACAGGGTCATTCTTGAAAGTGGATCTGCACTAACCGTATTGGCAGTGGAGAGACCGGGCGTAAAATTGAAAGTTAAAGAAGCTACCTTAAGTTTAGCATCGCGTGTGGGATGTAACAAGACGAAATCTTCTGAAATCTTACAATGTCTACAAAAAATCGATGCTGCCCAGCTTAGTAGTGCAGCCCAGGACGCCGTTATCATACCTAGAATTGAAACAACATTTGGCTTCCTGCCAGACGAGCCTACCAATCTGCTAAAGAATGGACAGTACAACAAAGTAGACACTCTACACGGCACGAACTCTGGTGAATTTTCTGGATCAGTTCAAGACCCCGAAAATGATGGAGTAACGAAACAGGAGTTTACAAATACCATCAGATCTGCTTTAGGGTTTTTAATAAATGCTGAAGAAATTACAAGGCTCGTTACTGAAGCTTACATTGGAAATGAAACAGATCCCTTTATATTAAGGACAAATCTTGTTACGGCAGTGATAGACATATACTTTGGCGGTGCAGCTGTAACGGAAATAAATAAATATGTGACTGATCCAAGCACAACAACAAAGCATTATCTCTATGAGTTTGATTACAGAATTAGTGGGACGACCACACCTGTCTGGCGAGGTGTTGATCATGCAGAGGAACGATGTTTTGTGTTTTACCCAGACGACCGTTACCACTACACAACAGCAGACGACAGGGCAGTTGGTGAAGCTGTCCAAACTATGTGGGCGAATTTTATCAAGTATGGAGACCCTACACCTGCAGATATACCACAGGCTGCAGGAAGTGGTCTTGTAAAGTGGAGCCAGTTCACTAAAAATAGCCGCAACATGTTAAAGATTGACGCACAATCTAAACTCGTGACTTACTCCAGGTTTTTCCTGATCTCTCTGTATGAGAACATTCTAGAAATCTTGAAATCGGACTCACCCCTATCGTGGGTTAGCTCAATGAAATAAGTATACAGGTGTTTCACATGTTAAAATGATGCCAATAAAATTATGAAAACATGAGCATACTCCTGGATATTCCCCATAAGATCAACTGCCCTCCTAGCGTCAATGATTGGCTGTGTGGTAGTGTCAGTGTTGTATCTTGGTGCAAAGAAACCACTCAAGAGTTATGTGCCAGTGGTGTGTGTAAATGTTGTGGTTGAAGACTTGTGAATTCTTAAGATGCTTTAAAAGGGGTGTGAGATTTCTTAAGATGCTGTAAAGGGGTGTGATACTTCTTAAGATGATGTAAAGGGGTGTGAGACATCTTAAGATGTTTTAAAAGGGGTGTGAGACTTCTTAAGATGTTTTAAAGGGGTGTGAGATTTCATAAGATGATGTGAAGGGGTGTGCGACTTCTTAAGATGTTTTAAAAGGGGTGTGAGACTTCTTAAGATGATGTAAAGGGGTTCGAGACTTCTTAAGATGTTTTAAAAGGGGTGTGAGACTTCTTAAGATGTTTTAAAAGGGGTGTAAGACTTCATAAGATGTTTTAAAAGGGGTGTGAGATTTCTTAAGATGATGTAAAGGGGTGTGAGACTTCTTAAGATGATATAAAAGGGCTGCGAGACTTCTTAAGATGATGCAAAGGGGTACAGTGCCTCTAAAAGGTTAAGAAGCACTGATTAAGATTTTACCGACGACGTAGCTCTTCAGTCTTGTAGCAGTAATCAGATGCAAGACAACAGGACAACGCTTGATCAGGGATCACGGCGACTGGATCTTGAAGAACAACAAGAAGACAAAAAGACTGAGAATAAATGCAGCAAATGACAGTAAGGTTGCACCTGGGGAAATATCCAAACAGGATGTGTTCTCATATCTTGGTAGCAATATAGATAACGTTGGAGGATCTGAAAGTGACATTAAAATAAGAATAAAAACGGCTAGAGGAGTTTTCAAGATGGTTATAGGTGTCAAGAGATGGATTTGGGGTTACCCCCCCTCTCGATCTCTCTTTCACTCCGGCAGTACTCATTTTAAATTGTTGTACTGATGTTAATGGTGTTTTCGTGGCCACCATAAATGTTAATGCCAGTTTTATAAATGTTAAGGTGTGTTTGTAGGCCAGTAGTAATGTGAACGAGCCTTCTCTTAAGTGTGCATAGGCTCGACAAGGTAAACAGTCCTGACCGTCGCTGTATGCGTTGAAGCGTGACATAAATAGCGAAGGTACAGCTTGGCCAATATAAATATTAAATGTAGAATGTACACGAATGACCAGTAGCAGTATAAATATGGATCAGCTCAATACAGGCTGACATGAGCGGTACAGTCCTTGGTTGGACGCAACAATGCTGGCATTCGTGTAGCTTGTCTTAATGTGTTGTCTTGAGTGAATCTCAATGTTTTGTTTTGCGAATGCATGTTGAAAGTTCGTGGAAGTAGAAAGTAGGCATCAGAATGGACGGCACACTCTATATCTAGACATGTAGCAATTCATAGAGTGGTGGAACATCTCTGACGTTTACAGGACTTTATTTACGCCACAAGCGGCAGGTATGCCGACATTAATATCAACAGTCATTGAACAGGTCATGATATATTAATACAGTCATCATCCAGCTATGCATGAATTTAGTAAAGCTGATCTCGTACAATGTTCTCAATCATCAGCTTCAGGGAAGATATATCCCATATGTGAGTTTAAACAAACTCCACTCTGACATTAGTAAGTCAGACATTAGATGACTCCGACCGGCCGTGCAAAATGGCGGACTTACGGTTCAAATGGCCTCCGGGTGATTCTTCATCAAACAAGGGGAATCCCACCTTGTATAATTAGTATCGCCGCCATGCGGGATACAGAACAATATATATATATATATATACTTCGGGCATGCACCAGCCTAGTGCATAATCAGAATACATAGAGAGCTTCCTTTCAAGGACACGTAGGTGGTACGTTTTCCCGCTCAGGGAAAGAATCATAAATTATCGATAATACGAATCATGAAGATTCTATCAATAAGGGAACAGTTCAAAGAGTCAATTACCTTCTGTCCCTTCAGAATAAATATAACCACACTCACATCGCCTCCAAGGCGCTAAGAATACACAGTAAATAATATACGACATCTTGTCGAACCACAGAGGACGTATCAAGAGACATCTTGACTCTCTTAAACACCGCCCGATACTCTCGTCGGTAATGGCTTCTACAAAATCGCGCTACAAGTCACGCATGCGCACTGAGACGCAACCTTTTGAGCATCGCTCAAAGTAGACGGTTTGAAACCATATCAGGCAAAACTGACATCGGTTTTCAAAACAGACCACAGACATAACAGACAAGTGAGATCACTACCCTGTCAACAATCATCCCAACAAAAACCTGGATTAATGCCCTTAGACTAGGAAATACAAAATAATGTCCCCAGTTTTTAACCAGGCACTTTTACATGGAGAGGCTCAGCAAACTGACCGATACAACTGACTAAATGCGTGCTTTTCCATGGTCAGCGCTTCTCTCTTTCTCTGCTACGTAGCAGACATGTTGTACTTTCATTCTTACACTCCTTTTAGTAATAATTCGTCTTGTCTGTTTACCTGCCCATCCCTGCTGAGACAGTACACAAGTGATGCAATATTGAAACGGCAGTCATGTTGGTAAATTCTCGTGTACCAAACCTTGGCCGCGACAGATAAACACTAAAATCGCCGCAGCGTATTTGTTTGGTCGCTGATAAGGCCAGAGTGCGTTTTCGCCAAGGTGGTAAAGAGACGGGTTTTGTGTGCTCAAGTGACAGATAACGAGATTACTCGTCTGTGAGACACCTTATGGACGGACATAAATGACATAATCGTTTCCTGTCTGACTTTCTCGAAGACATTACTTTATATGATAGTAATAAGTTGTTACATCTGACACACATTGCCGTATGAGGTTACAGATGTGTTGGTGAGTTTGCTGCCCTGTAATCGGATGTTTTATTACCATATATGGGAAAGGTAACCTCTGCATCGTGCACACAATTTTTCCATGTCGGAAATAATTTTATATTTTCCCCCACGACATGCATGTTTAAAAACGATTGGCGCTTTCTTAGCATCGTAAAAAACCTAATGCGGGGGCAGACTTGCAATATAATCTGACAATTTTTGCAAGTCTAGTTCACTGTGAGAAATCGCTTGCCAAGACTACAACCAGACCTTGCCAGAAGTTAGAATTCAGAATTCCATTTTACCAGACCGGCCTTTTATTGGAGTATTTTGGAAGGACTTACACAGCCCAAGAAAACTCTACCATTTTAATAAGGAACCGGAATCTGAGGAAACTGAAACACACGGAGTCATAGTGGGAATTAATGTTAAAAGTAACGACCTCCAAGTATACGTGTTATAGGCATCTATCAGAGTCTGTATTCATCTGAGCAAAAAGTATGTGAGCCAGGATTGGCGTAAGGTGTGCATTTTACATTTTTATTTTTTCATTACTAACATGTGAACTAATATGCATATATTGCCATGTGAATATTAATATGTGAAAATCACTAGTGGATGTAAAAGTCATTTGAGTCTGGCAACCTCAGCGTATAGAATGATGATTTCATGAACCATCACTGCAAAGGCTGGTGGCTGCTTTATCGCTAGTTTCTTTAAAAGGACTAAAAGCATAAGTAGTCCCAAGTTTCATATGGAGCAAGGAGGGAAAGATGAAAGAAATGATGTACATTTTAAAGTATAATATTTACATTTTCAAACCAGGGTAAATGTCTATGTAAACATATTCACTTTAAAATTAATGAAAGTTTCAAATTTTTCAACAAGTATAGATATACATGAAAACATATTCAATGTATATCGTGAACACTTTTCAATCAGTGGAGATGTAAATGTAAACAAATTATGTCTGTACTTTTAACCTTTTCATTGAAATGTAAAATAAGGATAAAGCTATTCAATTTAAATGTAATGAAATTTTCTCTCGAGGGATTAAGTTTAATTCTCATCGAGGGTAAATTTTGAGGTAGATGGGATGGCGGAATAGAAAGAAGGAGACCCATAACTATGGGTTGGAAAAAGCAATACTCAGGAGAGCGTTTTGTTTCTATTCTGTTACCATAGTTGTTGGTGATACCAGTTGAGGGTACTATCTCTGGAGCAAGAAGGGAACAGTGGCCTGAGCTTTAAGACGAGGGACCAACTTCGTAGCCATTCCCTGACATTTCAGAAAATTGTACAAAAAATCTTGAGGAAAGGCGTGATAATAAAGTTATACCTCAAGAAGCCAAAAAGCTTTTTAGAATACTGGAAAATAATGGAAGTATTAATATCACTGACAAACAACATTTTTCTTTCTTATATAAGAATAAGTGTTCTTAGGTCAGTTTCTTGCGCTGATTTCAAATTTGAAATCCGTTTATCTCTATCACATCGGGTTCTTAAGATATTTGCGAATAAATATATTTTTGGGAAACCGTTATTTGCTCCATTTCATTTTTACTATATAACTTATTAAAAATTAATAAAATGCAAAATAATTCTACTTTTTATACTGCTAAAAGATGCATGACATATGTTACGCTATTTTTCAAATAGTTACTGCATTTTGAGATAATTCTGAGCGAAATATGGCTTCTAGAAGTTGTAGAAATTCGGCTGATCTGTTCTGTTACGTGTTCGGATATTTTTCCGATCGTGTTCACCAGAAAAACTTTACACCATTACTAAAGAAAGCATATGAACTTTATTTCGATTCGAAAGTTGATGATGCAAATAAATCTTGGAAGCCAAATGCAGTTTGTTCGACTTGTGCAAATACATTGGCAGGTTGGTTACGAAAATCGCCGAAGCATATGTCGATGCCTTTTGGAGTGCCAGTAATATGGTGTGAACCGACAAATCAAGCTACTGATTGTTACTTCTGCTTGACAAATATCCATGGTTTCACTTTTAAAACTAGAAAGTCTGTGGTTTATCCAAATATTGAATCGGTTTCGAAATCAGTGCCTCATGATCCAATGACGTGTCCGATCCCAGTTCCTCCAGAACAATATCCGTTGGACGTGAATGAACCATCAGAAAGTGATAGTTTACCTGCTTTAGAAACTAATTCTGACTCGGATTATATACCGGTGAATGATGGTGTTCACCATTCAGACCTTTCAGATCTAATACGTGATCTCGCTCTTACCAAAGGACAAGCGGAATTACTCGGTTCGCGACTCAAAGAATGGAATCTTTTAGCGCCCAATACTCCGATATCTACATTTCGTCAAAGACACAGAGAACTTGTTCAATACTTGGAGATGGATAATGACATTTGCTATTGCAAAGATGTAAATGGTCTAATGGTGCACCTCGGTCATGAGCACATAGTCAACGAATGGCGACTTTTCATCGACTCTTCCAAGACTAGTTTAAAGCCGTGTTATTGCATAACGGAAATTTATTTTCATCAATTCCAGTCGCCTACCTTGTTCATATGAAAGAAACTTATGACAATATGGCTATACTTTTGGCAAAAATAGAGTACAGTGACTACCAATGGCGGATTTGTGGAGACCTAAAGGTCATTGCAATTCTCACGGGCATGCAGACTGGGTATACAAAATTGTGTTGCTTCCTATTTGAATGGGACAGCCGCAACAGACAGGAACATTATGCAAGAAAGGTGTGGCCTATCAGGGATCGTATGCAACTCGGGCATAAAAATGTAATACACGAGCCATTAGTTAACACAGACAGCATCATTTTACCACCGTTACATATAAAGTTGGGGCTCATGAAGAATTTCGTAAAAGCGTTAGATAAAACGAGCAAAGCTATCACTTATCTTCGAGAAAAGTTTCCGCAAGTTAGCGATGCAAAGATAAAGGAAGGTATCTTTGTAGGACCTCAGATTAGGAAAGTTATTGCAGACAAACAATTCGAGAACTTGTTACATGGTAGTTGAACTTCGCGCATGGATGGCATTCAAATCGACCGTCGATAACTTTCTGGGAAATCACAAATCTGTCGACTATGTGCATATTGTTAAGCAGTGCATTGATGCATACAGAATTATGGGCTGTAACATGTCCCTCAAAATCCATTTGCTCGATTCGCATCTTGACTTTTTCCCTGACAACCTTGGCGAAGTTAGCGATGAACATGGAGAACGATTCCATCAAGATATCGCCGTAATGGAGTCACATTATCAAGGACGGTGGAGTGTGACCATGCTTGCCGATTATTGTTGGATGCTTCATCGCGATGTACCACATGCCATTCACCGACGAAAGTCGACTGCAAAGAAATTCAAGCCTACATAACTGTTAAACTTCTTGTACGAATGATGTTGTAATACTGTATGCGTTGTTAGAAAACTTCAATTGCATATTTCTAGAGATCCCGACCTGATAGAGAAAAACGGTTTGCAGATTTTAAAAACAGCGCATTAAAATTGACCAGAAAAACATAGAAATGTTAGAGAAAGAAAAAAAATTTTTTTTTGGTTAGCCAGTGTATTAATACAATCATACAAGAGTTTAAAAAATTTTATGAAATACTTGGAAAGACCGGTGCCGTCCTCCGAACATCTCCTGGCGGTCGCCATAGCAACAGAAGATGAGGAAGATGATGATAGTTGCATGGAATATCCATTGCAACAAACGGAATCTTTCCAAGACGTGAAATTCGGTGACAATCTCTCTGAAGCACAACAGACAGAAACGAGGGCGCTACTGAAACAGTACACAGCAGTTTTGACGGATGTACCTGGTCGAACACATCTCGTAGAGTTCGATATGAAACTGACAAACGAGACACCTGTGCGAACCAGAGTTTACCCTCTCCCGTATGCTAAAGCTGATACGCTACGCGGAGAAATAGACAAGCTACGTCAAGCAGGAATTATCAGTGAGTCTACCTCTCCGTAAAGTTCCAGGGTAGTGCTGTTACAGAAGCCCAATAAGGAAGTTCGGCTGTGCATAGATTACCGTTTACTTAACACTGTAACGGAATTCCAGCCGGAACCTCTCCAGAGCGCTTCTGAGCTGTTCACCAAGCTTAGCAGGGCAAAAATGTTCTCAAAAATTGACCTGAGTAAAGGTTATTACCAAATACCAGTCAAGGAGGAAATTAAACCCCTATTAGCTTTCAGCACCAGGGAAGGACACTATACGTTCAACGTGTTGCCATTCGGTTTGCATAACGCACCGGGAGTCTTTACCAGAATGATGAGAAAGCTTTTAGAACCCTTGCAAAGTCCCCATATCCATAATTTCATGGATGACATATTAATTGCATCGGAAAACTACGACCAACATATTGCTACGGTTGCTATGCTCCTCAGGAGACTACAAGAAACTGGTCTCACAGCCAGACCTAGCAAATGTCTTATCGGTTTAGAAAAGCTCGACTTTCTGTTGCATACTATTTCTCAAGGCTGCATGTGGCCAGTTGCCAAGAACGTTGAGAAAATAGTTGCAGCTAAAAGACCCCGAACGAAGAAAGACTCTCGCTCATTTCTATCACTGTGTGCATACTATCAGAAATTTATTAACAATTTCAACGGGCTAACGGCACCCCTTACTGACCTTACCAAAAAGGGGCGACCGGAAACTGTTATTTGGGACGCTAAGTGCGAACACGCTTACAGCACTCTCAAACGGCAGCTGTCCGAATATCCAATTTTACGGCTACCTGACCTTAAGAAACCTTTTATATTGCGGGCCGACGCATTGGGTCAAGGCATCGGGTCAACCCTGCTACAAGCAGATGCCACTGATCCGAACCTGTTATTCCCAGTCGCTTTTGGAAGCCGAAAATTGAACACAGCAGAACAGAACTATTCCACAGTGGAGAGAGAATGTCTAGCACTCGTGAGTGGTATCAGGAAACATCACGAATACCTTTACGGCGTTTCATTTACAGTGCAGATGGACCATGCCTCATTGGCTTTTATTGGAGCGAATAAGGAATTCAACGCGAGGATTATGTGGTGGGTGTTGCTCCTAAGTGTATATCCTTTCAAAGTAGAATACATTCCAGGAAAACAAAACGTGGGAGCAGATTTTATGAGCAGAAATTGGAGCAATGAGGAAGAAAGGGAAAGTGAAGATAGCAATCACTCGCAAGATACGGATAACAGCACCGCTATTTTTCATACAGGAGACATAAAGGGTTTCCTGTCTTCACGCCCGGACGAAATGTTACAGATGAAAGTAGTGCAGCAGTAAACATCCACTTTTGCCCCTCCCCATCTAGAGTATACTTTTGCTACATTAACGAAGGATTCACCAGTTTAATTAACACGGGGCCATCTGGCAATCAAGCCCTATGTGAAACAGAAAGCAAAGCGCGGAGCATGGCGTAATAGATTCTTTGATCAGGGGAACACACGATGTTCAGTCTGACGGACTTTGGATTGTAAAACTTTCAGGTGAAAATTGCGTAGCTAATTTTCGGCAAGGCGGAGATGATGAAAGTCAAGAGGTGGTAAAATTACCTTTTATTCAAGAAATCGAACGGCAAATTGGCTCGGGTCTGGCAGTGGTGTGACTTTCGCATTAAAGAACGATAGTACGGAACATACCAATACATACCATGTCTCTCCGATAGCCATGATCAGTTGCCAGAAATCTATCTGAATTCACTAGCTCGTTATCTTAAGATTTCTCGTACAGAGTGAAAATTAATAGATTCCGTGGAGTGTTTCATTTTTCTGATTGCGGTAATTTATATACTAGATTTGAAGTGATTTAGTGTGTTTAAAGTTTTCAATATATATTTCACTGAGATTTTCTGTGCTAATTAAATAACTTATAGCTAACTCTCCAGCCGTAAAGTAAATTTAATTACTCGCTATTTTTCCAGTAAGAGATGTTTTAAATTGGCTAATATATACATTAAATAACTGTCTACTGACGGCATATATTATTTACTTCTATCCATTTTATGTAATTTTTTAAAATGACTAGTGTTCATATCACGCGTTAACAGAATGATAGGATAAGCTAGACACTTATGTTTTAAATTTAATTTATAACAGAGTGGTGTAGAGGTCCTATTTTTAACACGTGTTAGATATGATGTTGATAATTTCGTTAAATGTTTATATTTTCTTTTCCTAAAATATAGGCTGATCAAACCTGAGTACTAGCGGCTTATTTTCTTATGGCCATATGAACTTATGATCATACGAACTTATAATATTATAAGCATCCAAGAATATTTAATATTGATGAGCTTCTTGCTGTGACCTGTGCGGTCCAATTTTCCTCATTTTCCTGAGAGAAACCAGAATAGAACCATTGAATTATAATATTAACTGGGCCAGAACTATTACCAGATTTACTTATCTCAAATCTCATCAGCTAACGATGGCAATATATTGTCAGCAACATTTGTGCAACTTAAACCTAGCGTTTCAGCTACCTGAGGCTAAACAACCTAGGAACTGCATATGTTCTATTTATTCTACATCGGCGATCACCATGCATGAACCTTACTCCAATCAACAGAAGGCATAGATAACTTATTGTAACCAGGACAACAATTTAACACCGACTCTTGCGACTCCTGTGAAATTTGCAGTCAGCAACTACGGAGAGTCTGGGGCTGGATTTGGCAAACTTAAATTTGACACTAAATATATATATATATATATATATATATATATATATATATATATATATATATATATATATATATATATATATATATATATTACTTATTAGTGTATTTCCTTGGAATGCCTGCGAAAACTACTGAGGGAAGTGCATCTGAAAGTGGCTATTGCGTGTATGTGAATTGAATGAACAAAGAAAGAAACTTATGTCTTTTGTTAACATCATATACTTATATGGTTTCTTCTTTCTTTCTTTTTTTTATCTCAATAATCTGATTAGTCACGGGATAGTTTACATTAGGAACCTATTCTTTTCCCATACTGACTATTTCATAACTTATTGTTAACCTTTGATCTTTTGGGTTAATTAACCTCTGTTGGGATTTTCCTTTCTTTTCCTTTACCAGAGGGGAGAACGTATTTGATTAATTTTCACTTTTTGTCTGTAAACCATGATCTCTTGATGCATATGATTTATGTTGTGATTTTCTATTTATAATAAACTTTATTAAACCTTTAGTTATTGTGTCGGTCAACCACATATCTATTATATGTTATCCATAGTTTGTTTTCACGTTCGAGCGTATTTGTCACAGAATTGTGTGCATGAGAGTGCAGTGTAACTTGTATTTTCGAACAAGGAGAGAAAGTGTGTCTGATTTAAATATCGTCGTCCAGATAGGCTGGATTAGATAAATTATTCTATCCAGAGACTGTCATTTCTCTTACACGATCACCTCGTGATAAAACTATTTCTTACCCCTTACTTTCACATTGTCATCACTATCACCTCTGCTCAGACAAGGCTATAAACATCTATTACCTATCTGATAAATCATACACGACAATCACGAACAATGTTGCATTGGGCTGAACAATTTTGAACGCGTTATATCTGGTCCGTCGAACTTTTGTGAAGGATTTAACCAATGGTTTCGCATGCTCAAGCCCCTAGTTGGTGTAATCCAACGAAATTCCTCTTATACGTAACAGCTCTGTTTAGAGGTAAATATTTGTCTAGGTATATATATTAAATATTCTGGCTCATACGTTTGCTTTCATTCATATAAAAGAACTGAAGCGACTATGATTGTTTGGTTTTAAAACAGCATGTAGCAATTTTAATAATGAATTAGTCTTTAACAGTAAAAATAGATATGGAAAGATTGGTGAAATGTAGATAAAAGTTTTCATCACGGAGACATAGATGAGGATTTATCAAAAGTCCGTTGCTTTCGCCTATTTTACAAGAAACTTAACTCTAGCTGAGTCTTGCAGCTGTGGTTCATCAATTCTGTGATGACGAAAGCCTTCTCCACACTCTCTTCCACTATAGGCGGTTACGGTGGATGCTTTTCTCTCACACTAGCGGCGTTAGTACCACAAATTGTCTAATGGCTTGTAACCAGAACTTTAGAAACATAGAAAAACAAATGCCTTCTGCAAAGTACATTTATTTGGAGCACTCTAACAGGCTCATGTTCCCGTTTTTCGCCCACCAATGTTAAACTCTCAGAAGAATTTAATTCTCGAGCACGCACAACGTAACTCCAAGAAGATGGTTAAAATTCACCAATATTACTCTGAGGATTAACGGGTAAAATGTGTCTGGACAGTGAGAATATGATTTGTGCCTGAACTAACATTAACGAGTTACATACATCTCAAAAATGATATGCTACACTTGATTACATGATGTAATCATCACTCATTGCTGCTCCAGTCGGAGTCCTGGGGTCACCTCTGCTGTCGGGTTTCCACACGACTAGTCAGCAACAATCACCAGCTCTTGCAGTAGTGGTTCATGCATATACTGTTTTCATATGTTGAGGTTGCCAGCCTCGTATATAACCACTTAGCAAGAAACATGCCAAATTTCACATTTGTAAATAAATTGGTTACACTTACCCCAAAATTTTTGGGAATACACAATCTCCTTGCGCAGATTTAGACTGGTCACAGCTCTGTATTAGATGCTTCGAATCACTAAGGTCTGGAAATTAGAGTTAATTCCTCTGACGGCGGGTGTTCTGTGAAATCACTGGCCTGGAAAAACGTTTGTTTAATTCCTCTATGACGTGGTCTGGGAAATTAGAGTTAATTCCTCTGACGGCGGGTGTTCTGCGAAATCACTGGGCTGGGAAAATATTTGTTTAATTCCTCTATGACTTGTGATCAAATTCCTAAGTTTCCAGTCTTGTATTAAAAATGCGGGTTTACTTGTGTATTCCAAAGTTGCCCAATACTCGATCTGTTACTTATAGTTGTGGAATTTCTAAGTCCAATGTCTCCTTTTTCTTTCTGGCTTGTAGGAGTCGCTAGTCTGACGTTCGCGCTGCAGTGTGTGTACTGACTTTGATTTCACTACATTATATTTCACAATCCTCAGTTCAAATTCCAGCTATGTTTCCGCCTAATTTTCCAGTGAGATACATTATATATTCCGGCCTCTCAAATCAACCAATCCAATCGAATCTCGTTTAGCATTACGTGGGTACGGGTGTTTCAAATTCAAAAAATACCCTCACGTGTTTCAAAATATTAAATTTAATATCCACGCGTGACCTCTTGATATCGTTCAGTCAGACTTCTGCGGGCATCTTGTGCATTCTTCACAAACAAATGTTGTGCACTTGATACTGCCCCGATGCTATCGTCTGCAAACTTGAGTTTCCAGACAGATTTATCTGTAATCTCGATACAGAACGTACATCGGAAGCGATTACCTCATTATCTCCCGTCTTGTGCAACCATAGGGATAGTCGCTAGCCACCTTGAGTCCTGTGACGGACGGTCACGTTCAAAGGGATCAATAGAGATGACCGTCTCTATCAAATGTGGCCAGACGAATGAAGCGAAAACTTATCAGTCGCTGATCTGTCAAATTACATGGCGTTATTACAGTACTGTCTTGTATCGGCTCAATGCAAACATGTGAAAATTAAAGATAGTCCCGTGGCCGATACTTCCGTAGGGGTGTAGAGTGTTAGAGACTTCACCCTACTAGATTCAGCATAGAGAGTAAAATAATGAATGGAAGGGCAACAATTATGCCAAATAAAAGCGATAAGTGAGAGGAAGAGAAAAATGAAGAAAACGTGATACTGCCGGAGTGGACGTGAGATCGCACAACCGTATCGTCACAGGAAGCAACATCGACACAACTGAAGAGTAATACAGAAAATTAACCTTTGTTCCCTCTGAAGGCGCGAGTATCTGCCTGAATGACGAGAGGACACCTGTCAGCGTACAGGGAAAATAGGATACTCACGTAAAATCAGTCTCAGGTTAGACATACTAACCGGAGATTTCGCCTGGAGTAATGGCGGGCGTACGTTAAAAAAAAAAAAAGAAAACAAACAAAAAAACCTTTGTTGACTGGAGAGAAGAGCCCTGTTTAATTAAGAAAGATATACTACTTCCAGACAGTGAACAGTGTACCTCAACATGAGGCATTTGAAGAGCTTTGTCCAAATGAGTAATGCTGCAACTGATAGAATATTTAACTTTGTATTCTCAGTTAAAACTAATGCAATAAACAGGATGAAGCTTCATCTTCTTGATGTTATGGTGAGACATAGAGCAGAACTGTTGCTTTCGAAAAAATACTATAAGGATTTCATGCACTGTCAAAAAATTAAAAAGATTTTTCATTTGACAAAGTGTATAACGCAGGATTCAGTAGGGAGGACAACGATGACTTGGATCTGTAGCTTTTTTGCAACTTGAGTGAAAATATCTACTTAAAATTGGTTTGGCTTTTTTGTGTGGCGCTGTTTGATTTTTCTCAAAACGTAATCTGGCAACCCTGTTTGGTAGATCCGCTACGGCTTTTCGTTGTCAAACCCAAACTTGTAGTAGACACGCTTGTTAACCTCTTACAGTGTACTCTGTCTAATCTGTATGTCTAGTTTGCTACCTTATTTAGTCGTGTAATAGATCATCTTTGCTTCATTTAACGTATTCTACATCATCACTAATATTATGTTATCAAAGTTCAAGGACAGTTGTCAGAAAAAAGTAATCACGAAAATTAAATTTGTTATCTGTGACAGTGACTGAACACAACGTAGAGGAGACAAAAACATGATTTCATTTAAAGTCTAATGACTTCAGTGTTGTTTCTCTCTCTCTCTCTCTCTCTCTCTCTCTCTCTCTCTCTCTCTCTCTCTCTCTCTCTCTCTCTCTCTCTCTCTCTCTCTCCCCCTCTCTTTCTGTCTCTTCTCTCTCCTCCCCCCTCCCCACCCCCCAAAAAAGGAAACAAACAAGTCAATTCGTCAAATTTGTTCTTGTGCTTTGCTCATATAGAACCATCCGTATTTGACCTCCTCGATTCTAATGATAAAACGATCCGACTTCCCAGTCAGGGTCAGTAACTTTGAAAAGTTACACGAACTGGAGACAACGAAGCTCTGATGATAAATAAAGGCAGATGAGAGAATAAAGGAATATGTGTTTGTTTGGTTTTTTAACTGTAAATGTTTAGAGACTTCAGTCAACAAACCACATACCAACAATTACGCATTGACGATAGATGGCCACCAGCTAAGATAAGTATCTGCGAACGTTTTCAAAGATACACGGAGAGTAGTGGGGATGTACATTCAGTTCGCCACACAGTTTCTTGCTTATAGAGGTTGGTGGAGACCATATTGTTAATTTGCTTTTCTCGTGAATCCGACACTATTGTGAGATATTTTCTGCTATCTTCTTGGTTTTCTATGTCTGGACACTTACCTATTTGTCCGAATTTTATTTTGTTGAACTGATGGTAATTGCGTCTGTAGTGTCAATTCTCAGTCATAAAAAAAAAATTAATAAATAATTTTCTTTTAGTCTCTTCTTAGTAAAGAATAACATTCTTCTGTTATACTTAACCCTGTGTATTCAGTATGCAAGTTTTCTTAGAACATTTTAAAAAAATGGTCTTTCTCTCTTTATATGTTGTCCACTTTTTAAATATCGTTTGGTGTCAGAAAATTTGTTCGGCTGTTTTGCTTTTTTCTAGCTTCTTTTTTTTTTAATGCAAGCTAAAATTGCTTGTATGTTTTCGCGAAGATAATATTATAGGCAAGAAACAGGCTATCATCATTGACAAATCTACTTACATTTAACACAAAAGCGAGTGTTTGTCTGTGTTCATTTTTGTTTTTGAGATAAAGGACCATCACAATTTCAACTTGTTTTCTATATTTAATTTCCGTGCGAGCCGTTACAAGAGAAAACGTCTTTTATTAGTTTTAGGGAGAAATTGCAAGATGTGTAGTCTTACGAACTGCATCGGGTTTGCATCAGATGGTGCATCAACCATAGTTTGTTGTAACAATTCCATGTGGTCTAGTTTAAAATATGTCCGTCATCATCGCGTGCAGCACATACATATCTTTCATTCCCTTGCATTTAACATTTTAACGTATAGTATCCATAAAAGTACTGCACTCACTAAACGTACAGGAACATTGGCTCCTAAATACCATCGCAATAAGGAAGCTGAAATTTTTCGGTCATATAAAAAGACATAATAGTCTGGAAAAAACAGTGATGGAAGGCATGGTTCCTGGAAAAAGGGGAAGGGGTCGACCTAGACGACGGTGGACCCAGGACATCACAGAGAGTCTGAACTTGTCTTTGGCTGATGCAGGTCGACTTGCCCAGAATCGTGATGCGTTCAGAGCAGCTGTAATGGAGACAACGTTCTGGAAAGAATATGTCACATGATGATGATCCATAAAACCATAAAATATTGTATGTTAATTGACATAAATACCTCGCTGGTTTTGTCGTAGTGAGTTTAGACGTGAACCGTACGAAGAATTGTTTCGTAATCCTGCTCAAATTAACCCCTCCCTGTCAGAAACAAAACCTTCGTCTATTTGGTAATTTTAAATAGTTTAATGAAGTGGGAGGAGATAATGGCATTTCTCTTCTGCTGAGCTAGCCATAGCAAAGTTGGATACGAAAATCATAGCAGGACTGTTGAGAGGAAATGTCATCAGACTACATCTGTGCGTTTACAACGCCTTTTTTAAACAGGAATTTTAATGACTGGACGGTCTTTTTCAGCAAATCAAAGCTAATTCTCACAAGCTGTATCAAGAACTATACTCGCACTAGAATAGTATTCAGAGAACATACTGTGTGATCACTTGGCAGAAAAAGAATTAATCTAGTTGATTTTGGTGCCAAATTTTTGGCAGACTGCATTTCCACAGCTTAACAAAAGCTCTTAGAAATAGACAATATAGAACCAAGATAAGACGTACTTCAAAAACCTCTCAGTCAAGTTAGATATCGACTACGTTCGACGAGATATACTGTTCAACGCGTATGAAAATTGAGTCAATGATAATTTTAAACCGGGTTTCAAGGCGCGGCCCCCCCCCCCCCCCCCCTAACTGCAGGAAACAATATTAACCAGATAGAATAGCAATACAGAAAAACCACCTTCGTCGATTGGATAAAAGAATCTCCCATTTAAGGACAGATGAAATCCCCACAGTGAACAGTTCTTGATCGGTGTACTTCAACAGGAGGCATTTCAAGAGCTCGCCATTGTTGCCGTTTCTTGTCTAATAACCTCAATGAGTAATGTTATAGTAAGAGGGTATTCTACCTTTTATCTTCTGATATACAAAAGCATAAAACAGGAAGAAACTACATCTTCGTGATGCGTTTGTGAGAATCGGGGCAGAATTTCTGCTTTCGAATAAATATTGTAATGGCTTCTGTGCATCCTCAAAAATGTTAGAGGTCTTTACGCCTGGCAAAGCGTTTTGGCGTTGATTCCAGTGGAGATGGCAGAGATAACCTGCATCTGGAGCATTTTGGTGATAGTAGTAGTAAATATGTACTTAACATTTGTTTAGCTCTTTTATTTTATTTTATTTTATTTCTTTTTCTTTTGTGTGTGTGTGTGTCTGACGGTGTTTTGAGTTTTCTCAAAATTTGAATCTGGGAACCCTGCCATGAAAGTGAGGAAAAAGAGGTCGACCAAAACCAACATGGCAGAGAACCTACACCATACGAAGGGTGGCCACCGATCGAGCAAAGTGTAGACAGTTTGTTGCTGCCGTACAAGACGCCACTAGGCAGGATGGTCACTGATTGCTTTGTCAGTCAGCAGCTGAATTTTCAAAAGGAAAAAGAACTTAATTATATATGCTATATACATACTACTTCCGTTTGACTATTTTAAATTACTTCTGGCACATTGCCAATCAGCTCCGAGAGTCTTGTCCTCTTTCATCACGGAAATGTGCTGCTTATTTTTACGTGCTATGCCCCTGTGTTGCGCCTCTTTTTGCACACTGCAATGTGTTCATAATACTGAACCATCGCGGTGCTCTGCAAGAACGTCGCTATTACAAATAAGGGAGGGAAACCTGAGGCCTGTAAACAGTAAATTAATATGAAATTAATATGAAACAAATATAAAGGTATGTTATCAGGCACTCGCAGGAAATAAAGAAGTAGAACACCAGACAACAGAAAAACAACAGACATGAGTGGCTTACCCAGGATTTGAACACTGGACCTTCCGTGCGACAACCCCGCCTAGCTATGCAAGCGAATCACACTATCCGCTCTGCCATCTACGCAGCATTATCAAAAAGATGCGTAGATGGCAGAGCGGATAGTGTGATTCGCTTGCATGGCTAGGCGGGGTTGTCGCACGGAAGGTCCAGTGTTCAAATCCTGGGTAAGCCACTCATGTCTGTTGTTTTTCTGTTGTCTGGTGTTCTACTTCTTTATTTCCTGCGAGTGCCTGATAACATACCTTTATATTTGTTTCATATTAATTTCATATTAATTTACTGTTTACAGGCCTCAGGTTTCCCTCCCTTATTTGTAATAAATGTTTGTACAATACCAAACCTACCCACTATCCTGTTCTCACTGTTCTAGTCTACTATCATTTACTGGACACAGTATTAAGGTCCTAAGGGTCTTGTTGGATTCGGCCTATACTGCTTGATAGAAATACAACAGAAGTGATTGCGTCATTAATAGGCTGAACTGCCCATGGAGGACTTCTGGTGTCGTGTATTGTGGTTCGCACTATTGACCTGCCATTGAAACATCATTTTTTGATGATGCGTAGATGGCAGAGCGGATAGTGTGATTCGCTTGCATGGCTAGGCGGGGTTGTCGCACGGAAGGTCCAGTGTTCAAATCCTGGGTAAGCCACTCATGTCTGTTGTTTTTCTGTTGTCTGGTGTTCTACTTCTTTATTTCCTGCGAGTGCCTGATAACATACCTTTATATTTGTTTCATATTAATTTCATATTAATTTACTGTTTACAGGCCTCAGGTTTCCCTCCCTTATTTGTAATAAATGTTTGTACAATACCAAACCTACCCACTATCCTGTTCTCACTGTTCTAGTCTACTATCATTTACTGGACACAGTATTAAGGTCCTAAGGGTCTTGTTGGATTCGGCCTATACTGCTTGATAGAAATACAACAGAAGTGATTGCGTCATTAATAGGCTGAACTGCCCATGGAGGACTTCTGGTGTCGTGTATTGTGGTTCGCACTATTGACCTGCCATTGAAACATCATTTTTTGATGATGCGTAGATGGCAGAGCGGATAGTGTGATTCGCTTGCATGGCTAGGCGGGGTTGTCGCACGGAAGGTCCAGTGTTCAAATCCTGGGTAAGCCACTCATGTCTGTTGTTTTTCTGTTGTCTGGTGTTCTACTTCTTTATTTCCTGCGAGTGCCTGATAACATACCTTTATATTTGTTTCATATTAATTTCATATTAATTTACTGTTTACAGGCCTCAGGTTTCCCTCCCTTATTTGTAATAAATGTTTGTACAATACCAAACCTACCCACTATCCTGTTCTCACTGTTCTAGTCTACTATCATTTACTGGACACAGTATTAAGGTCCTAAGGGTCTTGTTGGATTCGGCCTATACTGCTTGATAGAAATACAACAGAAGTGATTGCGTCATTAATAGGCTGAACTGCCCATGGAGGACTTCTGGTGTCGTGTATTGTGGTTCGCACTATTGACCTGCCATTGAAACATCATTTTTTGATGATGCGTAGATGGCAGAGCGGATAGTGTGATTCGCTTGCATGGCTAGGCGGGGTTGTCGCACGGAAGGTCCAGTGTTCAAATCCTGGGTAAGCCACTCATGTCTGTTGTTTTTCTGTTGTCTGGTGTTCTACTTCTTTATTTCCTGCGAGTGCCTGATAACATACCTTTATATTTGTTTCATATTAATTTCATATTAATTTACTGTTTACAGGCCTCAGGTTGCCCTCCCTTATTTGTAATAAATGTTTGTACAATACCAAACCTACCCACTATCCTGTTCTCACTGTTCTAGTCTACTATCATTTACTGGACACAGTATTAAGGTCCTAAGGGTCTTGTTGGATTCGGCCTATACTGCTTGATAGAAATACAACAGAAGTGATTGCGTCATTAATAGGCTGAACTGCCCATGGAGGACTTCTGGTGTCGTGTATTGTGGTTCGCACTATTGACCTGCCATTGAAACATCATTTTTTGATGATGCGTAGATGGCAGAGCGGATAGTGTGATTCGCTTGCATGGCTAGGCGGGGTTGTCGCACGGAAGGTCCAGTGTTCAAATCCTGGGTAAGCCACTCATGTCTGTTGTTTTTCTGTTGTCTGGTGTTCTACTTCTTTATTTCCTGCGAGTGCCTGATAACATACCTTTATATTTGTTTCATATTAATTTCATATTAAAGAACGTCGCTAGATTAAAATGACGTCAAATAAAATAATTACGTAGACGCGCGTGCAGAGTAACGACAGTTGACTTTTGGCAGTGTCTTCAGCCGGGAATGGCTGCGTTTGTGTGAGCTCTGGCAGATGTGTTTCATGTCCGCTGAGGTGTCTACATATGTTGAAGATATTCCATTATATGAGTGCCAGAGATGTGTATATGCCTACAGGAAAGTATCATGTTGCTAATAGCCTGATAACTGATGACGGTGTTCGTAAGAATTACATTCGCGGACTTAGACTTTACAGACGGCACAGTTTATCCGTTATCACATGAATTTTGATGGCCCAGTGTAGTTGACCCGATGGACAGTGTAAAATTATGAATCATTCTATCAATGTGGAGCTGCTTGTTTGTATGGATCGTAAATAAACCTTGTGAGATTACAGTATTTATCTGCATTCATTCAACCAGTTACTGTTGAAAGTGTTCATTGATCGTCGAAGAAAGTCATACCTTAGAGTGAACGTGATCATATTATCTACATTAACAATATTATAACGCAACACCCTGTCTGCGCAATGTCTGGCAATGTGGGGTGCGTTCTTTTGCTGTTAGTGCAAAGCAGCTTCTGTGGTTCTACTTCGACTATAACCTTTCAGTATGTCATTCACTGGACAGTTTAAGAACCTTTAACATTATCTGCCTGATGTAATCATCTGTAGTTTCTTCTGTCTTTCATGGATTATAATGGTCATCTTGTTCACTTCATTTATTTGGCCCTGATTTCATTTCTTTCGGCAATGATTCTGCCAGCTTAGTTCTGTTTTCTGGTTGTCCCTTCGAAGTTGAATTTTGAGCCTAAATAACACATAAGGAAGGGAAACCCGAGGCCTGTAAACAGTAAATTAATATTAGACAAACATAAAGGTATGTTTTCAGGCACTCGTAAGAAATAAAGAAGTGGAACACTTGGACAACAGAAAAACAACAGACGTGAGTGGCTTACCCAGGGTTCGAACCCCGTACCTTCCGTACGACAACTCCGCCTAGCTATCAAGCGAATCACACTGACCCCACGGCCAGCTAGGCATCCCCAAAAAAGGATGCTTTACTGACTATTTATCAGTACGAAACACAAGATAACACAGGAAGTATACAGTGGGCAACTCAGCCCCTTAATGACGAATTTATGTTTGTCTAATATTAATTTACTGAATTTTGAGCCAAATGTTTAGGCGAAATTCTGTATTCCATTGTCGGTCTAACATTTATGTATATATTACTTTCAGGATACGATGATCTGTGACCCAAGCAGTTGCTATTAGTTTAACAACAGAGCCATTACATAGGACTGACTTGACATTTGAATTTAACATTTGGATTTTTGCGCTAGACCTGATTTCTTTGATCTCCGTAAATTGATTTTTATTGCTGGGGAATATTCCTCAATGCAGTTTTCAGATTTATTATACAACATGCTTAGAACAGTGTCTGGCATCCCAAGCTTGTAAAGCTTAATGCAACGTAAAACTGCAAGAGTGTACAGTGGACTGCTTTGGCGCTGGTTTCCTGAATGTGGGAGATCGTAGTTGTGGCTCCTTCCTCCTCCTTAGGACAAATATATATGACAAAATAAAGAACTGAGCTCTAGTGGCTAGCCAATTCATTTTTCATTTTGGCGAATTACTACAGAATTTAAATCTATCAACTTATATACAAGGTTCCCTAAGGTCCATAAGCAGTTTGAATCTTTAGTAATTTCACTTCTATATGCGATATAAACAATCTTTAAAGTGAAAAAAGAGGAAATTTATTTAAGATTAAACACATTTATTGTGATGATGTTAACTTTCAATTTATTTGCCATTTCAGATACAAAACTGAACATCATTTTGAAACTCCCCTGAAGTGAATGTCTGATGTATTTTCGGAAAATAACACTGCATCCAACAAAATGGAAGATATATTGAAAATTAACATTCTTACAATTAAATATGCTAAATCTTGAATTAGTTCCCACACTTTTTCTTTGTACAGATTGTTTACATCTTATATAGAAGCGACGTTGTTAAAGAAAGATTAAAACTGCACACGGACTTCAGAAACAACATGTATCTACATATATTTTTAAAGTATTTATGATTTAATTTCTCTCTATACATTACAAATGAGTGCTTGTGAACTTATCTGTTTAGTTAAACCTAACAATTATTATGGTAGTGGATACTTAGAAAGGTTTGTGGTCCAGCACTTAATGACTCTGGCGAGAAATCTGTCCTTGTTTTAAATCTTAAAAAATGAACGTCCTTTATCTCTAAATTTTAACAGGCAAGCATTTTTTTTTTCTAGAATGCGTGTATAAATTCTCGGACGTAAAGTCGTCTGCTGGTTGCGGTAGTGGCATTAACACTAACAGTTCACATTAAAGACAGACGATGGAGCTTCAGCTACATTCATATTTTCTCATTCTCTGCTGTACTACTTTCAGCATCCTTGCTCAGGACACGGACGACCCAAACAGACATGTCATTATATCACTAGGACAAGGCCAGCAACTGAAAGGACTGAATACTACTTCGTCATCTGGTGATGTTGTCTACAAGTTCTTTGGAATACCGTATGCACTTCCACCAACAGGTTAGTTGATATTAAAGAACATTGATGGCAATCAATGTATCAATCAGATCAGTCATATAATCTGTCTGTCCATTGACCAACCTACATAACTAACGACCTACCTACACACATAATTATCCACGGATGTACTTATTAACTATCTACATAGCTACCAGCCTATGTTTCTGCGTACGTAAATACATATCCTACCTACAGACATGCCTGTCTGTCTGCCTGTCTACTACCAACCAACCTACTTGCCTAAATGCCTACTTACCCAGCTACATACCTACCTAATTGTTTATCTGTATTGTCTGTCCATATATCCTTCTGTGTACATGTTTCTGATTTCGCAGCTTTTTTTTTTGTTTTGTTTATCTATCTTATTATATCCTCAGCATGTCTGTCGATCTGTCTCTATCATGTGTTTGTTTTTCTGACCCAATATTAAATATAATATCCCAGCTTCTTCTGTCTGTATATAACGCTCCCTAAAATAGTAACACGTAACAAAGAAAAGTGCGCAAAACACGGTGTGCACGCGCCATGTTAACAGCGTGCGTGTTCAGACTTTTATTTTAAACCTCGGATGTAAAACAAATATTTTGGTTTTTTAATACTCTCCCAAAAATAGTAACGCTCGACAAAGAAAAGTGCGCAAAGGTTGGTGGTGCATGCGCAATGTGAACGGCGTGCATGTTCAGACTTTGTACAAAATTATTTTACTACTAGCAATAACCCGTCAAAATCGACAGGTTTTTAATTATAGTGTATTACAGACGGTACTATTACCACTGTGGTCATTTCATTGCAGGCGACCGTCATTAGATATTTGTAGGGAAAATTACATGGATGTATTAAATATGAAGACATGGAGTAACCTTCCTAAATGACACGTGGAGAAATGATAGTGATCTAATGGACCGGAAATTGACTAAATAACTAACATTTCTTTTATGACAACATGTCATGTCTTGAAGAAACAATCAAAACCTTACATTTTAAGGTTATTTTTTAAGAAAATGATGAGTTAAATCCGTATCCCGAATGAAACTGGACAGAAGAGTATCTTGATTGTATGTTGATTTAATCTGCATCTCCGCACCTTCCTGTCTCCAGCTCCTGTAATGTTTATCAATTGTGTTATTGGCTTCTTCTCATAATCAAACACATTTTCCGGAGAGTACATATAAGGGAAACAATACAATTATTGTCTAACTTTCAACGATAGTTGCACCCCTTAGCTGTGGTTGAAAATTAATGTACTCTCCCGAAAATAGAAAAGTGCGCAAATGACGGTGTTCATGATGTGACCGACCGACATACTTACGGCGGGAATTATGGTATTGGACTATAATTAACAGGAACGCGCGTACAATGATCTAAGTTTCACGCTTCTGTTAGAATAAAATCAACTGGTATTGTCCTAATGATCGGCTACCACGACAAGTATGGGGGGAATTAAGAGACTTCACTATACTAGGTCCAGCATCGAGAGGTGTGGTGACCTGTTCCCTTCCTCGCTGCTTTTCCTTCCCGAACAAGAGCAAAGTCATGTGCCCATTTACAGCTGGGTAAACTGAACCGTAATGATACTGTGAATCGAACCCGGCACCTTTGCCGCGAGAGACCAGCGCTCTAACCACTCTGCCAATCGGACGCTCCAGAAATAACGTAGCGACTTTTAATAGCGGGCAAACAGACGTGTTCTATATCACATAGAGTTTAACTATATTTTCTTGATCGAGCCAGTTTTCTCTCACGGACAGCTGTGTTCTATATCACTTAGAGTTTAACAATATTTTCTGGATCGAGCCTGTTTTCTCTCACGGACAGCTGTACGTCGCATTGTCTCGATGAAGAAAACACAACAAAGCAAAATTGGAAATTAAAATAACAGAAAATCTATGTACTTTTCTGATGAACAATCATCATAACATTATTTTTCACAAGTATTTGAATAAGTAAAATTATCGTTAAGTATTGGTGCTTTTAGATTTAATTCCCGTCTTATGACGGGCTTTTACACTAGTGTTTATCTATTTACCGTCTACGTCTATCTTTTCCTTAGTTTGTATCTCTGTGTACCTTTCTATATGTCTGTCTATCTTTTCATCTGTCTGTGTCTATTTTTGCGAGAAGGTGCTGCTAACTGATCTATATACGAGTGCTGCCTAATTGTGATTTGAAGAGACACGTGACTCGTTTTAAAACCATTAACTTGAAGATGACTACAGCTGATGTGCACAAGTTTCAAAGCGATGAAACAACCGAGAAAAAATAGTAACGTCAGGCTACTCCTTCGCACATCACTTCTTATCTCACAGGGTTCTGTATGTTGTCCTTCATGAAGAACTCAGCATGTCTCTCTCATAACAATAATTTCTGCAGTTCATTTTGTTTATTTATTTAATTTTGTTTGCAATCATTTCAGGTGATCGTAGATTTAAATCCCCTGAACCAGCAGCTGATTGGACTGGTGTCAAGGACGCTATTAAGAAGAGTGCCATATGTCCTCAACTTACATACGAAGACACGACCTCTGTACGAGCAGAAGATTGCCTCTATCTGAATGTGTTTACCCCGGATGTGAACTCATCTCTTCCAGTTTTCGTTTGGATTCATGGCGGAGGTTTCCGCACTGGGTCAGCTTACAATGATGGTGATGGTGCAACTTTTGCTCCTAAAGGAGTCGTAGCGGTTACCATCAACTACCGGCTCGGGCCTTTGGGTTTCTTGTCTACAGAGGATGACATCATGCCTGGAAATTATGGGATGTTAGACCAGGTGCTGGCGCTGAAGTGGGTACAGAAATATATTCGAGCATTTGGAGGTGACTCGGGTCAGGTTACTATTGGTGGAGAAAGTGCAGGTGCGATGAGTGTGTCATTGCTCATTTTATCTCCATTAGGTAAAGGGCTCTTTAACAGAGTCGTTCTAGAAAGCGGATCCGCGCTGTCTGCAGGATTTGTGGACAGGCTGAGCTCAAAATCAAAAGCTAAAGAATCTACGTTGCTATTAGCATCCCGTGTGGGATGTAATCAGCCAACAAATTCTGAAATCTTGCAATGTCTACAGAAAATTGATGCTAACCAACTTATGAATGCGTCACAAGCAGCTGTTAATGCCCCTAGAATTGAAACAATCTTCGGTTTTCTTCCAGACTTTCCGTCCAATCTGCTGAGGGATGGAAAATACAACAAGGTAGACACACTGCATGGCACAAACTCAGGAGAAATGTCTGTAGCTGTCCGTGACCCTGAAAATGACGGCATAACTAGACAAGAGTTTATAGATTTCGTAAGATCTCAGTTAGCGCCTTCCACAAAATCTGAAGAGATTATAGAAGAGTTTACTGACGCCTACATTGGAAATGAAACAGATCCTTTTATTTTGCGAGCCACTCTTGTTCGTGAAGTTGCTGACAATGGTCTTGGAGGCGGATCTCTTGTTGAATTAAATAAGTTTGTGACTGATCCAAACACCACAACAAGACATTATCTGTATGAGTTTGATTACAGAATTAGTGATACGATCACACCAGCCTGGCGAGGTGTTGCTCATGCAGCGGAACGACGTTTTGTGTTTTACCCAGACGCTCGCTACAACTACAGAACAGCAGACGACAGGGCAGTTGGTGAAGCTGTCCAAACTATGTGGGCGAATTTTATTAAATATGGAGACCCTACACCTGCTGATAGCACACAAACTTCAGGAAGTAAAAACGGGGTTGTTAAATGGAGCCAGTTCACCAAAAATAGTCCATATATGTTAAAAATTAACGCACCTTCTAAACTTGTGATTTACCCAAGGCCGTCTTTGATTTCTTTGTTCGAGAAAATTGTAGAAATCGCAAGTATAAACGCACAAGCCCCTATTGTTGGCTAACTCATTGAAATATGGCGCATAGCTTCTTGGAATAAAGCAGAATGATTGGTGGAAGCACGAACAACAGAAACAGTTTTCTTGGATCCTCTCAGAAATGTCTTGTGTTGTACAAACCAGCAGGTACTGATAGCAATGTTTTATATGCAATTTTTCATAATCAATATTTTCTACAACTAAAAACATCATTAGATCAGAGGATGGAAACATTCGAGTTAAAGCTAAGTAAAATATTTCAAGTTTATAAATACAAAAATGCATGTACAATTATTGTTTTTTTCTGTATATTTCAATTCGATAAATCAAAAAAGCAATGAACACCAGTTTTTTGTGTACATTTCAATTCAATAAATGAAGAAAAAAATTGTTGTACATAAGTTTTTGTTTTGTTTTTGTCTATATGTAGATCAATAAATCATAACGCTGATTACATCAGTTGTTTTTTTCTGTACTTGCAATGTTTATGTTAAAACTTTAGTTGTGCCAGAACGCGCCTGCATACTAGTAAGGGGTGATAACTTGCACAAGGCGCACGGTTAATTCATCAGTCCTTGTTGTATAATTGCTACCTAAATTAGGAAATCTTGCATAACTAGAAAATAGAAGCAGCTGAACAATGTGTGTGTATGTATGTAGGCACGCGATAAAGGACTTGCTGCTATTGGTATACATTACAACAAACATATTTTATGGAAATATGGATCCGCTATATCATATTACATAAAATGACCATATGAATTTTCACATTTATGACATACACTATTCGTATATTACTTCAATGCCGTTATGTGCCAACTGTTCTTCTTTCACCTTTCTGCTTCCAAAGGAACATAGGCCTTCAACAAATGTATGCCAAGTCTTCCTGTCTCGCGCTATCAGTCTTCCTGTCTCGCGCTATCAGTCTTCCTGTTTCGCGCTATCAGTCTTCCTGTCTCGCGCTATCAGTCTTATTGTCTCGCGATATCAGTCTTCCTGTCTCGCGCTATCAGTCTTCCTGTCTCGCGCTATCAGTCTTCCTGTCTTGCGTTATCAGTCTTCCTGTCTCGCGCTACCAGCTCACGGTCTTTCCGTATCTTCGTCATCCTCCTCATGTATGTCCAGTTCTCTTTTCCACGTGTTCTTTGGTTTTTCTCTACATCTTTCACCCTGGGGATTTCATACAGGGATTGTCTTGTAATGCATTCAACAGGTTTTCTCAATGTGTGTCCTATCCATCTCCAGCGTCTTCTTCTCAATTTTTGATCCACAAGTTCCACATCAATGATCTTGTCGTCAGTTCCACATTAGTGATCTTGTCATCAGTTCCACATTAGTTTTCTTGTCGTCAGTTCCACATTACTGATCTTGTCATCAGTTCCACATTAGTTTTCTTGTCATCAGTTCCACATTATTGATCTTGTCATCAGTTCCACATTAGTTTTCTTGTCATCAGTTCCACATTAGTGATCTTGTCATCAGTTCCACATTAGTGATCTTGTCATCAGTTCCACATCAGTGATCTTGTCATCAGTTCCACATTACTGATCTTGTCATCAGTTCCACATTAGTTTTCTTGTCATCAGTTCCACATTAGTGATCTTGTCATCAGTTCCGCATTAGTGATCTTGTCATACCACTTCAATCCTTCTATTCTACGCAAGCATCCATTTATGAAAGTCCGTAGCGTTTTTTGGTTGTTGTTTTTTGTTGTTGTCCGTGTTTCAGAACCATACAATAGGACGGATTTATTTCGTGCCAAATAGACAACAAGAAAACGGAGACAAGTTTTATTATGTCAACAAGATTAAAAATCAAAATATGTGTGACCCTAGCAATCCTGCCCCGAGTAGTTCCCGGGGGTCTCTGAGATGGCAACAAAGAATAGGCTACTGCTTCATCAGGCATGTCAAAAGAAGCCATTGCCTTGACCTTGTGCATATGGCTAGCAACCTCCTTGTTTAAAATAAATTACTACAGAAACCGCCACTGCACGTGCACATGCAACCTTCGGAGCAGACTTCCTGCAGATGGGCCAGGTGGAATGTCGGTCACATGCTCCATATGGTGCGACATGGGACATGACGATGATAATACTGTTGATAATGATGATGTTAATGATGGTAATGGTGATTATAATAATCTTTACATACAAACTTGAGTCATGGTCAATTATTAAACAAGTAGGAAAAGCCCTGGAGGCCACAGAGATGTTTTACAGAAGAATAGATAGATAGATAGATAGATAGGCAGGCAGGCAAGCAGACAGGCAGGCAGGCAGGCAAACATATAGATAGATATATAGATATATAGATAGATAGATAGATAGATAGATAGATAAATAGATAGATAGATAGATAGATAATAGAAAGAAAGAAAGAAAGAAAGATAGATAGATAGATAGATAGATAGATAGATAGATAGATAGATAGATAGATAGATAGATAGATAGATAGATAGATAGATAGATAGATAGATAGATATTTATCTATCTAATCATGAAAAGTGTGCTCTATGTGACAACTACAATAGCGTAAAACTGCTGCAGGTAAGCACGCCTGTTCAAATAAACTCAGATGCTAGTTTAGGAGCATTGTTGTCAGGAGGGAATTTGTCAGACCCAGACATATGTATTAAGTAGTTTCTCCAGCTCAGATTAAAAGAAGCAACGGACAATGTTATCGGATTAGTGTAAGATGGTCACTTAGAAGACAATTAATGTTTAATTTTGCGGGCATGACTGCAGAGAAAAAATCCAATCCCAAGTTTGTCTTGATTATAGCAAGATAGAATGTAGTATTTGGACAGTAGATATAACATAATTGTTTCTAGCAGGGTAACAATTAGTTACCCCACCTTACATGGCCATGTCAACGATGCTTATGGGAAAATATACTAAACTAAGACGCCCAAGCGGTGATTGGCTTTAAATTAAAAATTAAACCATACTAACATGTGATTGGTTTCAGCAAAAATAAACTAGCGAAATTTTTACAATGATACAACCAGCGATCGAAACTCGTGACTGATTTTCCCATTTTCATCAGAGAGACAAGAAGTCAGGAAGATACAGCACAAGGATTCCATAATAGGACGTGCCAAATTTATCAGAAGTAACTTATAAAAATAAAAGTATAACACTTCTTTTATAATATTTAGAGTCACAAGTCACACGAAATCCTCTTCATGTGTTAAAGTTAGGTGTTATGAATTTACAATTACTATTATATATATACCATGCTAAATATTATAAAAGAAGTGTTATACTTTTATTTTTACAAGTTACTTCTGATAAATTTGGCACGTCCTATAATGGAATCCTTGTGCTGTATCTTCCTGACTTCTTGTCTCTCTGATGAAAATGGGAAAATCAGTCACGAGTTTAAAGAGACAAGAGGAAGTATATTGAGGAGTTGGCAAGAGAGACAGAAGATGCTGCAGCCAAAGGGAATATGAGAGAACTGTATAACAGCACAAAGAAGCTATCGGGGAAATACAAGCAAACAAGTTGCTTCATAAAAGACAAGAATGGAAAACTGCTCAGCAATATACAAGAGCAAATGAAGAGTTGGACAGAATATTTTGAGGACCTTCTCAATAGACCAGCTCCACAAAACCCCTCGGACATCCAGCCAGCAGAAGAAGAGCTACAAATTAACGGTGAAAGACCAACGAAGAAAGAAATAAAGAAAGCCATAAAGCTTCTAAGAGATGGAAAAGCGTCTGGACCTAATGGCATTCCAGCAGAGGCCATCAAAGCAGATATCGACACGGCTACAGAGATGTTATATAAATTACTTGGTAAAGTCTGGGAAAAGGAAGAGATACCAGCAGAATGGAACGAAGGATATCTGGTTAAGTTGCCTAAGAAGGGAAATTTACAAGAGTGCACAAATTATAGAGGAATAATGTTACTTTCAGTGCCAGGAAAAGTATTAAACAGGATTATCCTTGAAAGATTAAAAGAGTCCATAGACAAGAAACTGAGAGATGAACAAACAGGTTGTCGACAAAACAGATCCTGTACAGACCAGATAGCCACTTTGAGAATAATAGTTGAACAAAGTCTGGAAGGGAATTCACCTCTATACATCAGATTTGTGGACTACGAAAAGGCATTTGACAGTGTAGACAGAGAATCACTTTGGAAATTGATGAGGCATTATGGAGTTCCCCTGAAGATCATTAATTTAATAAAGAAAACATATGAAGACATGACATGCAGAGTTCTTCATGAAGGGCAGCTTACAGAACCGTTTGGGATAAGAACAGGAGTGCGACAGGGATGCCTCTTGTCTCCATTTATTTTCTTACTAGCAATAGATTGGGTTACGAGAACATCGACAACACACAACAGAAATGGAATCCAGTGGACTCTGACTAAGCAGTTGGATGATCTGGATTTTGCTGATGACTTGGCTCTTCTGTCCCATAACCGTAATCAGATGCAGGACAAATTGAAAACACTCGATGAGAGGTCACAGCAATTGGGTCTGAAAATACACAGGGAAAAGACAAAGATAATGAGAATAAATGCAGGTAATGAAAACAGGATTGAACTTGAAGAAGCACCAATACAAGATGTAGAATCGTACACATATCTTGGCAGCAATATAGACAAAGTTGGAGGGACAGACAGTGATATCAAAATAAGAATACAAAAATAAAGAGGAGCTTTCATTGCATTGGGAAATATATGGAGATCAAGAGAAATCGGATCCAACACGAAAATAAGAATCTTCAACTCAAATGTGAAGTCAGTCCTATTGCATGGCTCTGTGGTGAACTTCTAAATACAATATCTAAATTAGAATATAACATTATAGTACATAAAGTCAAAGATAGGATAGTACTACAAATTTTCGGCGAGAATTGTAATCGTCGCCTACGCCTTCAGCGTATTATTGATAACGCATTGACCGAACCAAAAATGGTACCCTATTTTTCAAATTCGTCCTTGAGACAAACGTACCACTTTTCCAAGTTCAATGAAGTATTTGCCTAGAATACATTGTGGAAAGGGAGGGGACGGATAGATAACCAACGCAAATCACGTCTCACATTGTTTCTAAAAATAAAACCAACTTGCTAGCCTTGCCCTTAGGCGGTTTTCAGAATACGAGGAAAACGTTAGAAAATGTGGACACTACGGTTATGAAAACACGCTTAGCTCTTATTGCGAATAACGTAATTAGCTTGAAAGTACATGGAAAAAGAATTGAACAGGAGGTAGTTTAAAAATAAACAACTAACATAGAAAAAAAGATAGAATTTTGAACCAAGCCACTTAGCCCCATAAAAATCATATATTCGTGTACCTGAAGACTTGTTGACCAAGAATATGTTGTTAGTTATCTAAATAGTCCATTAAATAATCAAATATTGGTAATAATACATAGAGAATCGGAGATACTGTCAGGTCAAGTCATGTCTGCTTAGATTGGATAGCATATTTTTTGGGAAAAAATTAGGTGAATGAAAGGCTAAGATAGTACGATGAAGTGGATTGGGTGAAATTTGAAGGAAGCCGAAATATTATTGGCTAACCTAAATATACAAATCTAGTTGGAAATAGTAACACATAGAGGTTTGAGATATTTTTAAAAAAATAAAGTTTCATTCAAAAAGAGATGCTTGGTCTCATTGGCCAAAGCCTTTTACTTTAACGAATAAGTAAGCTGCTCGCTGCCATTTTTTCAAAATATTCTGAGGAACAAGCAGCGATGAGCAGACTTGTGCTTTGTTTTGAAATAACTAACAACAGAAAGCAGTCTGAACAGAGGCAGTGATGAAAGTGTGCCATATTCTATTACCTAATTCATCGTTACTTGTTTATATTTCCTTGATATGTGGTAAGATTGATTTTATTGACTTTTTAATTAAAAAAAGGTTGTGTGAAAAAAGAATGGGCCGTGTAAAAGATTGTAATTAAATGGTTCCATGGCAGACTTAGGCATAGCCTAGATGTTGATCCATCATATAAGGGACTATCTAAGAAGTTTAAAACTACAGGACTATATATATGATGGTCATACAGGAACATTACACCTATCTTATTGCATGGAAAAGATTACTGCAGGAATGACAGAGGCGTAGCATCCATTAGGGAAGATAAAAGAAAACTGGTACGAATTGTTCCATCAAACTAAAGTGGAGAAGCAGGGTTGTCAGAGAGAGAGCTGACCATGTTCTTTTGTATTGAATATATGTTTACATGTAAATTAGGAGGAATTAGTTTGATATTAAGACAGAACCATAACTTGCATCGACAGGGGTTCCTGCTGGCACTTGCCTGGTACTAGTACTCGATGATAGAGAAATTCAGCACTATTTCTAAGAGTCTCTGGTACCTGCTTGTATTGAAGAAGTTCAAGACCAGAGGAGACTGAAGTGTTTGGCCAAACCAACTACAACTACTGTGATTCCAGGATCCAGATAAGTGCAATATCGGGCCTGGGACAACTTATCACGACTAAAGAAAAATCTCCTGTATAGACAAAAACGTTCCTCCAAAAGACTAACATAAACAATCCTTGTGAAACAAAAGAACATTGGGATGATGACAATCCCCAACCTGCCTTCTAGTACCAGTAGTAAATAGAGTAATTAACATCAACTTGAAAATTTGTAACAATGTACTATTGACATATTATCTGTTGTATGTAAATATCTTTATATATATTTGTAAATATATCTATCCATCTAAATTGATTCTCTTTGAACTGTAGTCCTGACCAAAACATCTTTAGGCTCAGGACCAATAAAGTTTAACAAAAGAAATTTTAAATATAAAATTTAACAGCTGGAGTTAGTTGAGTTTATCATAGTAATTAGTATATGTTTGTATATGTTATGTATTGAGATTCTTTAACAACACTCTTACAATACCCTAGACACTTTATGTAGCTTTCAGTCACGCTAGTCAATAAAGAATATAACTTAGAGTGAGATCGTAGGGTGGTAACAAGAAAGGTACTCTGTAACACAGTTGTCCATTGTTTACCTCAGAGACCTTCACAGTTGATCTCACTTAAGTACAACTATATGCACACCATTCTTCTTAACATCAAAACCCACCACATATATTGGGGTCTCTAAGTCCGAGATTTGAATTTGGCATATATAGATGAATGTTTGAAATAGGAATCTCATACAGCATATATTAACTAACTCCAGGAATAAAAATTAGCAGTAGTATATAAATTCAAGATTGTATTACTAGTGTTAGTAGAGGTTAGGAACACCCCCTAAGAAGATAAAAATAATTAAGAGGAGATTTACAGTGATAGGTTGTCACAGCCAGTAGTAATTAGTTAATTATAGTTGGTATTTATTTTAGTTAAGTTTAAGATTGTCTTAGAACCTTATTAGACCTGCTTGAGTTAGAATGGCTGATTTAGCCAAGTTCAGATCTGCCGCTGTGCAGACTGTTAAAGAGATGGGCATGGATGGACCAGAGCTGGTCCAGTATGTATCTTCAGAGGTGGACAAATTTATTGCCCGAGAAGATAAAAGATTAGAAAAAGAAGCAGAAAGAAAGTTAGAGGCTGAAAAAGACATTAAGAGACTGCAGATTGAGGCTGACAAGGAGGCTAGGGCATTGGAGGCAGATAGGGAGGCAGATATTAAAAGGCTCCAGTGTGAAGAGAAGAAGTTGGAGGCCGAAGAAAAGAGACATGCTGCTGAAAGGGAAGCAGAGGAAAAGAGACTGGCTGCAGAAAGAGAGGAATAGAGAATGGCTGCAGAAAGAGAAGAAAAGAGATTGGTAGCAGAAAGAGAAGCAGAAGAAAAGAGACAGGCTGCAGAGAGGGAAGCAGCAAAGGAGGAGAAGAGGTTGCAGAGGGAGCACGAGTTACGACTAAGGGAGTTGGAATTTCAAGGCCATGCTCCTGAAAATGATGCCAGCCACTTTGTCTCAGATGCCACTGCTAGTCAGGGAGCCTCAACCTCAGCTATGGGTTTTCATGTAGACCATTTTGTTGAGAAAGATGATGACGTAGAAGGATATTTAAGTAGATTTGAACTTTTGGCTACTACATATGGGTTAGAGAGAGAGAGAGAGAGAGAGGTGGAGCCTCAAGTTATCCCGGGGTCTTAGGGGAACGGCTTATGAAGTTTTTGCCAAGATGAGCAGAGATGACCAAGACAATTATGACATGTTAAAGCAGGCTCTTTTGTTAAGATATGAAAAGAACGGAGAATTTTATAGAAAAAATTTAGGAATGCCAAACTACTGTCGGGTGAGACCTATCACCAGTTCTCTGCACGGTTAGAGACCTACTTGGAGAAATGGACTGCTCTGGGGAAAACCCAAGATCTTAAGGAAATGATCCTTATTGAGCAGCTAAGAGAGTCCATGGCTCCAGACCTGAGAAAGTTTCTCATGGAACAAGGTGCAGAGAGGCTGGGTGAGTTACTCAATGTCGCTGAGAGGTATCAGGCAGCCCAAGCAGAGGTAGTTGGTAATAAAAAGAAACAGGTAGACAATTTTAAGGCACCACAAAACTTTAATAGGTTTGACCATAGAGAACAGAACAAAGGTAAGCACCAGTTTGATAGGCCACGCAATGACTATAAAAATAAAACCCCACAATTCAATGAAAGGAAATATGATGAAAAAAAACCTTTTAACCAAGGAAAGAGGTGGTGTAAAAATTGTCGGATGGAAAACCATAACACCGAAAATTGTAGAAGGAACACTCCTAATTTCGCTGCAATGAAAATGGGGAGAAAGGGAGTAAAGGTCAACCCTACTGAACAACAGGAACCTTACCACCCCCCAGTGTGTGAAGATGTAACATGCAATGGAGTCACCATAAGGTGTTTGTATGATACTGGATTAGATTATGATTCAGTTGTGAGTTCTCACCTGGTGCAGGCAGATCAATACACCACAGAAACAGTGGAGATTCAAGCTGCAACCAAGGACGTAGCGACCATGACACTTCCCATCGCCAGGATAAATGTGAAAACGCGATATGTGGAAGGAATCATCAAAGCAGCAGTGATAAATGAACCAATCTACCCTCTGATATTGGGGTGTAGATATGTCTTCTTGGGGAATCCCAAGAGACCTGTGATCATGGCAACAGTGCAGACCAGATCACAGTCTAAAAAGGAGGAGGATAATCCCATAAATACCCATCCAGATGAGATGAGGAAGGCACAGGCGGAGGATAAGACCCTCAAGCCTTGTTTTAAGAAATTGCCCAAATGTCATACACCTCCAGGCAAGGGAGACTTCTATATGAAGAACAAATTGATTTATAGGAAGGCTGGAACTGGATCCAATGGTCACGGACAGCTGGTCCTTCCCATTTCATATAGGACAAAAGTGTTGGAACTAGGGCATGCGATTTCCTTCAGTGGTCATATGGGGGATCAGCGCAACAGGACAGCGTATAGCTTGTCATTATTTCTGGCCAGGGATAACTGAAGACATAAAGAGATATGTAAAATCCTGTCCAGAATGCCAACGGGTAGCTCCAAAACATTGGACTGCTCCAGCAACTTTAGGGGAAATGCCCATAGTGGGAACACCCTTTGAAAGAGTTGCAGTGGACATTGTGGGACCTCTCACTCGGACCAAGAGGAGGAACAGTTACATTCTGACTCTGGTGGACACTTGTTCTATGTGGGGAGAGGCGGTAGCCCTGTCATCAATCGATTCGAAACATGTGGCAGAGGCATTACTCACAATCTTCACCAGGTTAGGCTTTCCCAACCAAATCTTGACTGATAATGGCTCTCAGTTCAAGGGGAAACTAACGGAAGAAGTATTCAGGATCTTTCAAGCCAAACACTTTCATTGTAGCCCGTACCATCCCCAAGGAAATGGCCAAGTGGAAAGATTTAACGGGACACTCATGTCGATCCTGAGAAAGTTGGCACATGAAAAACCAGATACATGGGACCAATACCTTCCCGCAGCCCTGTTTGCCTATCGGGAGGTACCCCATAGTTCAACCGGTATGGCCCCGGCAACCTTGTTATTTGGAAGGCCAATAAAAGGTCCATTGAAAACCTTGTTAAGGACATGGACCGATGAAAAGGCAGAAGAAAATATTACCTCATCATATCAATATGTGAACGAGCTGACCACTCGTCTTAAAACTGGCTGGAAACTTGCCAATGAAAATTTGAGACAAGCCAGGAAAAAGCATGCTGCCTATTACAATAAGAAAGCGAAGGACAGAGAATTAGCTGTGGGAGAGAAGGTGCTTCTTCTACTGCCCGGCAGCCATAATAAATTGCAAATTGGATGGCAAGGTCCATATACAGTTCTAGAGAAGGTGTCTAGAACAAATTATAAGATAGATAAGAAGGTGAAAGAGAAAATCTATCATGTGAATCTCCTGAAAAAATATCTGGATAGAGAAAACCAGGAGGAGACACACCTACTGACCTTGTCTGTTGCAATGGAAATGAAAAAGGAACCACTCACCTCTCATGAATATCCTTTACATCCCTGTGAGACCGCTGCACAGGTAAAAATCAGTAAACACTTAACGAAAAATCAGAGGGAGAGGGTTCAACAGGTTCTGAATGATCATACAGATGTGTTAACGGACCGACCGGGGCATACAAATTTATTAGAGTATGATATGAAACTCATAGACCCAACACCAATCTGTATGAGAGCCTATTCGATTCCGTTCGCTAAGGAAAAAGCTTTGAAGGAGAAGATAGATTATCTGTTGAGAGAAGGAATTATCTCGCACAGTGAATCTCCTTACAGCTCTAGTGTGGTTCTGTTAAGAAAACCCTCTGGAGAACACAGAATATGTATAGAGTACAGGAAACTGAATGCTGTCACAGAAGGTCAGGTGGATCCATTACCTGATACAAATCAGCTGTTTGCCAGGCTGAATAAAGCTAAATATTTCTCTAAAGTGGATCTAAGCAAAGGCTACTATCAGATTCCAATAAAGCCGGACGTTAGACCTTATTTAGCCTTTAGCACATCGGAAGGACATTATGAATTTAACATGTTGCCATTCGGGCTGAAAAATGCACCGAGTGTGTTTTCGAGGATGATGAGAAAGTTACTGGATCCCCTGAATAATCCATGCATCACCAACTTCATGGATGATATTCACATAGCGACTGAAACATTTGAGGAACACATTAACTCTCTGGATATGTTGTTTAATCGACTTAGAGAGACAAATTTGACAGCTAGACCGACGAAATGCTGTGTTGGATGTAAAGAGCTGGAATGCTTGGGACACACAGTACATCAGGGAAACATGACCCCTGACCCCAAGAACCTGGAGAAGTTGAAAAGAGCACCAAGACCACAGACAAAGAAAGATGTGCGATCTTTTGTCTCATTATGTGGTTTCTACCAAAAGTATATTAAAAACTTTAACTCAATATGTGCTCCATTGACTGATTTAACGCGCAAAGGAAATCCTGATAGAATTACTTGGTCAGCGCAGTGTGAATTAGCCTACCAAGAGTTGAAGGAAAAGCTCACAAGCAGGCCTATTTTGAAATTACCTGACTTGAGTCAAGAATTCATTGTGAGAACGGATGCTAGTAATATAGGTTTGGGTGCAGCTCTATTACAAAGATCAACTTCACTTGACGGGGAATTAACCCCAGTTGCTTATGCTAGCCGTAAGTTGAACTCAGCAGAACAAAAATATTCAACAAGTGAAAAAGAATGTTTGGCTGTCATATGGGCTATAAAAAAGTTCCAGATTTATCTCTATGGTAAATCATTTAAGATCCAAACAGATCATAAACCACTCGTGTGTCTGTCACAAGCAAGGCATGAAAATGCTAGATTATTACGTTGGTCGTTGCTCCTACAGCCATATCAGTTTACCATAGAATATATTCCAGGCAAAACCAATGTAGGTGCAGATTTTTTAAGCAGACATCCGTACGACGAACATCAGAGTAGTCACCAGGCATAGGTAGTAAATTTATCTATGTGTATTTAGAAATAGGAACTGACATATGATAGTCTGTTCTAAGTGGGGAGATATGTGGTGAACTTCTAAATACAATATCTAAATTAGAATATAACAGTATAGTACATAAAGTCAAAGATAGGATAGTACTACAAATTTTCGGCGAGAATTGTAGTCGTCGCCTACGCCTTCAGCGTATTATTGATAACGCATTGACCGAACCAAAAATGGTACCCTATTTTTCAAATTCGTCCTTGAGACAAACGTACCACTTTTCCAAGTTCAATGAAGTATTTGCCTAGAATACATTGTGGAAAGGGAGGGGACGGATAGATAACCAACGCAAATCACGTCTCACATTGTTTCTAAAAATAAAACCATTTTGCTAGCCTTGCCCTTAGGCGGTTTTCAGAATACGAGGAAAACATTAGAAAATGTGGACACTACGGTTATGAAAACACGCTTAGCTCTTATTGCGAATGACGTAATTAGCTTGAAAGTACATGGAAAAAGAATTGAACAGGAGGTAGTTTAAAAATAAACAACTAACATAGAAAAAAGATAGAATTTTGAACCAAGCCACTTAGCCCCATTAAAATCATATATTCGTGTACCTGAAGACTTGTTGACCAAGAATATGTTGTTAGTTATCTAAATAGTCCATTAAATAATCAAATATTGGTAATAATACACAGAGAATAGGAGATACTGTCAGGTCAAGTCATGTCTGCTTAGATTGGATAGCATATTTTTTTGGGAAAAAATTAGGTGAAAGAAAGGCTAAGATAGTACGATGAAGTGGATTGGATGAAATTTGAAGGAAGCCGAAATATTATTGGCTAACCTAAATATACAAATCTAGTTGGAAATAGTAACACATAGAGGTTTGAGATATTTTTTTAAAAATAAAGTTTCATTCAAAAAGAGATGCTTGGTCTCATTGGCCAAAGCCTTTTACTTTAACGAAATAGTAAGCTGCTCGCTGCCATTTTTTCAAAATATTCTAAGGAACAAGCAGCGATGAGCAGACTTGTGCTTTGTTTTAAAATAACTAACAACAGAAAGCAGTCTGAACAGAGGCAGTGATGAAAGTGTGCCATATTCTATTGCCTAATTCATCGTTACTTGTTTATATTTCCTTGATATGTGGTAAGATTGATTTTATTGACTTTTTAATTTAAAAAAAGTTGTGTGAAAAAATAAAAGGCCATGTAAAAGATTGTAATTAAATGGTTCCATGGCAGACTTAGGCATAGCCTAGATGTTGATCCATCATATAAGGGACTATCTAAGAAGTTTAAAACTACAGGACTATATATATGATGGTCATACAGGAACATTACACCTATCTTATTGCATGGAAAAGATTACTGCAGGAATGACAGAGGCGTAGCATCCATTAGGGAAGATAAAAGAAAACTGGTACAAATTGTTCCATCAAACTAAAGTGGAGAAGCAGAGTTGTCAGAGAGAGAGCTGACCATGTTCTTTTGTATTGAATATATGTTTACATGTAAATTAGGAGGAATTAGTTTGATATTAAGACAGAACCATAACTTGCATCGACAGGGGTTCCTGCTGGCACTTGCCTGGTGCTAGTACTCGATGATAGAGAAATTCAGCACTATTTCTAAGAGTCTCTGGTACCTGCTTGTATTGAAGAAGTTCAAGACCAGAGGAGACTGAAGTGTTTGGCCAAACCAACTACAACTACTGTGATTCCAGGATCCAGATAAGTGCAATATCTGGCCTGGGACAACTTATCACGACTAAAGAAAAATCTCCTGTATAGACAAAAACGTTCCTCCAAAAGACTAACATAAACAATCCTAGTGAAACAAAAGAACATTGGGATGATGATAATCCCCAACCTGCCTTCTAGTACCAGTAGTAAATAGAGTAATTAACATCAACTTGAAAATTTGTAACAATGTACTATGGACATATTGTCTGTTGTATGTAAATATCTTTATATATATTTGTAAATATATCTATCCATCTAAATTGATTCTCTTTGAACTGTAGTCCTGACCAAAACAACTTTAGGCTCAGGACCAATAAAGTTTAACAAAAGAAATTTTAAATATAAAATTTAACAGCTGGAGTTAGTTGAGTTTATCATAGTAATTAGTATATGTTTGTATATGTTATGTATTGAGATTCTTTAACAACACTCTTACAATACCCTAGACACTTTGTGTAGCTTTCAGTCACGCTAGTCAATAAAGAATATAACTTAGAGTGAGATCGTAGGGTGGTAACAAGAAAGGTACTCTGTAACACAGTTGTCCATTGTTTACCTCAGAGACCTTCACAGTTGATCTCACTTAAGTACAACTATATGCACACCATTCTTCTTAACATCAAAACCCACCACAGGCTCTGAGACATGGAGAACAACAAAGACAACAACCAAAAAGCTACAGACTTTCATAAATGGGTGCTTGCATAGAATAGAGGGATTAAAATGGTATGACAAGGTTACCAACGTGGAACTGATGACAAGAACTAGACAAGTGCCAGTGGAACAAGAGATGAGAAGAAGACGATGGCGATGAATAGGACACACACTGAGGAAACCTGTTGATAGCATTACAAGGCAGTCCTTGTTCTGGAACCCACAGGGCAAAAGAACCAGAGTGTTGCTGTCATTTTCGACGGAGTCATCTGTCAAGTTATTTGCTTATGTTTGTATCATAAGAATAATTGTGTCTTTACCTGCGATGTCAGGTTGATTAGGGGTTGTCTTCCCTTGTTTATTCATTCATTGTGTTTGACCTTTAGGGTCAGAGGTTGACAGTTCGGCGTAGGCCTATGGGAAGGTTTTTTAAGCGGGAGTGAGATATACTTCCGGGAAGCCGGGAGGTCCTGTTTTTCTGAAGGGACCAAGAGTCCATTGTTTTTCGGGGAGAATCTTCGAAGTAACTGCTATGGCAGTTTTCCCCAGTGAATCTCTGTGCGTCGGGATGACGACAGAATTCCTTGTTTAGTTCTGAGGATTCATTTTCCAGGTAATACCGACCTTTATGCATTATTACGCTTTTCGGTGGCAGAACATGTAAAGGATTACCTAGGGTGAACAGCAGCTCACTGATCCGCCATTTCAGAACTTATATATTTGTGCTCGAGGTAGCCATCCAAGACTGTTAGTCTTATATTGTCCAGAAATCCAGTGACGAAGATATATTGTGGGAGCCGCAGATTGGTGGAACTTCTATCTACAATAAGTATTACTGCAGGGTTGATGATAACCTATTTAACAGAAGTACACGGCCGACGTCAGAACGAGGCCTGTGCTTTCGGCTATTATACTACAGCCTGATATGTGCAATTGGCGGGGAGTGCCAAGTTGCACCTGTGTGTCAAAGTAACTAAGGCATCTGACGCGTTTAGTCAGAGACGCCAAGGGCGACGCTACGAACTGTCATTATTGAAGAACTTTGCTATTGACCATGCACGTCTATTCTGATGTTTACCTTTTTGAATGCCAAATGTATACCTATCGATGTCAGGTCAGCATGACCTTGTTACACTGACTGTTCCTGTTGATACTATGTGTGTTCCCGTCAATAAATGTCTTGAAACATGCCTGCAGTGTCAAAGCATCCTTGATTACTGCATGTGAGAGTATGGGTTGCAGGATCTACATCTATACGAGCCTAAACACATTCGCGCCTTCATTCGCACCCACACTCAATTCATCATACGCTCGCACTACACATCTAACAACATGTATACTGTCTTGGGCCAGTGATCACATCAACAAAGAAAAAAAGACAGTTACATTTCTGGTGGCCAGTTACGTGGGCTCTTATGATACATTTCTTGTCGCCAATGTGGCCTAGAAACTTACATTTCTGATGGACCAGATCTGTGGGTTTAAAAAGAACAGAGCGAGCATTTGACATTATTGTTGACATTTATGGATCCAGAAATTTACATTCCTGGTTGGCTGTTACATGTATGATGTCTCCAGTTTTGTCGAGAAAGTTACAAGAAGGACAAGTACACATTACACTTCTGATCTGTGGGTCTAAGCTACACACGGGACAGCCGTAACACACAGCGCTAATTCTACACTTGCAAGTTTTGGCTACAACAGGACAGATATAGGTCATCAACGGTTGACCCAAATAAACAGTACGAGCATTTATATTATAATGCTACATAAAGCATAACAAGACATGTACTGAAGTTAACTACTAGGCATTTGCTACGTGGACCATAACTGCATAGAAGGCGGGTTCCTATTGTAAACAGTACTGCTGGTTGTTACACGTTTCATTCAACAACAGACTTTTCTAGGTCAGAGCATTCAAGCTACATTGTTGGAGGTCAAGTGTTTGTAAACAGTACGTGGAAATAGTAAACATTCAATGTGCAAGCCCTAATTTGAGAAGGTCATAGTAACTTTGGTTCGTGAATACCACTTTATGTTACAGTGGATTTGACGTTCAGTGCGCGTTTGACATTTCGTTTCTGTGTTCGCAAGGAGCAAGGAATTTATTTTAGTTTCAGCTGTGACTGAACTTGTTCTGCAACACATTGAAATTGATTGCTATATTATGTTACTTCTACTGTTTTTGGTGTATTTTTCTGCGGGTTTTTCGGTTGGTGGGTCTTACGGTAAATATGCCACTTGATCGAGGCTTACTGTAAGCGTTCTGTAGGTGCAAATTTTCTTAATTTGGAAATTTGCTAGTGACAATTGGTCGCTATTGATGTTAGCTGTGATGTAATTGTACTTAACGTTGTTTTTGTAATATTTTGTCTGTTTTTCAGTTTTGATTGTCGATTTGTTTTGTTTGTATTCTGTAGGTCTCTCCTTTCTTGTGTATTTCTCTACACATTTTTGGTTAAAACAGTGTTGCCATTTGTATTGTTTTGTATTTTTGTCTTTGTATTTTTTTTTTGGTTGTACTACATTACTGTCATGCACAGTCTACATACACATACTTGGTCATGTTTTGATAATATTGATAAGGTAGACTCTTCATATAGAGTTTCTTAATAAAATATTATTATATAAGATATTTATACAAGTTCTTTGATAAAAGACTTGTTATCTACAAAGATTGAGACAAGGTGAAATACATATTCAAGTTCTTTATAAAAAAGACTTGTGCCCATAGTGAGTGGGATATAAGGGAATTTTTTTTTTCCACAAGTACTCAAGTGATTTTTTGGGTACATTATAAACAAGAGGAACATACAAAGTCTTTGTCTAAGACTAAGACAGTAAAATAAAGTGAAGTGAGTATACAAGTCTAGCATTTCAGACTTGTCTCCCATTGAAGTGGGATAAGGTAATTTATTTAATTTTTTTTCAGGTTTCTGATCTCATTAGACAAGATGTCTACATTGGACTACTTTATTACACAAGGGAGAGCCCTTGATATGACTGGTCAACAGTTAGAACAATGGGTTGTTGCTCAATATGACAAAGCATTAGCTGCAGAAGAGAAAAAAGCTCAGGCTGAAGAGAAAAAAGCTCAGGCTGAAGAGAAAAGATTAGAAAGAGAAGCTGCGGCGGAACAAAAAAGGCTAGACAGAGAAGCTGATATGGCTGCTGAACAAAAGAAATTGCAGATGCAGGTGGAGGAAAGGAGATTTGAAGCTGAACAAAAGAGATTAGACAAAGAAGCTGCTGCAGAGGAGAGGAAAGCTCAAGCTGCTGCAGAGGAGAGGAAAGCTGAGGCTGAAATCAGAAAAATGGAACATGAGGAAAGAAAACAAAAGATGGAACTTGATGAAAAACTCGCAACTTTGGAGTTAGAGAAATTGAAATTGGCGAGTACGGGTGCTCAGCAAACAACTTCGAGTACGACAAGGGAGTTTGTTAGTAGGATTAAATTGCCTCATTTCAATCCTTTAAAGGATGACGTAGCAGATTATCTAGATAGATTCCAATTTTTGTGCGATACGCATAACATAAAAAAGGAAAAATATGTTGAACAACTGATGCCATTTTTTACAGGTGACACAGTGACTACTCTTATGACAATAGACGAACATGAGAGGACTAATTATGATGTTGTCAGGGCAGCATTACTAAAAAAATATCAACTAAAACAAGAAGACTATCGTCTTCGTTTTAGGACAATGTTGCCAGAAAATGGAGTAGATTTCTCTGATTTTGTTACAAAGATACGTCGTACATTTACACGATGGGTTGAGTTGTCTCAGATTGAGAAAACATATGAAGGTCTAATGGACTTATTATTGCGAGATAAGGTTTTGTCATCTGTTAATGATTCTTTTCTTGCATTCCTTCATGAGCGTAAGCCTAAAAACTTAAAAGAAATGGAGGAATACTGTTGTCAGTATGCCACAGCACATCCCCATGCTACAGTTAGCAATTCTAAAGTGAAAGAAGGGTTGCCAGTGGCTTCGGCAACACCATATGGCCCTAATTTCAAAAAAAAATTTCAGGGTGCTCAACAAAATTGGAATAGGGGAAGTAATCAAAATTACACTCAGAAGCGGAATAATCCAACACATGATGGTTCTTCGTCTATGCAGTGGAGACAAGATGGTAGTTCTCGTAATTTTAGTGGTAATAATTTGAGACACTTTCGCAAAGGCTATCCAAATAATAATTATTCAAATTTTCGAGGTAATCATTCTCGACGTCAAGATTATGACGATGGTGAATTTAGAAACCGGGATTCAAACCGGAATGATGATTACAATAGGCAATATGATAACAATTACAGGGGAAATGATAGTCGAAATAATTACAGGGGAAATGATAGTCAAAATAATTACAGGGGAAATGATAATCGAGGTAGACCTAGGTTTAACAAGAAAAGACCTTACCAACAGAAGCACATGGAGAAGAGAGCTGGAAACAGAGGTGAAAATAATAAGGAGAACGTGGAAAGAACTTGAGATGATGGCACGTTGTCGTAGATTTTTTGATAGGAAATTAAGACTTTGGTTGGTCCCTTCTGAATAGATAGAATCAGTGATAGCTGCTGTGAGAGTTAATACAGAAATAGATCTTTCCACCAGTGCAGTGGTAGCGAATCAATAGAACGGTCCCCTGGAAAAAGACAAGATTCTTCTCTCTCTCTCTCAGGCCTATCTTCTACGACACTTATGTAAGAGTCGGACAGACTATTGACAACATATGCTAATATGTAATGAACATACCACTCACGTGCACACACACCAGTGACAACAGGTAGACGCACAGACGTGGGAAGACTATCAAAATGATTACATATATATATTCTGAACGAGCTGACCAACACGCTGCTTTTAGTTTCAAAGGGAAGTTTTTATTTATCAGCTAAAAATTTCCTCACAACACATAAAATTCATCAAGAAAAGAAAATAAACATATACACGCGGTCAAAACAATAATCAATGAAATTGCTACAAGAGATGATAGACCCCGATATGATCTCATCCCCTCAAGGTAAGCCCACAGTCCCGTTATGAGTAAAGTGAAAGCCAGGAGATTCAATGATACATATGAGTTTGTCTAATAATTTTTCTTTCTTTCCTCGTAAACAAATATGAACCGACTTAGATGTAGTAGGTTTTAACCTGAGGGAAGTCAAAAAAATATTCTTGCATTGACAACAAGTTTCATAAATGGAATTACAAACATGGGTGAAATTCACATACCTCACACCGTCTACTTTCACTCGGTTCTTTCATCAGGGCCCTGTACTAATTACATACGTGATGTAGCTTGCCGTCTGGCGCAACCTTGGTAACATTCACACCCTTTGTCTGTTCTGTCGTTCACTGAAGCGGATCCCAGCTCTACAGAGTGGTTTGCTGGTTTTTTTGTTTTTTTTCTCAGAAATTTCTCCGGGGAGCATCAGCTTCAGGCGTCAGCTATTTCAGACTAAAGTTAGTGTATCTTGACTCACGAAGTAAGAATTAGGGTTAAGCGAGCACACAATGTCAGAACACGAGGTTTCCATAAATTAGGAAAATGACCGGTGGACAGCTTCTCTCAACAGATAATCAGGGTTCACCACACATTTGGTCAAAAAAAAGATGTCGGCAAGTTTAATGCTATGAAAAATGTTACTTGCCACAAAGGCTGTACTTTAGAATATCGTTTCTGGAAGGACTAATTCAGGTACACTGGGCCCGTTATTTCAGTTCACGTTAAAGTTCTTGAAAAGCTTACGACCAAGTCTTTAAGGGAAAAGTTTTTTTAGTCTTCACAGGATAGGTTCATCAGTACGTAACGCTGGTATAGTTAGGTTACCACAGAAATCTCTGTATAAAGAAACATATATATGAATTATTTATACATCCTATGTTTAAGGGTATACTTATATTTTAACTGCGGGCGTAAACCTTAACTTATCATTTAACACCTCCCGTGAAATAAGTTATAGTCATAAATTAATCATCATGAATTAGAGATATATATAAATATATTCTCGTCATGACTCATGAGACATCTAGTCTAGCAGTTATAAGTTAGTTTGAAAATTATGTTCTCGTCTGATTATTTAGCAGTTAAATTAAATTTAGTAATAGCCGACTGAATTTAAGCTGGAAATATAATTTATCCTGCTTTCCACTGAGACACGTCACTAGAAATTAATACAGACTTATAAATTATTCGCTCTGCACCAGATCTACCTAGAGAAATAAATAGCGATTTAGCACTTTTAAACATTTCACAAAATACTAGATATACTAGATAATAATATATGATACCTCAAACACAGAATTCCTAAGAACTAAACCACTTCGATCAAACTAAAGGCCATCTCTTTTAACAGAGATTTTTTTAGAAATCGAACGAGGCTTGTTCTAGTCTTGACTGCGAAGTTACTGAGTGATAATGAAATCTAGCTCATTCTAGCATATATGAAAACCCAGACAAAGAGATGAACGTTTATTTCGCAAAAACGAAATAATTTCCCCTTTCTCATAACAACTACGTAACTAGAAGAGGCATTCGTAAACTGCCACTTTCTGCGTGGCAGTTGCGAAATCTCAGACAACCTGTCTCCAATGCAGGGCAGTTTTCACACTACAGCTGACCATGGCCCACAGTGAGCGCCGTGTCAGTTTGGGATTTTTCAGACAAATGTCTGAATACTGACCGGTGCAGATGTAAAGTATCACACCTCACCGGGACTTATGCCGAGAAGAAGCTCGCGCGCTCGGTGAGAATGTAGACGATTGTCTACGTCCTATGTTCAGCGAACCGACTTATCATGCCTTCTGACGCCCTGCAGCCCTGACATCTACGTAATATCGTCCTAGCGCGATTCTCAGTTTTGAGAAACAAAACCGGTAAAGTTTAAAAATACTGAAGAAAATATTTTTCGCAACCGAGTGATGCGAAAAATACAGGAAAAACAAGTATGGAAAGAATATAAATGAAAGGATTAGGGTGAGAGAATAGGAAGAAGATGTAGGTAATTTAATGACATAAAGACCTACGTGACAGGACGTCCCCCCTTAAGATATGGAAGCACTCCATGTCTACGTTATGGAATTAAATTTCCTATAACCGTAGCTTCGGGGTTTCTGTCTTCTTCCCTCTCATCTTCCCCCTCCATTTCTGTGCAAGTCCTACTCATGAAGTCCGCCCCAACGTTTCCTTCCTCTGGAATGTCTCCCATGCGCGCTTGAAAGAGCGTCGCCGCTTCTGACATTTTTCAAAGATTTCCTGTGTGTGCAGTGGAGTTTCCCTGCCACTATCGTCATCTTCGTCAGTTTTGGCGATCGTCAGGAGATGGTCGGAGGTTGGCACTGGTCTTTCCAAGTATCTCTTTAAGAGATTTAAATGGAAAACCTTCTCCTTTCCTTGAATAGAGATCTGGTAGTTAGCCTTAGAAATCTTTTTCAGGACGGTAAACGGCCCTTGCCATCCGATCTTCAGTTGGTTGTTCTCGGTAGGGAGTAACACCAAAACTTTCTCTCCTGCTTCCAGTTCTCTCTCTTTCGCGACTTTCCTGTATCGGTTAGCGTGCTTTGTGCGAGCTCGCTTAAAGTTAGTCGTTGCTAGGTCCCACCCTAGTTTCAACCTTTCCTTTAAAACCGACACATATTTACTGGCTGAGACAACTGTCTCATCAGCCTTCTCGTCTGTCAGAGACTGAAGTAAGGCTTCAAGCGGGCCCTTAATGGGTCTGCCGAATAAGAGTGTAGCTGGCGGAAATCCTGTGGAAGTATGAGGAGATTCTCTGTAGCCAAATAATGCTGCAGGAATACAAAGATCCCAATCTTCAGGTTTCACTTGTGCCAGTTTACTTAGCATCATGTTGAGGTTTCCATTTGCACGTTCCACGAGCCCATTTCCGGCCGGAGTATATGGCTTAGTGTGGATGTGTTGGGTCCTCAAGATCTTAACGATCTCATCCATCAACAGGTTTCGGTATGGAGATCCGTTATCCGTCAACACTTGCTGAGGGAATCCCAACCGAGTGAAAATCTGCACGAGGGCTTCTGCGACATGCTTGGCATCTGCGCATGTTAGCGGGATAGCTTCTGCCCATAAAGTGCATGTATCGACTAAGGTCAGGATAAACCTGTTCCTTCTTTTAGTCCTTTCGAAAGGCCCTAAAATGTCGATCACAACCCGTTCGAATGGTGTTCCCACTATTGGCATTTCACCCAAAGAGACTGGGGGTGCCCGTTGCTTGGGTGGCACACGTTGGCACTGGGCACAGGATTTGACATATCTGATAATATCAGTATTTACTCCTGGCCACCAATAATGAGTGGTTATACGTTGGTTTGTGGCGTTCTGTCCCATATGTCCGCTGAAGGGAAGAGAGTGCCCCATTTCTAGGATTTGGCTTCTGTACTGTTTCGGTACTAGGAGCTGGTTGTAACCTTGGTCAGGCTTGCCCGTTCTCCGATAAAGTACGCCATCCTTAGAAAAAATGTCCCCGTGCTGTCTGGGTTCCTTAGCCATGGGCAGTTTCCTAAAGCAGGGTGCCAAAGTAGGGTCCTTGTATTGCGCTTCTTTAAGTTCCATAGGTAACAAATTAGGCGCAGGCTCCCGTTCCTTCTTGGTTTGCCCTCTTGTAGTTACTGCTGCCACAATCGGCTCTTCCGGTTTCCCAATACACACGTATCTCCCGCCAAGTATGACTGGGTAGATGGGATCATCCATAACAGCCGCTTTGATCACACCTCTGACAAAGTCAGAGTGTATCTCCACCAATGCGATGGGAAGCGCTGTAGGTGCATCACTCTTACGAACTCCACAAAGTTGGACGGTCTCTGCTGTCTCTTGACCGGGTTTGACCAGGTTTCTGGCAACAATGCAATCGTAAGAAAGCCCCGTGTCAAATAAGCAAGAAGTTTGAGAACCGTTCAAAATAACAGTACCTCGCGTTGAGGGTCCATCCCCAACAGGTTGGGAATCACTGTCAATAATTCCGCCTTGCGAGACTGTTAATAAGCATCCGATGCGTTTCGGCTCGGTGTGCTCGGTCTGATCATATGTCCCGTGCTCCGGGGTTCTCCCTTTGCCACCTTGTCCTTTCTGGCTACGCTGCCATGTAGGGCGGTCGGGTTGATCAGACTGTTTACTGTGGTTGGGGTACTTGTTTTTGTAGAACTTGGATTTTTCAGGAGGGGGGTTTTGAGGTCCAGTTTCTCTGTGGTTATTTAGGTTAGAAGCCTGAGAAGATTGCTCTAGGTTATGTTTTCGAAAATGCTCCTCTGTCGGTTTCCGCTTTGTGGCCGGTAGTTCAGCCAGCGCATTGTGATAACGCTCAGACTTTTCCAAAATGTCTTCAAGTTTTTCTGCCCCCTGCTCAGCGAGAAATCTCCGGGTATCAGCAGACAAAGTGTTCTTTATTTGTTCTGTTAAAACAAATTCCTCAAGACCTTCATAGGTAGAGGGGAGCTGCGAGAGCTCAAGGCACTTTGTCAAATATCCCTTTAGACGGGAAGAGAACTGGTGAAAAGATTCAGAATTCTCCTTTCTGCTGTTGCGAAACAGTTGCAAAAATTTGCGAGCGTTCATTTCAAAGCGCTCCAGTAACGCTTTCTTCAACAGATCATAGTTGTCTTGTTGGCTGCTTTCCAGTTTGGCGTACACATCATACGCAGAACTTTTCAGCGCCTGAGAAAGCTTCATGTTCCAACGCGACCTCTCTAAACCGTACAGAGTTGCAATTTTCTCAAATTTTTCTAGCCAAGTGTCAATCTTCTCATTTGGACAAGGGAAAGATTCTAGCGGAAAAGACATAGCAGTGAGGTGAAGAGATTGAGTGTTAGAAGGATCAGTTAAGGAGGAATGAGGAGAAGACTCTCCATTGCTGGAGGTAGAGGCTGCGCCACGACTTTGCACTTCTAGAGTTTTAAGAGCCAACTCATGCTGTCTCTCTCTCTCCTTCTCTCTTTCCTCATGCTGCATCCTGCGAATTTCCATTTCCTCATCCATCTTCTTCTGCTGTAAAAGACGTTCCTCCGCTTCTTTCCTCTCCGCTGCTTCTTTTTCCTCTTTAGCTTCAGCTACTTTCCTGTCCGCATCATATCTCTCAAGTTCGTCTCTGACAAATGCTTTCGCTTCCTCTCCTTCCAGTCCCTCTTCTCTGGCTTCGTCCCTGAGAAGTTGTCTAAGCTTTGCCCTCTCGGCCATATTATGTCAGTGACTGAGACTAGTGGAGAAAAAAACTAGGAAAAAGGATACACTGGTTCCTACCACTTACGAGAAAAAATTTCCAAAAATACAAAAGATGATATCCTTAACCCTGGGATACCTCCTCCAAAATAAAATCTAACTATCGCTGCTATTATCGGCAATAAAGCACTTAATGCAAAACACGACTACGCCAACTAAATGGTAGTTAGGATTAATCCCTGAAAAATAAGTTGCTACAGTGGAAAACACAATGATTATAGCAAAAATTAAAGAGAAAAATAATCCCTTAATTTTTAAATCCACTATAAGTTTACCCCTGAAGACAGTTAGGGTGAGGGAGGCAATTAATCTGGACGGATAGTCCGAAACGCACTCCTTAACTTTAGTTCAAACACCTTCCTGCTTCAGAACCCTTGTGAATGTTATACACTCACAAAACTATACCAGCGTTTAGTATTACAATCAACATTAATTAACATGTATTCCGACAAAATCAACCTGTAAACCAAATGTATAATGCTTCTTAATGCTGTGGAAAAAAAAACTTATCAGTTTGTGTGGTCAGCACGCTCGTACACAGATCGTTAGTCTAGGGGATAAATTATTTAAAGATATAACAACTCACAAGACATCACACTCTTACTCTATTACAGAATAAAAATCTTTAAAGACGAGCTGATATTAGTCGTCTCGTCTTCCTATTCTAAGTTCAAAAATCCGTCGGGCGAGACCCCATTTGTCGTAGATTTTTTGATAGGAAATTAAGACTTTGGTTGGTCCCTTCTGAATAGATAGAATCAGTGATAGCTGCTGTGAGAGTTAATACAGAAATAGATCTTTCCACGAGTGCAGTGGTAGCGAATCAATAGAACGGTCCCCTGGAAAAAGACAAGATTCTTCTCTCTCTCTCTCTCAGGCCTATCTTCTACGACACTTATGTAAGAGTCGGACAGACTATTGACAACATATGCTAATATGTAATGAACATACCACTCACGTGCACACACACCAGTGACAACAGGTAGACACACAGACGTGGGAAGACTATCAAAATGATTACATATATATATTCTGAACGAGCTGACCAACACGCTGCTTTTAGTTTCAAAGGGAAGTTTTTATTTATCAGCTAAAAATTTCCTCACAACACATAAAATTCATCAAGAAAAGAAAATAAACATATACACGCGGTCAAAACAATAATCAATGAAATTGCTACAATAGATGATAGACCCCGATATGATCTCATCCCCTCAAGGTAAGCCCACAGTCCCGTTATGAGTAAAGTGAAAGCCAGGAGATTCAATGATACATATGAGTTTGTCTAATAATTTTTCTTTCTTTCCTCGTAAACAAATATGAACCGACTTAGATGTAGTAGGTTTTAACCTGAGGGAAGTCAAAAAAATATTCTTGCATTGACAACAAGTTTCATAAATGGAATTACAAACATGGGTGAAATTCACATACCTCACACCGTCTACTTTCACTCGGTTCTTTCATCAGGGCCCTGTACTAATTACATACGTGATGTAGCTTGCCGTCTGGCGCAACCTTGGTAACATTCACACCCTTTGTCTGTTCTGTCGTTCACTGAAGCGGATCCCAGCTCTACAGAGTGGTTTGCTGGTTTTTTGGTTTTTTTTCTCAGAAATTTCTCCGGGGAGCATCAGCTTCAGGCGTCAGCTATTTCAGACTAAAGTTAGTGTATCTTGACTCACGAAGTAAGAATTAGGGTTAAGCGAGCACACAATGTCAGAACACGAGGTTTCCCTAAATTAGGAAAATGACCGGTGGACAGCTTCTCTCAACAGATAATCAGGGTTCACCACACATTTGGTCAAAAATAAGATGTCGGCAAGTTTAATGCTATGAAAAAATGTTACTTGCCACAAAGGCTGTACTTTAGAATATCGTTTCTGGAAGGACTAATTCAGGCACACTGGGCCCGTTATTTCAGTTCACGTTAAAGTTCTTGAAAAGCTTACGACCAAGTCTTTAAGGGAAAAGTTTTTTTAATCTTCACAGGATAGGTTCATCAGTACGTAACGCTGGTATAGTTAGGTTACCACAGAAATCTCTGTATAAAGAAACATATATATGAATTATTTATACATCCTATGTTTAAGGGTATACTTATATTTTAACTGCGGGCGTAAACCTTAACTTATCATTTAACACCTCCCGTGAAATAAGTTATAGTCATAAATTAATCATCATGAATTAGAGATATATATATATATAAATATATTCTCGTCACGACTCATGAGACATCTAGTCTAGCAGTTATAAGTTAGTTTGAAAATTATGTTCTCGTCTGATTATTTAGCAGTTAAATTAAATTTAGTAATAGCCGACTGAATTTAAGCTGGAAATATAATTTATCCTGCTTTCCACTGAGACACGTCACTAGAAATTAATACAGACTTATAAATTATTCGCTCTGCACCAGATCTACCTAGAGAAATAAATAGCGATTTAGCACTTTTAAACACTTCACAAAATACTAGATATACTAGATAATAATATATGATACCTCAAACACAGAATTCCTAAGAACTAAACCACTTCGATCAAACTAAAGGCCATCTCTTTTAACAGAGATTTTTTTAGAAATCGAACGAGGCTTGTTCTAGTCTTGACTGCGAAGTTACTGAGTGATAATGAAATCTAGCTCATTCTAGCATATATGAAAACCCAGACAAAGAGATGAACGTTTATTTCGCAAAAACGAAATAATTTCCCCTTTCTCATAACAACTACGTAACTAGAAGAGGCTGTCGTAAACTGCCACTTTCTGCGTGTCAGTTGCGAAATCTCAGACAACCTGTCTCCAATGCAGGGCAGTTTTCACACTACAGCTGACCATGGCCCACAGTGAGCGCCGTGTCAGTTTGGGATTTTTCAGACAAATGTCTGAATACTGACCGGTGCAGATGTAAAGTATCACACCTCACCGGGACTTATGCCGAGAAGAAGCTCGCGCGCTCGGTGAGAATGTAGACGATTGTCTACGTCCTATGTTCAGCGAACCGACTTATCACGCCTTCTGACGCCCTGCAGCCCTGACATCTACGTAATATCGTCCTAGCGCGATTCTCAGTTTTGAGAAACAAAACCGGTAAAGTTTAAAAATACTGAAGAAAATATTTTTCGCAACCGAGTGATGCGAAAAATACAGGAAAAACAAGTATGGAAAGAATATAAATGAAAGGATTAGGGTGAGAGAATAGGAAGAAGATGTAGGTAATTTAATGACATAAAGACCTACGTGACACACGTGAAGGATGACTTGGCATGTGTTTGTTGAAGGCCTATGCTCCTTTGGGAGTGGAGGGTTATGAATGAATGAATGAATTATATATGAGAAGGCTGCTTTTTTACGGCTGCAGTAAAGTGATATCGGTCATTCTGTACAAAATGTCTGCATCCCATTCATATCGAAGAAGTAAGTTTTAAAATTTACATTTTCTTATTTTTATATGTGCCTTTACATGTATGCATTGATTATAACTTTAAAGTAGTGTTTGAAGTTGGCAGCCTCATCATGTAAAATACATCGCCACATAAACCACCACTGCAAGAAGAGCTGGTAACTGCTTTATGTTGATTTCTTCGCAAGGATACAATAGTAGAGGTAGCCCAATGCTCCAATGGGAGCAGACTGAGATGATGACATCAAAATGTATATTTCAGATTTCAACACTCTATTTTAGATTTCATAACAAGTATAGTTATGATTAATTTGCATTTGTCCGCTCTCCGAACCCACTTTCATCTGACTCGAGGGTCTGAGATTTTGTGCTCATTGGCATCGGGGAAAATTCAGAGGAAAATGAAATGGTGAAAAAAAGCAGAGGTCGCCTGATGCTAACATAACTTGTTTTCATTACCTGCATTTATAATCATTATCTTTGACTTTTCCCTGTGTATTTTCAGACCCAATTGCTGTGACCTCTCATCGAGTGTTTTCAATTTGTCCTGCATCTGATTACGGTTATGGGACAGAAGAGCGAAGTCATCAGCAAAATCCAGATCATCCAACTGCTTAGTCAGAGTCCACTGGATTCCATTTCTGTTGTGTGTTGTCGATGTTCTCGTAACCCAATCTATTGCTAGTAAGAAAATAAATGGAGACAAGAGGCATCCCTGTCGCACTCCTGTTCTTATCCCAAACGGTTCTGTAAGCTGTCCTTCACGAAGAACTCTGCATGTCATGTCTTCATATGTTTTCTTTATTAAATTAATGATCTTCAGGGGAACTCCATAATGCCTCATCAATTTCCAAAGTGATTCTCTGTCTACACTGTCAAATGCCTTTTCGTAGTCCACAAATCCGATGTATAGTGGTGAATTCCCTTCCAGACTTTGTTCAACTATTATTCTCAAAGTGGCTATCTGGTCTGTACAGGATCTGTTTTGTCGACAACCTGTTTGTTCATCTCTCAGTTTCTTGTCTATGGACTCTTTTAATCTTTCAAGGATAATCCTGTTTAATAATTTTCCTGGCACTGAAAGTAACATTATTCCTCTATAATTTGTGCACTCTTGTAAATTTCCCTTCTTAGGCAACTTAACCAGATATCCTTCCTTCCATTCTGCTGGTATCTCTTCCTTTTCCCAGACTTTACCAAGTAATTTATATAACATCTCTGTAGCCGTGTCGATATCTGCTTTGATGGCCTCTGCTGGAATGCCATTAGGTCCAGATGCTTTTCCATCTCTTAGAAGCTTTATGGCTTTCTTTATTTCTTTCTTCGTTGGTCTTTCACCGTTAATTTGTAGCTCTTCTTCTGCTGGCTGGATGTCCGAGGGGTTTTGTGGAACTGGTCTATTGAGAAGGTCCTCAAAATATTATGTCCACCTCTTCATTTGCTCTTGTATATTGCTGAGCAGTTTTCCATTCTTGTCTTTTATGAAGCAACTTGTTTGCTTGTATTTCCCCGTTAGCTTCTTTGTGCTGTTATACAGTTCTCTCATATTCCCTTTGGCGGCAACATCTTCTGCCTCTCTTTCCAACTCCTCAATATACTTCCTCTTGTCTCTTTAAACTCGTGACTGATTTTCCCATTTTCATCAGAGAGACAAGAAGTCAGGAAGATACAGCACAAGGATTCCATTATAGGACGTGCCAAATTTATCGGAAGTAACTTGTAAAAATAAAAGTATAACACTTCTTTTATAATATTTAGCATGGTATATATATAATAGTAATTGTAAATTCATAACACCTAACTTTAACACATGAAGAGGATTTCGTCTGACTTGTGACTCTAAATATTATAAAAGAAGTGTTATACTTTTATTTTTACAAGTTACTTCTGATAAATTTGGCACGTCCTTTAATGGAATCCTTGTGCTGTATCTTCCTGACTTCTTGTCTCTCTGATGAAAATGGGAAAATCCGTCACGAGTTTCAATCGCTGGTTGTATCATTGTAAAAATTTCGCTAGTTTATTTTTGCTGAAACCAATCCCATGTTAGTATGGTTTAATTTTTAATTTAAAGCCAATCACCGCTTAGGCGTCTTAGTTTAGTATATTTTCACATAAGCATAGTTGACATGGCCATGTAAGGTAGTGTAACTAATTGTTACCCTGCTAGAAACAATTATGTTATATCTACTGTCCAAATACTACATTCTATCTTGTTATAATCAAGACAAACTTGGGATTGGATTTTTTCTCTGCAGTCATGCCCGGAAAATTAAACATTAATTATCTTCTAAGTGACCATCTTTCACTAATCCGATAACATTGTCCGTTGCTTCTTTTAATTTGAGCTGGAGAAACTACTTAATACATATGTCTGGGTCTGACAAATTCCCTCCTGACAACAATGCTCCTAAACTAGCATCTGAGTTTATTTGAACAGGCGTGCTTACCTGCAGCAGTTTTACGCTATTGCAGTTGTCACATACAGCACACTTTTCATGATTAGATATCTATCTATCTATCTATCTATCTATCTATCTATCTATCTATCTATCTATCTATCTATCTATCTATCTATATATCTATCTATCTATCTATCTATCTATCTATCTATCTATCTATCTATCTATCTATCTATCTATCTATCTATCTATCTATCTATCTATCTATCTATCTACCTATCTATCTTTCTACCTACCTATCTATCTATCTATCTATCTATCTATCTATCTATCTATCTATCTATCTATCTATCTATCTATCTATCTATCTATCTATCTATCTATCTATCTATCTATTTATCTATCTATATGTTTGCCTGCCTGCCTGCCTGCCTGCCTGTCTGTCTGTCTGTCTGTCTGTCTGTCTATCTATCTATCTATCTATCTATCTATCTATCTATCTATCTATCTATCTATCTATCTATCTATCTATCTATCTATCTATCTATCTATCTATCTATCTATCTATCTATCTATTTATCTATCTATCTATCTATCTATCTATCTATCTATCTATCTATCTATCTATCTATCTATCTATCTATCTATCTATCTATCAATCTATCTATCTATCTATCTATCTATCTATCTATCTATCTATCTATCTATCTATCTATCTATCTATCTATCTATTCTTCTGTAAAACATCTCTGTGGCCTCCAGGGTTTTTCCTACTTGTTTAATAATTGACCATGACTCAAGTTTGTATGTAAAGATTATTGTGATGGACGAACTCGGCTGACCCTGAACTTTGTTGTAATTCTTGTAAAACGGGACTTCTTTCACGTGGATTCATTAGCTATGCAACTGTTCCACACAGAGGGCAAACACGTTTGCTGATTGATATGCGGAAAGTTTACCTATCGTTCATTCTGGTCATCGCATTGATTTAAGGAGAGATTAAATTGCCCACTAACATCTCTTGAACAATCATAGGCAGTTATTTTCATTAACTTGGCCAGTGGGGGGCGTCGCCAGAATCAAACAGATAGTGCGACCACGATCAAAGAGACAGACTGAGGGATTTCAGGGGAGACTATCGGCGCTATCAAAGACAGTAGTGGTCCCTGATACGAGACGCAGTTGCTTGCCGCTATTTTCGCGTCTCGGTGTCAACCGCAGAACCGAGCGAACGGGGAAAGCCGAAACGGGCAGCAGCGAGCGGAGATACGAAGACCAGGGGGCGGCTTCTTTCCTTGATTTGGCGGTCAGATCCCCAAAAGTTCCTGGGATCAAATAAGCTGTCAAGTTTATCATGTCCCACTCAACTTACATTCCATTTTAGCTAAATAGACCATGAAGACTAGACACGTTATCACTCGCTGGCCAGACCTTTACAGAAGCACTAGCTTTATTGAAATCTTGTTATAGATTTTCCCCTGGATTTTATATATATATTTGCAGTGATTTCTATTCTGTGCAAAGCGGTAATATATTGTTGTGTAAAGTGATCAGTGGTCTAGTTCAGTCATTCTATTTCAATGGATTTTGTGTTAATTTAAATCTATTAAATTAAACCATCTCAATAGTTCCAGTTGTAAATATAATGATCTATCTATTATATTATTTCAAAAGATAATAGATGCTTAAATTAACTTTTAAAGTCGCGAAGGAATTTATAATTAATAAATTCAGTTAAGTCCTAGTTTTATAGATGTGTGTTTTTAACCACTAGAATTCGCGCAGTGTTTATTAAATACATAATTAAATACTCGAGTGTATTATAGGCTTAACGGGAAATTTATCGCGCTTGATTTTTCGGTATGTTACATGTCTTTTTTTTCTTTCATACAGAGTGATCGTAACCTGCGGTCCCAGCTAAATAAAGAAAGAAATAAAGAAATCATCCTATAAACTTCCAGTCATATTGAAGAAACATTTCTTTTAAATATAATCTTGTGGCGGTCCTTTGCGACCTAGCTGTCAGAATTAAATGAAATAAAGCCCACCCAAGAACATTTTAAAGAACAATCATCAAATTACCATTACAAACCTGTAAGATAAACTGGAAGGTAATCATCGCCAGTAGCGATATTATATTTACTGTTTACTGTGAGAGAGTACATATTTTCCTGACTGTGACTGAGCCTAGTTTTTCCTCAATTGGATTTAATAAAACTATCATCACGCATTGAAGGAATTTTACCATAGCGGAAGATTAAAAGAGACCACTTCATTTTCACCCCTGTGCCGAACTGTGTCAGTGCCATCCCATAGACTCCTTTTTTTATATAATAAAAACACAAGAACTCTTAGTCTTCAAGTCTTGCGATAAGTGAGAATATTTGTTACCAGCAAAACCTCGCAAACATCTGGGGCGGGACATCGAAGGACTAGACAGTTCACATGTCAAGAGAATACTTGCTGTTTTTATATACTTTTATGGATCGTCTGAGGCTGCATTCGGTAAGTGTGTGAGTATATGAGTGTGGATCCTCACGCGTGTGTATGAATGACAGGAAATTTAATCTTTTTCTTTTGTAACCCTGTTGTTAACTTTCTTGCCTAGTAATATAATTTTTCTGTATTCCCTGCATTGTTCCTTTAAGGGGGAGTTGATAATTGGTTAACTCTGTTTAAAACCCCCCTCCTTTCCATTTGCTTAGTAAAGGGAAGAACAGCTGGGAAGAACAGGTTTTTTCTATCACCTATACCTAACTTTGTAACACCTCTTTCAGAGTAATTAACTTCACTGTTAGGTTAACGTACCCGTGTTCCTGATATTATCTATCTCTGGACTGGGTTTATCTTTGTCTAATAAGCGGGAAGGGCTTAGTCGATACCAATCTTCTTCACCCCTCCCAAACTTGTTATTTGCATTTGTGTACTTATGATAATTTATGTAATACCTGATATTTGTTAGTGATTGATGTTTAAGGTGAATAAAATCACATAAACTCATTTAGTTCTGTGTTGGATATACCCAAAGCCCAACTTTTCCCCTATTCGTTTAATATAGTTTGTATCTACGTCGTCTGTGTGTTTGAAAACACCAAATCGGTGTGCGCGCAGATGCGTGTCTGGAAAACTGGCAAATAATTGTTTGACCAGGAGAGTGGAAGAGAAGATTGAGAGAAACGATTTGTCGTAAATAAGTCTGTCTTTACTCTCCTCCAGCACGCTGTGAAGCAACTATTTAATCTCTACATTTTCTATCACTGAGCTTTCCATCATCATTTTCCACTCTAAACCGGACCACTATTTCTAAGACTCTTTTCTCTCAAAATAAATTTACGACAATATTTGGCTGGCTCGCCGGGATAATTTTGAGATACATTTGATGCACACATATTTGTGGGCTGGTTCTGGGATCTTGAGCTACATTTGAGGCAATCGCATAGCCGGGTTAAAGATATTTTGAGTCTGATTTAGTCTGGGTCTAACTAGGTAGAGTGTGAATGATTTGTCTTTGTGAATTAGGGAAATAAATAAATAATTACACCCCTAGACAAACGTTCTTTAAGTATTTGGGTTGTCCACACAGCATATTTACAGGTTGTTTTCTCTCCACAGCAGTAGAAAGTACAGATAAACAAAAATATTTGCTATTTTAATTATCCTCTGGCGGAGATAATTATATTTCTTTCTTTATAAGAGTTGCTGGGATTGCGTGATTGTTTTACAGTCACTAAGGTTTTTGAAGTTAAAAAGAGTTGAGCTTAGCTAAAGACGGATTGTTCTGATTTTTAAAAATTAAGTTAACAACGTCTCATCTCAATAATTGACTTTAGGGACGGAGTTTGTTGTCAGAGATTTAAAATTTAGGGGAAAATTTTTTTTTCCTTTTAAATTGTTTTAATATAAATTTTTCTCTACTGTTAGTAAAAGTAGATTCTTTTCCAGTGTAACTTACCATTTAGTGGCATAGTCGCTTGCGTTTAGAGCCTTAATTGCCAGATAATAGCAGCGATAAGTTTGCACAGTACAGGTAGGAGGTAACACAGGTAAATTTATACTTGTGTTTTTTTCTCGTAGCGGTTCAGAGTTCCTCCCTTTCGCGTTGCTTCTTACTAGTTCTCTAGGCATACTTCATCTTATTCTTTAACAATGGCAGAGAGGATAAAGATGAGGTCCATCTTGAGGCTGGAAGCGAAAGAGGCAGGATTAGATGCAGAAGCTGCAAACGCGTTTATTAACCAGGAATTGGAAATATATGACGCGGAGCAACAGAGAGCCGAAGCTGAGAGGAAGGCGGAGCAACAGAGAGCCGAAGCTGAGAGGAAGGCGGAGCAACAGAGAGCAGAAGCTGAGAGGAAGGAAGAGAAAGAAAGAACAGAGAGGAGAGAAGCCCAGGAGAGGGCAGATAAGAAAGAAGCGGAAGAACGTCTTTTGGAACAGAAGAAAATTGAAGCAGAGATGGAAACTCGCAGAGAGAGAGAGAGAGACAAGGAAAGACAGCATCAACTGGCGCTTAAGGCTCTAGAGAGTCGGGGCGCCTCTACTTCGACTAACGGAGAGCCGTCTTCGCCCCAGTCTCAATCAATGGACCTCTCCAGTACTCAATCTGCCCAATTAACTGCTATGTCGTTTTCTTTAGAATCTTTTCCTAGCCCTAACGAAAAAATTGACAGCTACCTAGAAAAATTCGAGAGACTCGCGAATCTTTATGGGTTAGAGAGTACCCGCTGGGCGCTCAAACTTTCAACGTCACTGAAAGGCAATGCTTATGACGTGTACACAAAGCTGGGACCGAATCAACATGATTACGACATGTTGAAGAAGGCCTTACTACAGCAGTTTGAGATGACTGCCCGAAAGTTTCTGCAGTTGTTCAGAAACAGCCGAAAAGAGAGCACGGAAACATTTCCCCAGTTCTCTTCACGTCTCACGGGTTATCTGACAAAGTGCATTGAATTATCTGACCTACCTCTTTCATATGAGGGACTCCTCGAACTTGTTCTTGTGGAGCAGATAAAATCCACTTTGTCGAATGAAACACGTAGATTTTTGGCTGAACAGGGGGCAGTCAGGCTTGAAGACATACTCAATAAAGCCGAACGCTATAGCAATGCAATGGCCGAACTTCCCAGCACTAAACGTAAACCCACCGATGAGCCATCTCGAAAACAGAATCTAGAGCAGGCATCCTATTCTTCCACTTCCTCTCAACATTATAACCAACGAGATAACAATACCCAGAAACCTCCCCAGGAAAAATCGAAATTCTACAAAACCCGATACCCCCCCAACAACAATTCTGATCAACCCAACAAGCCTACGTGGCAGCGCGGCCACCAAGGTCAAGGAAAAGGGAAGACCCCTACACCAGGAACGTCTGATCAGGGCAAACAAACCGGTGCAAACCGCATTGGATGTTTGCATACAGCCTCGAAAGGTAGAGTCAATGTCAGTGATTCTCAACCTGAGGGGGACCGACCCTCAACTCGAGGAACTGTAATTTTGAACGGTACCTCTACTACTTGTCTTTTTGACACTGGATTAAGTTTTGATTGTATTGTCGCTAGGCACCTAGTCAAACCCGGTCAGGAGACAGAGGAAACCGTCAAACTTAGTGGAGTTTTCAGGAGTGATGCACCCAGGACGCTTCCTATCGCACTGGTAGAAATACACTCTGACTTTGTCAGAGGAGTTATTAAAGCGGCCATAATGGATGATCCGATCTACCCAGTTATCCTGGGATGTAGATATGTGTTCATTGGGAGACCTAAGGAGCCGATTGTGGCAGCGGTAACCACAAGAGGGCAAGCCAAGAAGGAGAGGGAGCCTGCGCCAAACTTGTTGCCGAATGAACTGAAGGAGGCGCAACAAAAGGACCCTACTCTGGCGCCCTGCTTTAAAAAACTGCCCATGGCTAAGGACCCCAGACACAACGGAGACATCTTTTCTAAGGATGGTGTATTGTATCGTAGAACGGGCAACCCGGACACGGGGAATAACCAGCTCCTAGTACCGACGCAGTACAGAAACCAGATCTTAGAAATGGGGCACTCTCTTCCCTTTAGCGGACATATGGGACAAAACGCCACTATTCAGCGAATAAAAAACCACTATTGGTGGCCAGGAATGAACTCTGACATTGTCAGGTATGTGAAATCCTGCGCCCAGTGCCAACGGGTAGCACCCAAGCACTTGACACCCCCAGTACCTATGGGGCAAATGCCAATAGTAGGGACTCCATTTGAACGGGTTGCTGTCGACATTATTGGTCCCCTGGAAAAGACCAAAAGAAGGAACAGGTTCATCCTGACCTTAGTTGACACTTGCACTATGTGGGCCGAAGCCGTACCGCTACCATGCACTAATTCCAAGCATGTCGCAGAAGCCCTTGTGCAAATTTTTACACGGTTGGGATTCCCTCAACAAGTTTTGACGGACAATGGATCCCAATTCCGTAGCCTGTTAATGGAGGAGATCTTTAAGATCTTGAGGGCCAAACATATCCACACAAGTCCCTACCATCCGGCCGGAAATGGGCTCGTGGAACGTTTTAACGGTACCCTCACCATGATGTTACGTAAGCTGGGTCAGGAGAAACCGGAAGACTGGGACCAATATATATCGGCTGCCTTATTCGCCTACCGAGAGGTACCCCAAGCGTCTACGGGTTTTGCGCCAGCTACACTTTTATTTGGCAGACCTATTAAGGGGCCACTAGAAGCCTTACTTCGGTCCCTGACAGACCAGAAGGCTGACGAGACAGTCGTCTCTGCAAGCAAGTATGTATCTGAGCTTAAGGAAAGGCTAAAGCTAGGATGGGATCTAGCTACTACCAACCTTAAGAAAGCCCGCGCTAAAATTACTAAAAGATACAACAAAGCTGCAAAAGAGAGAGAACTACAACCAGGGGAGAAAGTCCTATTGCTACTTCCAACCGGAAGCAATAAACTTCGCATCGGATGGCAAGGACCGTTTACCGTCCTTAAAAAGATCTCACGTACCAACTACAAGATCTCCATCAAAGGAAAGGAGAAGGTCTTCCACATAAATCTGCTAAAGAAATATTTGGAAAGACCGGTGCCATCCTCCGAGCATCTCCTGGCTGTCGCCATAGCAACGGAAGACGAGGAAGATGATGATGGTTGCATGGAGTATCCATTGCAACCCACAGAATCCTTTAAAGATGTCAAGTTCGGCGACAATCTCTCACCAGAACAACAAACAGAAACCAGGGCTCTACTAAAACAGTACAGTGCAGTCTTAACGGATGTACCTGGTCGAACAAATCTCATTGAATTTGATATGAAATTAACAAACGAGACCCCTGTTCAAACCAGAGTTTACCCCATCCCGTACGCTAAAGCTGATGCACTTCGCGGAGAAATAGACAAGCTGCGTCAGGCAGGAATTATCAGTGAGTCTACATCTCCTTACAGCTCGAGTGTAGTGCTGTTGCAGAAGCCCAATAAGGAAGTTCGGCTGTGCATTGATTACAGGTTGCTAAACGCTGTAACGGAATTCCAGCCCGAACCTCTCCAAACTGTTTCTGAGTTGTTCACCAAGCTCAGCAAAGCAAAGATCTTCTCCAAGATTGACCTCAGCAAAGGTTATTATCAAATACCAGTCAAGGAGGAAATTAAACCTTTGTTAGCTTTCAGCACTAGTGAAGGACATTACACATTTAACGTGATGCCGTTCGGTTTGCATAACGCACCAGGAGTGTTCACCAGGATGATGAGGAAGCTTCTAGAACCTTTGCAAAGTCCCCATATCCATAATTTCATGGATGACATCTTAATTGCATCGGAAACCTATGAAGAACATATTGCTACGGTTGCTATGCTCCTCAGGAGACTACAGGAAACGGGTCTCACAGCCAGACCTAGCAAATGTCTCATCGGGTTTGAACAGTTAGACTTCCTGGGGCACACTATTTCTCACGGATGCAGTTGGCCTATTAAGAAGAACGTGGAGAAAATAGTGGCAGCAAAAAGACCCCGAACGAAGAAAGACGTACGTTCCTTCATATCGCTATGTGCATACTATCAGAAGTACATCCAGAACTTCAACGGACTGACGGCACCTCTGACTGACCTCACAAAGAAAGGTTGTCCTGATAAGGTCATATGGGATCAAAAGTGCGAACACGCGTATAGCACTTTGAAAGGACAGTTGTCTGCATACCCCATTTTGAGGTTGCCTGACCTCAAGAAACCTTTTGTACTGAGAGTCGACGCGTCAGGTCAGGGCATCGGGTCAACACTGCTTCAAGCCGATGACAGTGACCTGAACATGCTATTTCCAGTTGCCTATGGCAGTCGGAAATTAAATAAAGCGGAACGGAACTACAGCGTAGTTGAAAGGGAATGTCTTGCTCTGATTGACGGTATCAGACGCCATCATGAGTTTCTTTATGGTACATCTTTCACGGTGCAAACAGACCACGCTCCGTTAGCATTTCTTGGTGCCAATAAAGAATTTAACGCTAGGATCATGCGTTGGGCCCTCCTTTTAAGCGTTTATTCTTTCAAAGTGGAATATATTCCGGGAAGACAGAATGTCGGGGCTGATTTCCTGAGTAGAAACTGGACTACAGAGGAAGAGGAGGAAGGTGAAGATACCAATCATCCAAAAGTTACCGATCAGGGCAGCTTCATCGTCATAAATCAAACATGAAAACACGTTTTCACGTCTCAAAAGAGGGGACGATTGTGATGGACGAACTCGGCTGACCCTGAACTTTGTTGTAATTCTTGTAAAACGGGACTTCTTTCACGTGGATTCATTAGCTATGCAACTGTTCCACACAGAGGGCAAACACGTTTGCTGATTGATATGCGGAAAGTTTACCTATCGTTCATTCTGGTCATCGCATTGATTTAAGGAGAGATTAAATCACGCCCACTAACATCTCTTGAACAATCATAGGCAGTTATTTTCATTAACTTGGCCAGTGGGGGGCGTCGCCAGAATCAAACAGATAGTGCGACCACGATCAAAGAGACAGACTGAGGGATTTCAGGGGAGACTATCGGCGCTATCAAAGACAGTAGTGGTCCCTGATACGAGACGCAGTTGCTTGCCGCTATTTTCGCGTCTCGGTGTCAATCGCAGAACCGAGCGAACGGGGAAAGCCGAAACGGGCAGCAGCGAGCGGATACGAAGACCAGGGGGCGGCTTCTTCCTTGATTTGGCGGTCAGATCCCCAAAAGTTCGTGAGATCAAATAAGCTGTCAAGTTTATCATGTCCCACTCAACTTACATTCCATTTTAGCTAAATAGACCATGAAGACTAGACACGTTATCACTCGCTGGCCAGACCTTTACAGAAGCACTAGCTTTATTGAAATCTTGTTATAGATTTTCCCCTGGATTTTATATATATATTTGCAGTGATTTCTATTCTGTGCAAAGCGGTAATATATATTGTGTAAAGTGATCAGTGGTCTAGTTCAGTCATTCTATTTCAATGGATTTTGTGTTAATTTAAATCTATTAAATTAAACCATCTCAATAGTTCCAGTTGTAAATATAATGATCTATCTATTATATTATTTCAAAAGATAATAGATGCTTAAATTAACTTTTAAAGTCGCGAAGGAATTTATAATTAATAAATTCAGTTAAGTCCTAGTTTTATAGATGTGTGTTTTTAACCACTAGAATTCGCGCAGTGTTTATTAAATACATAATTAAATACTCGAGTGTATTATAGGCTTAACGGGAAATTTATCGCGCTTGATTTTTCGGTATGTTACATGTCTTTTTTTCTTTCACACAGAGTGATCGTAACCTGCGGTCCCAGCTAAATAAAGAAAGAAATAAAGAAATCATCCTATAAACTTCCAGTCATATTGAAGAAACATTTCTTTTAAATATAATCTTGTGGCGGTCCTTTGCGACCTAGCTGTCAGAATTAAATGAAATAAAGCCCACCCAAGAACATTTTAAAGAACAATCATCAAATTACCATTACAAACCTGTAAGATAAACTGGAAGGTAATCATCGCCAGTAGCGATATTATATTTACTGTTTACTGTGAGAGAGTACATATTTTCCTGACTGTGACTGAGCCTAGTTTTTTCCTCAATTGGATTTAATAAAACTATCATCACGCATTGAAGGAATTTTACCATAGCGGAAGATTAAAAGAGACCACTTCATTTTCACCCCTGTGCCGAACTGTGTCAGTGCCATCCCATAGACTCCTTTTTTCATATAATAAAAAAACCAAGAACTCTTAGTCTTCAAGTCTTGTGATAAGTGAGAATATTTGTTACCAGCAAACATCGCAAACATCTGGGGCGGGACATCGAAGGACTAGACAGTTCACATGTCAAGAGAATACTTGCTGTTTTTATATATTTTATGGATCGTCTGAGGCTGCATTCGGTAAGTGTGTGAGTATATGAGTGTGGATCCTCACGCGTGTGTATGAATGACAGGAAATTTAATCTTTTTCTTTTGTAACCCTGTTGTTAACTTTCTTGCCTAGTAATATAATTTTTCTGTATTCCCTGCATTGTTCCTTTAAGGGGGAGTTGATAATTGGTTAACTCTGTTTAAAACCCCCCTCCTTTCCATTTGCTTAGTAAAGGGAAGAACAGCTGGGAAGAACAGGGTTTTTTTTCTATCACCTATACCTAACTTTGTAACACCTCTTTCAGAGCAATTAACTTCACTGTTAGGTTAACGTACCCGTGTTCCTGATATTATCTATCTCTGGACTGGGTTTATCTTTGTCTAATAAGCGGGAAGGGCTTAGTCGATACCAATCTTCTTCACCCCTCCCAAACTTGTTATTTGCATTTGTGTACTTATGATAATTTGTGTACTTATGATAATTTATGTAATACCTGATATTTGTTAGTAATTGATGTTTAAGGTGAATAAAATCACATAAACTCATTTAGTTCTGTGTTGGAGATACCCAAAGCCCAACTTTTCCCCTATTCGTTTAATATAGTCTGTATCTACGTCGTCTGTGTGTTTGAAAACACCAAATCGGTGTGCGCGCAGAGGTGTGTCTGGAAAACTGGCAAATAATTGTTTGACCGGGAGAGTGGAAGAGAAGATTGAGAGAGACGAATTGTCGTAAATAAGTCTGTCTTTACTCTCCTCCAGCACGCTGTGAAGCAACTATTTAATCTCTACATTTTCTATCACTGAGCTTTCCATCATCATTTTCCACTCTAAACCGGACCACTATTTCTAAGACTCTTTTCTCTCAAAATAAATTTACAACAATTATTATAATCACCATTACCATCATTAACATCATCATCATCAACAGTATTATCATCATCATGTCCCATGTCGCACCATATGGAGCATGTGACCGACATTCCACCTGGCCCATCTGCAGGAAGTCTGCTCCGAAGGTTGCATGTGCACGTGCAGTGGCGGTTTCTGTAGTAATTTATTTTAATTAAGAAGGTTGCTAGCCCCATGCCCAAGGTCAAGGCAATGGCTTCTTTTGACATGCCTGATGAAGCAGTAGCCTATTCTTTGTTGCCATCTCAGAGACCCCCGGAAACTACTTGGGGTTGGATTGTTAGGGTCACACATATTCTGATTTGTAATCATGTTGACATAATAAAACTTGCCTCCGTTTTCTTGTTGTCTATTTGGCACGAAATAAGTCCGTCCTATTGTATGGTTCTGAAACACGGACAACAACAAAAAACAACAACCAAAAAAAGCTACAGACTTTCATAAATGGATGCTTGCGTAGAATAGAAGGATTGAAGTGGTATGACAAGATACTAATGTGGAACTGATGACAAGATCACTAATGTGGAACTGATGACAAGATCACTAATGTGGAACTGATGACAAGAAAACTAATGTGGAACTGATGACAAGATCACTAACGTGGAACTGATGACAAGAAAACTAATGTGGAACTGATGACAAGATCACTAATGTGGAACTGATGACATGATCACTAATGTGGAACTGACGAACAGATCACTAATGTGGAACTGATGACAAGATCACTAATGTGGAACTGATGACAAGATCACTAATGTGGAACTGACGACAAGATCAATGATGTGGAACTGATGACAAGATCAATAATGTGGAACTGATGACAAGAAAACTAATGTGGAACTGATGACAAGATCAGTAATGTGGAACTGACGACAAGATCACTGATGTGGAACTTGTGGATAAAAAATTGAGAAGAAGACGCTGGAGATGGATAGGACACACATTGAGAAAACCTGTTGAATGCATTACAAGACAATCCCTGTATGAAATCCCCAGGGTGAAAGATGTAGAAAAAAACCAAAGAACACGTGGAAAAGAGAACTAAACATACATGAGGAGGATGACGAAGATACGGAAAGACCGTGAGCTGGTAGCGCGAGACAGGAAGACTGATAGCGCGAGACAGGAAGACTGATAGCGCGAGACAGGAAGACTGATAGCGCGAGACAGGAAGACTGATAGCTCGAGACAGGAAGGCTGATAGCGCAAGACAGGAAGACTGATAGCGCGAGACAGGAAGACTGATAGCGCGAGACAGGAAGACTTGGCATACATTTGTTGAAGGCCTATGTTCCTTTGGAAGCAGAAAGGTGAAAGAAGAAGAGTTGGCACATAACGGCATTGAAGTAATATACGAATAGTGTATGCCATAAATGTGAAAATTCATATAGTCATTTTGTAATATGATATAGCGGATCCATATTTCCATAAAATATGTTTGTTGTAGTTTTTTTCTTGTTGAGGTGATCACTGGCCCAAGACAGTATACATGTTGTTAGATGTGTAGTGCGAGCGTATGATGAATTGAGTGTGGGTGCGAATGAAGACGCGAATGTGTTTAGGCTCGTATAGATGTAGATCCTGCAACCCATACTCTCACATGCAGTAATCAAGGATGCTTTGACACTGCAGGCATGTTTCAAGACATTTATTGACGGGAACACACATAGTATCAACAGGAACAGTCAGTGTAACAAGGTCATGCTGACCTGACATCGATAGGTATACATTTGGCATTCAAAAAGGTAAACATCAGAATAGACGTGCATGGTCAATAGCAAAGTTCTTCAATAATGACAGTTCGTAGCGTCGCCCTTGGCGTCTCTGACTAAACGCGTCAGATGCCTTAGTTACCTTGACACACAGGTGCAACTTGGCACTCCCTGCCAATTGCACATATCAGGCTGTAGTATAATAGCCGGAAGCACAGGCCTCGTTCTGACGTCGGCCGTGTACTTCTGTTAAATAGGTTATCATCAACCCTGCAGTAATACTTATTGTAGATAGAAGTTCCGCCAATCTGCGGCTCCCACAATATATCTTCGTCACTGGATTTCTGGACAATATAAGACTAACAGTCTTGGATGGCTACCTCGAGCACAAATATATAAGTTCTGAAATGGCGGATCCGTGAACTGCTGTTCACCCTAGGTAATCCTTTACATGTTCTGCCACCGAAAAGCGTAATAATGCATAAAGGTCGGTATTACCTGGTAAATGAATCCTCAGAACTACACAAGGAATTCTGTCGTCATCCCGACGCACAGAGATTCACTGGGGAAAACTGCCATAGCAGTTACTTCGAAGATTCTCCCCGAAAAACAATGGACTCTTGGTCCCTTCAGAAAAACAGGACCTCCCGGCTTCCCGGAAGTATATCTCACTCCCGCTTAAAAAACCTTCCCATAGGCCTACGCCGAACTGTCAACCTCTGACCCTAAAGGTCAAACACAATGAATGAATAAACAAGGGAAGACAACCCCTAATCAACCTGACATCGCAGGTAAAGACACAATTATACTTATGATACAAACATAAGCAAATAACTTGACAGATGACTCCGTCGAAAATGACAGCAACATTACTACCACCCCCCTGTAAAAAAAAAATGCAATTTTTTTTTTTTAATATGTTCATGAGCAAGATAGCACCAGTATCACTTCTGTGCTCATGCAAACAATGAACCTAATATCAGGTACAATAGAAGAGGGTACAAATCATCTCCCAACATAGGAGAAAATATTTCCTTTAAGCCAAACAAACTAAGGGATACCATTCAAGAAACCTAAGTTGCTGGCAATACCAATCATATATCAAACATTACTAAATAATATAATCATAGCAATATACAAATGTCAATGCTATTTTAGCAACATATCACTGATGGATGGACAAAATGAAATTTGTTAAATTATCTAAACATCATCCAAATACATTTGTATTACAACATATTATGATATTAAGGACAGACCTAAGTCTGAAAATATATCAGGAAAAACTAGGACACAAGATTTAACTGGAATCATGTGGGCATCTAGACAATATGTCCGCCATCACATTATCCGAACCACGGATAGCTCGCACCGTGAAATGGAAAGGCTGAAGAGCAATAGCATAACGAGTAGATCTCGAGCTCTTCAAATCCTTACTTTGCATAGCCGTAAGAGCTTTTTGGTCGGTTTCCATAAAGAAATGCGCGCCCAGAAGGAACCTTTGTAGCTTAAGAATGGACCAAACCATAGCCAACAATTCACGGTCCAAAACCGAGTAATTCCTTTCTGCCGCATTCAGCTTCCTAGAAATATACATTACAGGATGCAGAGTTCCTGAATATTCCTGCATTAGTGCCGCTCCAATGCCAGTGGAAGAGGCATCACTACGAAGGACAAAAGTCTTATCAATCGTCGGTAGTCTTAAGATAGGATGAGATGAGAACAAATTCTTAACCTGATCCAATGAAGATTGGCATTCTTGGGACCAACGCACCATATTAGGAGAACCTTTTTTCAATAACGTTGAAAGTGGTGCCATAATGGAGGACAGATTCTCAATGAATCTTCCATAGAATTGTATCAATCCCAAGAGACTACGCACTTGCTTTTTTGTCTTCGGAACCGAGATATTTAATATCTTTGAAATGTTTTGGTCCTCTGTCTTCAACAGACCATGACCAACTCGATGACCTAGGAAGGAAATTTCACTAAACCCAACAAAAGCTTTAGAGGGTTTAGCAGTCAAACTATGCTCACGTAGAGTAGATAGCAATTCCTTCAGACCCACATAGTGTTCTTCCCAAGTATCGCTGAAAAGACAGATGTCGTCTAAATATGCAATGACATCTGCACGATCTGATAGAATTCGTCGCATCATGCGCACGAAAGTCGCTGGGGCGTTCATAAGCCCGAAAGGCATAAAATTCCATTGAAACAGACCCCTAGGTGTCGAAAAAGCAGTGAGAGGTTTGGCGTGTTCCGTCAGTGGGACTTGCCAATAACCTTTCGACAAGTCTAGTTTAGTAAAGAATTTAGCTTTAGAAAGTCTAATAAGTAGATCATCTAATAACGGCATAGGTTCAGCATCGAACTTCGTAACTTGATTTAATTTGCGATAATCAACGCAAAGACGTATGTTATTGTCTTTCTTTCGAACAATAACTATCGACGAAGAATAAGCTGAAGTGGATGGTTCAATTATTTGTAGTTGAATCATTTCATCCAATTCTTTCTCGACTTGTGCTTGAAAATGAATAGGTATTGGGTATGGTCTTACTCTGATCGGATTACGATCAGTAAGTATGATGTCATGTTCTATGACATCTGTGTGTCCAGGAATGTCGGTAAGGACATCCTGATATGATTGTAACGTAGAGGATACTTGACGCTGTTCCTCAAAAGACAAGTTGGAAGAGACTGTAACGTCTCTCCACGATTCCGTTGAAGTAAGTGGAATCGCAGGAAGAGGTAAGTTCACGTCAGAAAAAATAGTTTCCTCATCCTGTATAACGGACAGGGATGAGATGTGACCATGTTGAACTGGAGAGTCGTCCGTCGCCTGGAAAATAGGCTGTAAATAGTCTGGACGTTCAATAAACTCTGTTAGCATATTTATATGGAAGGTTTTATGCCTTCCATCCACATCGACAATATAGTCGACATCAGAAATTTTCGAGACTATAGTGTATGGACCCTTCCAAGAAATGAGAAGTCTATTCTCTCTTGAGGGCAGTAAGACATATGCTTTGTCTCCAGGACAAAGTTGACGTAGGCGTCTTTTCTTATTAGCAAATCGCCTAGCTTTTTCTTTCGCAAATTCGGAAGATGAAGTTGCTAACCTGCACGATTCGATAATCTTTTCTCTAAGAGCTATAACATATTCATATGACGATTGTGTATCATCGTCAATATTATCGGAAGTTATCAAATCGTGTAACAAGGACATTGGCCCGCGCGGTTGCGCGCCAAAGACAAGTTCGAAAGGAGAAAACCCTGTATGCTCGTTGGGAACCTCTCTATAGGCAAAGAGGACTGCAGGTAAAACCCTGTCCCAATCTTCAGGATGATCCTCCGTTATCTTGCCAAGTAAGTTCTTTAGTGTCCTGTTAAGACGTTCTACCAATCCATTGGACATTGGATGATAAATACTACTGAGAGACCTTTTAATGTCTAGCGTAGCCATTACCTGAGACATAACGTCCGAAATTAACTGAGTGCCGTGATCCGACAGTATTTCTCCGGGGAATCCCAGACGAGAAAATACGAGCCAAAGAGCATCAGCGATATCGACAGTTGATATGCTCTTCAGAGGAATAGCCTCTGGCCAACGCGTGCACATGTCCACGCAAGTGAGGATAAATTGGTGTCCTCTGGCTGACTTAATTTTGAACGGACCAATGATGTCTATAGCCATTTTCTGAAACGGCCGAATCGGAATATCTGCAGCCTGAATAGGAGCAGCATGTCTCGGACCCCTAGACTTGACCTCTTGACAAATTTTGCAAGATCGGCAATAAATTCGGATGTCTTTATTCACGAATGGCCAAAAGAATGACGCAAGGACTCTAGTTTTAGTTCTGGAAAAACCCATGTGTCCCGCACACTGAGAATCGTGTGCATGCCGAAGAATTAAGGCTCTCATACACTTAGGCACAAGAATTTGCGAGTGCATAGACTTGTCCGAGTGTTGTACCATTCGTACCAATATACCATTCTTCATAGTGATATACGATTTGTGATTCGTATTTTGATTGGGATCCCCTTTCTTTGCAAGAAGGAAGTATTTCTTCAAAGAAGGATCCTCTTCTTGACGTTTAACAAACGAGTCATGGGAAATCACCAAGTGCTCGTCTTGGCTATCAACTTCATTACTATTATCAGATGAAGTTGGGGGATTAAGAGCTTGAGCTCTTGTCACCACTGCATTGACCGTTTGAATGTTTTTTTCTTCCCAACTAGAAATTTGTTGCGGGGTGCATTCCTTAACCCCATGAATACGACCGATTATAAGATCCGCAATAGGATTAGGAAGAAGACATGCATGGACATCTCCTGTGAAGAAAGGAGTGTCAATCCTAATAATAGCAGTAGGATAGCTTTCCATAGTACCACCAAATGTAACACATTTGATTGTTTTTCCAGTGGCACAGCAAGGATCTATCAGAGACTCCTTAACCCCGACGGTAGTACATCCCGAATCGAAAAGTACTGAGACTAGCCTATCATTTATTAGACCTTTATGTAAGATGAGAGATCCTCTCCCATCATGCGCAACTGTAGCAGGTAGAGCAGGAAGAGGGTGACCACAACTTAGCGTAGATACAGTTGATGAGTCAAACAATGTTAAGCATTGGGGGCATTCAGTTGCTCTCCCAAAATCGAAAGCACAACCAGTGATAGCCCTAGAGTTACCACTATCATTTACTGTATTACAGGCTCCATCAAACTCTTGTTGCGCAGAGTTTGCCTGTTGGTAAGGTCTTTTTTTGTTAAACCTAGGTCTACCTCGATTATCATTTCCCCTGTAATTATTTCGACTATCATTTCCCCTGTAATTGTTATCATATTGCCTATTGTAATCATCATTCCGGTTTGAATCCCGGTTTCTAAATTCACCATCGTCATAATCTTGACGTCGAGAATGATTACCTCGAAAATTTGAATAGTTATTATTTGGATAGCCTTTACGAAAGTGTCTCAAATTATTACCACTAAAATTACGAGAACTACCATCTTGTCTCCACTGCATAGACGAAGAACCATCATGTGTTGGATTACTCCGCTTCTGAGTGTAATTTTGATTACTTCCCCTATTCCAATTTTGTTGAGCACCCTGAAATTTTTTTCTGAAATTAGGGCCATATGGTGTTGCCGAAGCAGCTGGCAACCCTTCTTTCACTTTAGAATTGCTAACTGTAGCATGGGGATGTGCTGTGGCATACTGACAACAGTATTCCTCCATTTCTTTTAAGTTTTTAGGCTTACGCTCATGAAGGAATGCAAGAAAAGAATCATTAACAGATGACAAAACCTTATCTCGCAATAATAAGTCCATTAGACCTTCATATGTTTTCTCAATCTGAGACAACTCAACCCATCGTGTAAATGTACGACGTATCTTTGTAACAAAATCAGAGAAATCTACTCCATTTTCTGGCAACATTGTCCTAAAACGAAGACGATAGTCTTCTTGTTTTAATTGGTATTTTTTTAGTAATGCTGCCCTGACAACATCATAATTAGTCCTCTCATGTTCGTCTATTGTCATAAGAGTAGTCACTGTGTCACCTGTAAAAAATGGCATCAGTTGTTCAACATATTTTTCCTTTTTTATGTTATGCGTATCGCACAAAAATTGGAATCTATCTAGATAATCTGCTACGTCATCCTTTAAAGGATTGAAATGAGGCAATTTAATCCTACTAACAAACTCCTTTGTCGTACTCGAAGTTGTTTGCTGAGCACCCGTACTCGCCAATTTCAATTTCTCTAACTCCAAAATTGCGAGTTTTTCATCAAGTTCCATCTTCTGTTTTCTTTCCTCATGTTCCATTTTTCTAATTTCAGCCTCAGCAGCAGCTTGAAGTTTTTTTTCCTCTGCAGCAGCTTGAGCTTGAATTTTTTTGTCTTCCATTTCCATCTGGAATTTTCTTTCATCAGCTTGAGCTTTTCTCTCCTCAGCCTCTCTTTGATACCTTCTTTCTTCAAGTTCTAATCTTCTATTCTCAGCTTCTAGCTTCTTTAGTTCAGCTTCTGCTTTCAATTTAATTTCCTCTTTTTGTTTCTTTTCTTCTGACTTTAATGCAATGGCGAATTGAGCAGATGAATATTCTTCCAATTCTTTACCAGACTTACCAAGGGTCAACCCTTGCTGGATGAAGAAATCCAATGTAGACATTCTGTCTAATGAGATCAGAAACCTGAAAAAAATTAAATAAATTACCTTATCCCACTTCAATGGGAGACAAGTCTGAAATGATAGACTTGTATACTCACTTCACTTTATTTTACTGTCTTAGTCTTAGACAAAGACTTTGTATGTTCCTCTTGTTTATAATGTACCCAAAAAATCACTTGAGTACCTGTGGGAAAAAAAAATCCCTTATATCCCACTCACTATGGGCACAAGTCTTTTTTATAAAGAACTTGAATATGTATTTACCTTGTCTCAATCTTTGTAGATAACAAGTCTTTTATCAAAGAACTTGTATAAATATCTTATATAATATTATTTAACAAACTCTATATGAAGAGTCTACCTTATCAATAATATCAAAACATGACCAAGTATGTGTATGTAGACTGTGCATGACAGTAATGTAGTACAACCAAAAAAAAATACAAAGACAAAAATACAAAACAATACAAATGGCAACACTGTTTTAACCAAAAATGTGTAGAGAAATACACAAGAAAGGAGAGACCTACAGAATACAAACAAAACAAATCGACAATCAAAACTGAAAAACAGACAAAATATTACAAAAACAACGTTAAGTACAATTACATCACAGCTAACATCAATAGCGACCAATTGTCACTAGCAAATTTCCAAATTAAGAAAATTTGCACCTACAGACCGCTTACAGTAAGCCTCGATCAAGTGGCATATTTACCGTAAGACCCACCAACCGAAAAACCCGCAGAAAAATACACAAAAACAGTAGAGGTGTCATAAACATATAGCAATCAATTTCAATGTGTTGCAGAACAAGTTCAGTCACAGCTGAAACTAAAATAAATTTCTTGCTCCTTGCGAACACAGAAACGAAATGTCAAACGCGCACTGAACGTCAAATCCACTGTAACATAAAGTGGTATTCACGAACCAAAGTTACTATGACCTTCTCAAATTAGGGCTTGCACATTGAATGTTTACAATTTCACGTACTGTTTACAGACACTTGACCTCCAACAATGTAGCTTGAATGCTCTGACCTAGAAAAGTCTGTTGTTGAATGAAACGTGTAACAACCCGCAGTACTGTTTACAATAGGAACCCGCCTTCTATGCAGTTATGGTCCACGTAGCAAATGCCTAGTAGTTAACTTCAGTACATGTCTTGTTATGCTTTATGTAGCATTATAATATAAATGCTCGTACTGTTTATTTGTGTCAACCGTTGATGACCTATATCTGTCCTGTTGTAGCCAAAACTTGCAAGTGTAGAATTAGCGCTGTGTGTTACGGCTGTCCCGTGTGTAGCTTAGACCCACAGATCAGAAGTGTAATGTGTACTTGTCCTTCTTGTAACTTTCTCGACAAAACTGGAGACATCATACATGTAACAGCCAACCAGGAATGTAAATTTCTGGATCCATAAATGTCAACAATAATGTCAAATGCTCGCTCTGTTCTTTTTAAACCCACAGATCTGGTCCATCAGAAATGTAAGTTTCTAGGCCACATTGGCGACAAGAAATGTATCATAAGAGCCCACGTAACTGGTCCACCAGAAATGTAACTGTCTTTTTTTCTTGTTGAGGTGATCACTGGCCCAAGACAGTATACATGTTGTTAGATGTGTAGTGCGAGCGTATGATGAATTGAGTGTGGGTGCGAATGAAGACGCGAATGTGTTTAGGCTCGTATAGATGTAGATCCTGCAACCCATACTCCCACATGCAGTAATCAAGGATGCTTTGACACTGCAGGCATGTTTCAAGACATTTATTGACGGGAACACACATAGTATCAACAGGAACAGTCAGTGTAACAAGGTCATGCTGACCTGACATCGATAGGTATACATTTGGCATTCAAAAAGGTAAACATCAGAATAGACGTGCATGGTCAATAGCAAAGTTCTTCAATAATGACAGTTCGTAGCGTCGCCCTTGGCGTCTCTGACTAAACGCGTCAGATGCCTTAGTTACCTTGACACACAGGTGCAACTTGGCACTCCCTGCCAATTGCACATATCAGGCTGTAGTATAATAGCCGGAAGCACAGGCCTCGTTCTGACGTCGGCCGTGTACTTCTGTTAAATAGGTTATCATCAACCCTGCAGTAATACTTATTGTAGATAGAAGTTCCGCCAATCTGCGGCTCCCACAATATATCTTCGTCACTGGATTTCTGGACAATATAAGACTAACAGTCTTGGATGGCTACCTCGAGCACAAATATATAAGTTCTGAAATGGCGGATCCGTGAACTGCTGTTCACCCTAGGTAATCCTTTACATGTTCTGCCACCGAAAAGCGTAATAATGCATAAAGGTCGGTATTACCTGGTAAATGAATCCTCAGAACTACACAAGGAATTCTGTCGTCATCCCGACGCACAGAGATTCACTGGGGAAAACTGCCATAGCAGTTACTTCGAAGATTCTCCCCGAAAAACAATGGACTCTTGGTCCCTTCAGAAAAACAGGACCTCCCGGCTTCCCGGAAGTATATCTCACTCCCGCTTAAAAAAAACCTTCCCATAGGCCTACGCCCGAACTGACAACCTCTGACCCTAAAGGTCAAACACAATGAATGAATAAACAAGGGAAGACAACCCCTAATCAACCTGACATCGCAGGTAAAGACACAATTATACTTATGATACAAACATAAGCAAATAACTTGACAGATGACTCCGTCGAAAATGACAGCAACAGTATACCAATAGCAGCAAGTCCTTTATCGCGTGCCTACATACACACACATTGTTCAGCTGCTTCTATTTTCTAGTTATGCAAGATTTCCTAATTTAGGTAGCAATTATACAACAAGGACTGATGGATTAACCGTGCGCCCTGTGCAAGTTATCACCCCTTACTAGTATGCAGGCGCGTTCTGGCACAACTAAAGTTTTAACATAAACATTGCAAGTACAGAAAAAAAACAACTGATGTAATCAGCGTTATACCCTCAGGAACATTATAGAGCAGTGCTCAGAATGGCAGAGACAGCTGTACATTAACTTTGTTGATTTTGAAAAGGCTTTCGACAGCATACACAGGGACAGCCTATGGAAAATTCTGAGGGCTTATGGAATTCCCAGCCGCATTGTTTCCATTATAATAAGCCTCTATTCTAACTTTACGTGCAGTGTTGGATCGAGTAATGTAACTTTCGAAGTGAAAACAGGAGTACGACAGGGATGCACCTTATCAACAACATTATTTTTGACAGTCATAGATTGGGTGATGCGCCAGACTACAGAGGGCAGTCCAAGAGGAATTAGATGGACAACGTTTTCTATACTGGAAGATTTGGAATATGCAGATGACATTGCACTACTCGCGCATTCACACCAACACATTCAAGGCAAAACCGATAGACTGAATAAGTATGGCCAGCAGGTTGGCCTGAACATCAATTTGAAGAAGGCAGAGGTCATGACACTAAATGTGGACAATCCTGAGCCAGTAACAGTAAGGAACCAGAAGTTAGAACAGACAGACACATTTACTTACCTAGGAAGCATAGTAACACCTGACGGCGGAACAAGCAAGGACATTAACAACAGAATGAATAAAGCGAGAACAGCCTTTGCTGTTCTCAACAACATTTGGAAGTCTTCCCAGTACAGCACAAACACCAAATTAAGACTGTATGAGAGCTGTGTACTTTCTGTGCTTCTCTATGGTGCGGAATGTTGGAGAGTAACAGAGAAGGAAATGTCGAAACTGTCCTCCTTCCACACAATATGCCTAAGGAAAATTCTCCGAATCTTTTGGCCAAACACCATCAGCAACCAAGAACTACTTATTCGGAGTAACCAGGAGGACATGCACACCATCATAGCTGGCAGACGCTGGAGTTGGGTTGGCCATGTCCTCAGAAGGGACCCTGATACCATCACAAGAACAGCTATGCAATGGACCCCCGAGGGAAAGCGAAAGAGAAGCCGACCAAAAACAACTTGGCGGAGAACTGTGGAAGCTGAGATGCAAAGAATGAACCACAGTTGGGGCACTGTACGAAGGATGGCCGCCGACCGAGCAAAGTGGAATCATTTTGTTGCTGCCCTACAAGACGCCACCAGGCGTGATGGCCGCTGACTGCTTTGACGGTTGGCGGTTATGGATCAAAGAAGAAAAAGAAGAATGTAGACAAAAACAAAACAAAAACTTGTGTACAACCTTTTTTTTCTTCATTTATTGAATTGAAATGTACACTAAAATCTGGTGTACATTGCTTTTTTGATTTATCGAATTGAAATGTACAGAAAAAAAACAATAATTGTACATGCATTTGTGTATTTATAGACTTGAAATATGTTACTTACGCTTTAACTCGAATGTTTCCATCCTCTGATCTAATGATGTTTTTAGTTATAGAAAATATTTATTATGAAAAATTGCATATAAAACATTGCTATCAGTACCTGCTGGTTTGTACAACACAAAACATTTCTGAGAGGATCCAAGAAAACTATTTCTGATGTTCGCGCTTCCACCAATCATTCGTCTTTATTCCAAGAAGCTATGTGTCACATTTCAATGAGTTAGCCAACAATAGGGGCTTGTGCGTTTATACTTGCGATTTCTACAATTTTCTCAAACAAAGAAATCAAAGACGGCCTTGAGTAAATCACAAGTTTAGAAGGTGCGTCAATTTTTAACATATATGGATTATTTTTGGTGAACTGGCTCCATTTCACAACCCCGTTTTTACTTCCTGAAGTTTGTGTGCTATCAGCAGGTGTAGGGTCTCCATATTTAATAAAATTCGCCCACATAGTTTGGACAGCTTCACCAACTGCCCTGTCGTCTGCTGTTGTGTAGTTGTAGCGAGCGTCTGGGTAAAACACAAAACGTCGTTCCGCTGCATGAGCAACACCTCGCCAGGCTGGTGTGGTCGTATCACTAATTCTGTAATCAAACTCATACAGATAATGTTTTGTTGTGGTGTTTGGATCAGTCACAAACTTATTTAATTCAACAAGAGATCCGCCTCCAAAACCATGGTCAGCAACTTCACGAACAAGAGTGGCTCGCAAAATAAAAGGATCTGTTTCATTTCCAATGTAGGCGTCAGTAAACTCTTCTATAATCTCTTCAGATTTTGTGGAAGGCGCTAACTGAGATCTCACGAAATCTATAAACTCTTGTCTGGTTATACCGTCATTTTCAGGGTCACGGACAGCTGCAGACATTTCTCCTGAGTTTGTGCCGTGCAGTGTGTCTACCTTGTTGTATTTTCCATCCCTCAGCAGATTGGACGGAAAGTCTGGAAGAAATCCGAAGATTGTTTCAATTCTAGGCGTAATAACAGCTGCTTGTGACGCATTCATAAGTTGGTTAGCATCAATTTTCTGTAGACATTGCAAGATTTCAGAATTTGTCGGCTGATTACATCCCACACGGGATGCTAATAGCAACGTAGATTCTTTAGCTTTTGATTTTGAGCTCAGCCTGTCCACAAATCCTGCAGACAGCGCGGATCCGCTTTCTAGAACGACTCTGTTAAAGAGCCCTTTACCTAATGGAGATAAAATGAGCAATGACACACTCATCGCACCTGCGCTTTCTCCACCAATAGTAACCTGACCCGGGTCACCTCCAAATGCTCGAATATATTTCTGTACCCACTTCAGCGCCAGCACCTGGTCTAACATCCCATAATTTCCAGGCATGATGTCATCCTCTGTAGACATGAAACCGAAAGGCCCGAGCCGGTAGTTGATGGTAACCGCTACGACTCCTTTAGGAGCAAAAGTTGCACCATCACCATCATTGTAAGCTGACCCAGTGCGTAAACCTCCGCCATGAATCCAAACGAAAACTGGAAGAGATGAGTTCACATCCGGGGTAAACACATTCAGATAGAGGCAATCTTCTGCTCGTACAGAGGTCGTGTCTTCGTATGTAAGTTGAGGACATATGGCACTCTTCTTAATAGCGTCCTTGACACCAGTCCAATCAGCTGCTGGTTCAGGAGATTTAAATCTACGATCACCTGAAATGATTGCAAACAAAATTAAATAAATAAACAAAATGAACTGCAGAAATTATTGTTATGAGAGAGACATGCTGAGTTCTTCATGAAGGACAACGTACAGAACTCTGTGAGATAAGAAGTGATGTGCGAAGGAGGTGCTTGACGTTACTATTTTTTCTCGGTTGTTTCATCGTTTTGAAACTTGTGCACATCAGCTGTAGTCATCTTCAAGTTAATGGTTTTAAAACGAGTCACGTGTCTCTTCAAATCACAATTAGTCAGCACTCGTATTTAGATCGGTTAGCAGCACCTTCTCGCAAAAATAGACACAGACAGATAAAAAGATAGACAGACATATAGAAAGGTATACAGAGATACAAACTAAGGAAAAGATAGACGTAGACGGTAAACAGATAAACACTAGTGTAAAAGCCAGTCATAAGACGGGAATTAAATCTAAAAGCACCAATACTTAACGATAATTTTACTTATTCAAATACTTCTGAAAAATAATGTTATGCGTGAATATCCGATTGTTCATCAGAAAAGTACACAGATTTTCTGTTGTTTTAATTTCCAATTTTGCTTCGTTGTGATTTCTTCATCGTGACAATGTGACGCTCAGCTGTCCGTGAGAGAAAACCGGCTCGATCAAGAAAATATTGTTAAACTCTAAGTGATATAGAACACGGCTGTTTGTGAGAGAAAACTGGCTCGATCAAGAAAATATAGTTAAACTCTAATTGATATAGAGCACGGCTGTTTGTGAGAGAAAACTGGCTCGATCAAGAAAATATAGTTAAACTCTAAGTGATATAGAACACGGCTGTTTGTGAGAGAAAACTGGCTCGATCAAGAAAATATAGTTAAATTCTAAGTGATATAGAACACGGCTGTTTGTGAGAGAAAACTGACTCGATCAAGAAAATATAGTTAAACTCTAAGTGATATAGAACACGGCTGTTCGTGAGAGAAAACTGGCTCGATCAAGAAAATATAGTTAAACTCTAAGTGATATAGAACACGGCTGTTTGCCCGCTATTAAAAGTCGCTACGTTAGTTCTGGAGCGTCCAATTGGCAGAGTGGTTAGAGCGCTGGTCTCTCGCGGCAAAGGTGCCGGGTTCGATTCACAGTATCATTACGGTTCAGTTTACCCAGCTGTAAATGGGCACATGACTTTGCTCTTGTTCGGGAAGGAAAAGGCAGCGAGGAAGGGAACAGGTCACCACACCTCTCGATGCTGGACCTAGCATAGTGAAGTCTCTTAATTCCCCATACTTGTCGTGGTAGCCGATCATTAGGAAAATACCAGTTGATTTTATTCTAACAGAAGCGTGAAACTTAGATCATTGTACGCGCATTCCTGTTAATTATAGTCCAATACCATAATTCCCGCCGTAAGTATGTCGGTCGGTCACATCATGCACACCGTCATTTGCGCACTTTTCTATTTTCTAGAGAGTACATTAATTTTCAACCACAGCTAAGGGGTGCAACTGTCGTTGAAAGTTAGACAATAATTGTATTGTTTTCCTTATATATATTCTCCCGAAAATGTGTTTGATTATGAAAAGAAGCCAATAACACAATTGATAAACATTACACGAACTGGAGACAGGAAGGTGCGGAGATGCAGATTAAATCAACAGACGATCAAGATATTCTTCTGTCCAGTTTCATTCGGGAAACGGATTTAACTTATCCTTTTCTTAAAAAATAACCTTAAAATGTAAGTTTTTTTTATTGTTTCTTCAAGACATGACATGTTGTCATAAAAGAAATGTTAGTTATTTAGTCAATTTCCGGTCCATTAGATCACTATCATTTCTCCACGTGTCATTTAGGAAGGTTACTCCATGTCTTCCTATTTAATACATCCATATAACTTTCACTACAAATATCTAATGACGGTCGCCTGCTATGAAATGACAACAGTGGTTATAGTACCGTCTGTAATACACTATAATTAAAAACCTGTCGATTTTGACGGGTTATTGCTAGTAGTAAAATAATTTTGTACAAAGTCTGAACATGCACGCCGTTCACATTGCGCATGCGCCACCAACCTTTGCGCACTTTTCTTTGTCGAGCGTTACTATTTTTCGGGAGAGTATTAAAAAACCAAAATATTTGTTTTACATCCGAGGTTTAAAAAAAAAGTCTGAACACGCACGCTGTTAACATAGCGCATGCACAACGTGTTTGGCGCACTTTTCTTTGTTCCGTGTTACTATTTTAGGGAGCGTTATATACAGACAGAAGAAGCTGGGAGTAGTATAGTTTGTTCTTTATGGTTAGCATTGTGGTGGCGGCGCGTGACTTTTATATAAGGAAATACTCTGATCGATGGTGGTGGTGGCGAATGACTTGTATATAAGGAAATACTCAGCTCGGTTGTGGTGGTGCCGCATGACTTTTATATAAGGAAATACTCTGCTCAATAATGGAGGGCGTGTAGGTTGTTGTGTGGTGTGTTGTTTATACAATATATAGACAATATTTTTACAAAACAGATAGACAATATGTATTTTACTAACAGGTATACATAATAATTCTGGAAGAAATTTTTGACAGCTGTAAGAATTATTTAGATTGTCAAGTACTGACAATAGGAAAAAAATATTTAAGGAGAAAATATTTAATGAAAAGTTTGGAAAACTCCAAGAAATAATTAAAGAAGTATTTGACCTCTGATCTATTTATCTACAGATTAGAACCTGACTGGGAAAAATTTTGGGACCCTCTTTGGTAATTGGAAGAAAAATTTTCACTCAAGTGTGCAAAGCGCAGGGCAAAAAAAAGTAGATAACCGTTTGATAACTGGAACAAATACTTAGTTACATTTATTTAATGTACTAAATTTCCGTGATCGCCGCATGTTTGAACTTATTGGGAGACAATATCAAACCTATAACCAGATGCCGCACGTGTGAAAAAAAGTGAAACCTTAAGTCACGGGGGTTCGAACACACAAACGAAGGAATGTTACTTTTTAAATTTCTACTATTGATCTCTTGTGTTTTGAGCTTGTCTGCAATGACGTGAACAGAAATAAGTAGCAGGGTTAGTCTTACAAAGGCAAATCCCGTTGTAGATAAGATTTTTTCGTCTACCAATACGCAAAACTCTGCCTGTTAGATTTTTATTACGCTTTTCTAGATAGCTATATTTAGCCCTGACATCACCCTCTATGATAACGGAATTTTATAAACGATCTTTTGTTTCGACGCGACGTCTTGCGCAGCCCATCGATCGAGTTTATTGCTAGTGAGGGTAAAAGCACGCGTTTGACCTTTATTAAAAATGGATAAAAATGGCCTCGACATTGTTTCGGATGCAGCCTGTACAGCGACACTAAGAACTGGCTAGATGACGCCATAATCTAGTCTGCATATGAGATATATCTCTAAAGAGCTTCGTTGTGTTCAATAAAACTGTCTATTTGGCATTGTCCAGCCTGGTCTTTGACAGTGTTTTTTTATGTTGGAGAATACGGCTGTGTGCGGGGTCACTTACATACCACTAGCTGGACATTGGGGTAAGTAGACTTATTACTCATGCTATAATATAAATAATAAAAAAAAACTACCCAGTGGCCCAGAACCCGTATCATTATGTAATTACATTCTCCCAACAAACGGAAATTCCCTGACATATTTTTACATCACAAGAATAGCTGCCTCCGACAATTACAAAAACGTCACCTCTCACCACCCTATAATCTCAATACCTACACGCCAACACAACACAAAAACCAACATCAACACCTCCACTCATTAGTCATCTTCCTCTATAAAATGTATCACTTTTTTATATTTTCCTCCTTATTCTATAGCGGACAGGAAAAAGGGAATTCACTTAGTGCTTGTTTTTAAAAATTCCTTCTTCTCATGTCAAGCTGCAACATAGTTGCATGAAAGTTTTGGAACAAATCGGTTGATATATTCATGTAAAAGGGTAGAAGCACAACTTCTCCCAATAAAAAATATTAAAGCTACGTCTAAATCAGCTTGTTGTTTGTAACAAGACTACAACACATCCACATAAATAACAACGTTCTGATGAGCTCACTTTTGGACAGTGTACCTATACCTAAACTTTCATGAAATACACAAAAATCTCCTATTATTGCTTAAGAATACACTACCTCCACAATAATTGGTCAATCTACACAAGTCTGCGGTATGGCCTCTTTAACAGCAACAGTGAAAAATCAACATATAATCGCTCTTGTAAAGATTTTTTTTGGCCGTGTGAAGTTATGCACGCATGCGCATCCGCTCTCGGTGTATATTCAGCGTCGAGATGGCCCTAAATATTATATAAATAGTGGCTTAACAAAACTATTTAAAACACTACAGGTAACCAATAGTGATTTTACACTGTGAAAAGGACTATCAAACCAAGAAAGCTAACACCAATTAGTTGTAATTCCCATCTATACCTACAAACACACCACCAGACAAATACACTTTTGTTTGGCGGTTCTCACTACACAACAAACGCGGGGCGGGAAAAATGTACTAATGGTCTCAATAAACATCACAATAAGCTAGTCTTTTAGCTGCATTCCCCCAACAACGGAAATTCCCTGTCCTATTTTTACATCACAAGACAGGCACACACCACCAGTGTCCCCACTTCATAATAATATAATAAAATTTTATATATAAACACTTATTGCGCCTCTGTGCTTATAAATTACCTCACTTTGCGTACATTTGTATCCTCTCTACTTACAATACCAGCACACACAAAAAATTTTTTTCCCATCGTCAACTATCGATTAGTTTTTTGACTAATCAACCCTCTGTTAGCGCGCAACAAGTCTGGACACGTTTAAAAAAAACAGATTAAACTAGTTTTCCTTAATATAAGTAGACACTAGGGAGACCAACGCCCAGACACTCATGTTCACAACGCACTGAAGATGACTACCCCTGCCACTGTTCCCACAAACTGGGTCTACATGCGTAGAAGTGATGAAATGCTTAAACCGGTGGATAGTGGGCTGAAGGCCGCGTCTGTAAGTTTTTACCGGACCAGCCTTTACTACACGTGTGAAAATACTTTGGTGAATCATATCTAAAGTTTCCTACCAAAACCGGCATTACGTTGACTCGCCCTGAGTTCAACATTTGTTGGCTTTACAGGGCGAAATCCTCGCCGAATTTGACCGACTACAGGGACCAAGCACAGATACCTGTCCTACTACTTGTACCAGTAACACGTTTGACCACTACATCAACTCCAGTTGTTATCAACCAATTTCCCAGAACCAAGCTGGTGTCCTAACACCAATCCTTGTCTTCCTACAGCAATCACAGACAAGCACCCGGACGATGTCTTTAATCTACCACCGAAGAAGCAGAGACCTACAAAGCGGCTGAGACTAGCGCTTTAGCTTGATATTTCGTCTTCTTTTAAAAGACAGATCATTAAATATATTTATTACAATTAAGAAATCTTTCTTATCTATGATGTATAAATATTGTATGTATAACTATCGTATTTATATTGTCTATCTGTTGTAAAATATGTATATATATATATATGTTGTATAAAAAGACAACACAACACAATGCCGAATCATACACAATACAAGCACACAAAAATCCACACCCACCAGTTACTACCATGCGTCATCACCCCCACCAGCCAAAAACCAATACACTCTCCGTTAAAAACCCCACCGACCATGCTCATTAACCATCTTCCGCTACAAAATTTATCGATTTTTTATACTTTCCTCTTTATCTCAATATTGCAGGTTTTTATCGATTTTTATGTCCATTGTCTACCTGTGTGTGTGTATATATATATATATATATATATATATATATATATATATATATATATATATATGGACATACATACATATATATATTGTATAAACAAACACACCAACACACTACCAGCACAAAACAACAAACACCCCGCTCATTAGGCCTCTTTCTCTATAAAACTCATGCATAAGCGAAATTATCGATTTTTTTATATTTTCGTCTTTATCTCAATATTGCAGGCTTTTATCGATTTTTATGTCCGTTGTATATATTGTATGTAAATATGTATATATTGTATGAAGAACTAATACACTACCAGCACAATACAACAATTAAAATGCCTACACACAATACACCAGACCAAATAAACAAACACACCAACACACTGTCAGCACAATACAACAGCACACAAAAAGCCCCCCCTAACCTACACCTACCCGCTTCACCCCAACACACACATGCGTCGTCACCCCCGCCAGCCAAAAAGTCAATACCCTACCCCTTAAAAAAACCCTTAGTACCCTACGTGCTATGATTGATTTTTATATTTTCCTCTTTAACTCAAGTATTTTTTTAAAGAGGTCATTAAATATATACTTCTATTTATAACCTTTGTTATCTATGTTGTCTAAATAAATGTTTGTAAAATATATGTATAAATATAAATATTGTATAAACAAACACACCAGCACACTACCAGCACAATACAACAATACGCAAAAATACCTACACAAAAACGCACACCCACCCGCTTCACCCCAACACACACATGCGTCGTCACCCTCACCAGCATAAAAAGGCTCCAGTCGCTTCAAAAACCCCCTTAGTAACCTACGCGCCATTATCGATTTTTCTATTTTCTTCTTTAACTCAAGTATTCTTCTAAAAGAGTTCATTAAATATACACTTCTATTTATAAACCTTTGTTATCTATGTTGTATAAATAAATGTTTGTATAATATATATATATATATATATATATATATATATATATATATATATATATATATATATATATATATATATATATATATATATATATATATATATATATATTGTATAAACAAACACACCAACACACTACCAGCACAATACAACAGCACACAAAAAGCCCCCCTAACCTACACCCACCCGCTTCACCCCCAACACACAGGCGTCGTCACCCCCACCAGCACAATACAACAACAACACACAATACAACCTACCTACGTTACTGTTGTTTACCAATAAATACATAAATTGTACACACCTCCCTCTTGCCAATATGTGATCCTATATGTTTGTTACTGCTGTAACAAAACACTGTTGACAATAAAATATATTTATTAACTAAAGCTTTGTTATCTATGTCTACATATCGTATATATGTATACCTGTTGTACAATATATATTGTCTATCTGTTTTGTATAAATATTGTCTATATATTGTATAAACAACACACCACACAACAACATACACGCCCGCCATTATTGAGCGGAGTATTTCCTTATATAAAAGTCAAGCGCCACCACCACAACCGAGCGGAGTATTTCCTTATATACAAGTCATGCTCCACCACCACCATCGATTGGAGTATTTCCTTATATAAAAGTCACGTGCCGCCACCACAATGCTAACCGTAAATAACATACTATACTACTGCTGGGATATTATATATAGGATTGGGACAGAAAAACAAACACATGATTGATAAGGTTGAAAAAATGTTGGATTTTTATTCCCGTTAATGATATCCACCAAAAGATAGATATAAGTGGATGGAAGCAGACATCATCATCATCATCAGTTGATAAGATCTCTATGGTGTTGTTTGCTCCACTGTAGTGTATGGAATGTCAACTTGACCTACGCAGTGGTGTGTAGACATGGATTGAGTGTACAATGTGCGAATGATGATAAGGGTTCGTGTTGTTGACAAATGTTCTTTTCTCACACTCATGTATGACTGGAAGTCATCGACACCAACGACTGTGTACCTTTTCTAAAGTTTAATTGGACGTACACACTCGACAGCACAGATAGTGACAAATCACAGGTTGGCATAATACATCATAGTACAGTGGATAAATGGTCCTGCAATGTTATGTTACATGGGCACTCATGTAGATTAATATTATAATGGACTGTCAGTAGCCAAGCCCTCAGCATCGCCCATACATATAAATCATCTGACTTCACTGACTGAGCACGTCAGCTTATAAACAATATTTCAGATGGCTTCTAAACCTAATCTCGTTTAGCGACGATTCTCCCACATAATGTTCAGCACATATTTTTTCCATATAATAATATTGAACCGCTAATAACGGGTTCTCATGTGTAGCAGTGATCTCTGGACTAAACAAGCGATAATACGGGCATCCCCTTTCTCTTCTTGAAAGTCGCTACATGTTTTGGTTCCAAGATGGCTTCACTCGTGAACTGTCACTCACGTTTGGATGCAGATAATGAATCTGTCCTAAAGTTAGTCATTCATAAAACATTGCATTGCTCTGTAGATTTGATCATGAACAATTGACTGCATTCTACAGAATATAGTGCTGCTAGGAATCGAAGTCGTTTTCATCGAGTCAAATATATTCTCTTAGACATTCAAATCGTAACTATCGAAAATGGTGGCTTCGATCGAGAGTTCATAAGAGTGTCTTTGATTACCTTGGTAGAGGAAATATGGAACTGCCATTCCTTGGCAATATGAATAAACACTGGGGTAAAGCATACACGATAGGTCTAGACGACTATCACTTTCCCCACAAATACTGAGATCACTTTTTCCCGGCGACAGGCCGACATAGGAAACACACAGTCCCTATCAGGACGAAGCCAAATCACACCACACTCTAGCGACACATCCGCCGAATAGCCTTTGACCTCTCTAGAGACAACAGAACATATAGTTCGACTTAGATATGTAAAGATATACAGATATAAGACAGACTCGTCCTACTCAGACAAACAATACACATAAATTCAGGCCATAGATATTCTGAAGCAAGAACAATCTATTATTACCCAAACAACGAATAAATCGCAGTAAAATGGATTTATCCGCGGAGTTTGATCGAAGAGATGGCACAACTTTCAAGGGAAGTAACTCAATAATGACTTTCCCTTAAGCACAAAAAAATTACCTATGTATAATATTGTAAGATATCAAAGACTGCACGTAACAATGATAGAGACAGATCGACAGACATGCTGAGGATATAATAAGAGAGATAAACAAACAAAAGCTGGGAAATCAGAAATATGTAAACCGAAGGATATATGGACAGATATACAGATAAACAATTAGGTAGGTATGTAGCTGGGTAAGTAGGCATTTAGGCAAGTAGGTTGGTTGGTAGTAGACAGGCAGACAGACAGGCATGTCTATAGGTAGGATATGTATTTACGTACGCAGAAACATAGGCTGGTAGCTATGTAGATAGTTAATAAGTACATCCGTGGGTAATTATGTGTGTAGGTAGGTCGTTAGTTATGTAGGTTGGTCAATGGACAGACAGATTATATGACTGATCTGATTGATACATTGATGGCTATCAATGTTCTTTAATATCAACTAACCTGTTGGTGGAAGTGCATACGGTATTCCAAAGAACTTGTAGACAACATCACCAGATGACGAAGTAGTATTCAGTCCTTTCAGTTGCTGACCTTGTCCTAGTGATATAATGACATTTCTGTTTGGGTCGTCCGTGCCCTGAGCAAGGATGCTGAAAGTAGTACAGCAGAGAATGAGAAAATATGAATGTAGCTGAAGCTCCATCGTCTGTCTTAAATGTGAACTGTTAGTGTTAATGCCACTACCGCAAACAGCTGACGACTTTACGTCCGAGAATTTATACACGCTTTCTAGAAAAAAAATGCTTACCTGTTAAAATTTAGAGATAAAGGACGTTCATTTTTTAAGATTTAAAACAAGGACAGATTTCTCGCCAGAGTCATTAAGTGCTGGATCACAAACATTTCTAAGTATCCACTACCATAATAATTGTTAGGTTTAACTAAACAGTTAAGTTCACAAGCACTCATTTGTAATGTATAGTTAGTTGCTTATCATTTACAGGACGTGGCAATCAACCCCAGCTTTTATTGGATGTTTGTGATTTTTCTAGGCAATTTTTTTCATTCAATAGTTTGCCTTTGCTTTCTGAATGGTACGGCGCTTATACCATTGTTAAAAATCCACACAAAGCGATCAACCAAACCGCCTGCAGCAGGTTTCGAACCTGGTATATCTGGATTATGAAACTGCGTTCATATCCATTAGGCCACAGACGCCTAATGTATAGAGAGAAATTAAATCATGAATACTTTTAAAATATATGTAGATACATGTTGTTTCTGAAGTCCGTGTGCAGTTTGAATCTTTCTTTAACAACGTCGCTTCTATATAAGATGTAAACAATCTGTACAAAGAAAAAGTGTGGGAACTAATTCAAGATTTAACATATTTAATTGTAAGAATGTTAACTTTCAATATATCTTCCATTTTGTTGGATGCAGTATTATTTTCCGAAAATACACCAGACATTCACTTCAGGAGAGTTTCAAAATGATGTTCAGTTTTGTATCTAAAATGGCAAATAAATTGAAAGTTAACATCATCACAATAAATTTGTTTAATCTTAAATAAATTTCCTCTTTTTTCACTTTAAAGATTGTTTATATCGTATATAGAAGTGAAGTTACTGAAGATTCAAACTGCATATGGACCTTAGGGACACCTTGTATATAAGTTGATAGATTTAAATTCAGTAGTAATACGCAAAAATGAAAAATGAATTGGCTAGCCACTAGAGCTCAGTTCTTTATTTTGTCATATATATTTGTCCTAAGGAGGAAGGAGCCACAACTACGATCTACCACATTCAGGAAACCAGCGCCAAAGCAGTCCATTGTACACTCTTGCAGTTTTACGTTGCATTTAGCTTTACAAGCTAGGGATGCCAGACACTGTTCTAAGCATGTTGTATAATAAATCTGAAAACTCCATTGAGGAATATTCCCCAGCAATAAAAATCAATATATGGAGATCAAAGAAATCAGGTCTAGCGCAAAAATCCAAACGTTAAATTCAAACGTCAAGTCAGTCCTATGTAATGGCTCTGTTGTTGAACTAATAGCAACTGCATGGGTCGCAGATCATCGTATCCTGAAAGTAATATATACATAAATGTTAGACCAACAATGGAATACAGAATTTCGCCTAAACATTTGGCTCAAAATTCAACTTCGATGGGACAACCAGAAAACAGAACCAAGCTGGCAGAATCATTGCCGAAAGAAATGAAATCAGGGCCAAATAAATGAAGTGAACAAGATGACAATTAGAATCCATGAAAGACAGAAGAAACTACAGCTGATTACATCAGGCAGATAATGTTAAAGGTTCCTAAACTGTCCAGTGAATGACATACTGAAAGGTTATAGTCGGAGTAGAACCACAGAAGCTGCTTTGCACTAACAGCAAAAGAACGCAACCCACATTGCCAGACACATGCGCAGACAGGGTGTTGCGTTATAATATTAATAATGTAGATAATATGATCAAGTTCACTCTAGGGTATGACTTTCTTTGACGATCAATGAACACTTTCAACAGTAACTGGTTGAATGAATGCAGATAAATACTGTAATCTCATAAGATTTATTTACGATCCATACAAACGAGCAGCTCCACATTAATAGAATGATTCATAATTTTACACTGTCCATCGGGCAGACTACACTGGGCCATCAAAATTCAAGAAGTAACGGATAAACTGTGCCGTCTGTAAAGTCTGAGTCCGCGAATGTAATTCTTTGGAACACCGTCATCAGTTATCAGGCTATTAGCAACATGATACTTTCCTGTAGGCATATACACATCTCTGGCACTCATTTAATGGAATATCTTCAACATATGCAGACGCCTCAGCGGACATGAAACACATCTGCCAGAGCTCACACAAACGAAGCCATTCCGGGCTGAAGACACTGCCAAAAGTCAACTGTCGTTACTCTGCACGCGCGTCTACGTAATTATTTTATTTGACGTCATTTTAATCTAGCGACGTTCTTGCAAAGCACAGCGATGGTTCAATATTATGAACACATTGCGGTGTGCAAAAAGAGACGCAACACAGGGGCATAGCACGTAAAAATAAGAAGCACATTTCCGTGATGAAAGAGGACAAGAATCTCGGAGCTGATTGGCAATATCCCAAAAGCAATTTAAAATAGTCAAACGGAAGTAGTATGTATATAGCATATATAACTAAGTTCTTTTTCTTTTTTAAAATTCAGCTGCTGACTGACAAAGCAATCAGTGACCATCCTGCCTAGTGGCGTCTTGTACGGCAGCAACAAACTGTCTACACTTTGCTCGATCGGTGGCCACCCTTCGTATGGTGTCAGTTCTCTGCCATGTTGGTTTTGGTCGACCTCTTTTTCCTCACTTTCATGGCAGGGTTCCCAGATTCAAATTTTGAGAAAACTCAAAACACCGTCAGACACACACACACACAAAAGAAAAAGAAATAAAATAAAATAAAATAAAAGAGCTAAACAAATGTTAAGTACATATTTACTACTACTATCACCAAAATGCTCCAGATGCAGGTTATCTCTGCCATCTCCACTGGAATCAACGCCAAAACGCTTTGCCAGGCGTAAAGACCTCTAACATTTTTGACGATGCACAGAAGTCATTACAATATTTATTCGAAAGCAGAAATTCTGCTCCGATTCTCACAAACGCATTAAGAAGATGTAGTTTCTTTCTGTTTTATGCTTTTGTTTATCAGAAGATACAAGATAGGATACTCTCTTACTATAACATTACTTATTGAGGTTATTAGACAAGAAACGGCAACAATGGCGAGCTCTTGAAATGCCTGCTGTTGAAGTATACTGATCAAGAACTGTTCACTGTGGGGATTTCATCTGTCCTTAAATGGGGGATTCTTTTCTTCAATTGACGAAGGTAGTTTTTCTGTATTGCTATTCTATCTGGTTAATGTCGTTTCCTGCAGTAAGTAGGGGTGGGGTGGGGTGGGGGGGGGGGGGGCCCCTTGAAAACTGGTTCAAAATTATCAATGACTCAATTTTCATACGCGTTGAAAAGTATATCTTGTCGAACGAAGTCGACATCTAACTTGACTGAGAGATTTTTTAAGTACATCTTATCTTGGTTGTATTTTGTCGATTTCTAAGAGCTTTTGTTCAGCTGTGGAAACGCAGTCTGCCAAAAATTTGGCACCAAAATCAACTAGATTAATTCTTTTTCTTCCAAGTGATCACACAATTTTTTCTCTGAAGACTATTCTAGTGCGAGTATAGTTCTTGATACAGCTTGTGAGAATTAGCTTTGATTTGCTGAAAAAAGACCGTCCAGTCATTACAATTCCTGTTAAAAAAGGGTATTGTAAACGCACAGATGTAGTCTGATGACTGTTACCGTAGTTTTGTTAATATTTCATTGTAAGTTTCGGTTAGCATTTAACTTCGGTAACAAATATATTTCTGCCGTAAGTTCCTGCTTGAGGCTTGTTTATCATTAAAATACATTTTGCTCTGGTCACGTGATATTTATTCTTGGTGTAGAGCGAAATCATGCTTGAATGTAAACAACGAATGCATGGGCCAACATTGATAATATTCAACAGAGCATTTTACTTGACAAAGTCCGCTGAGTTGAGAGTCCACAGGTTACATTTATTAACGGCATACAAATCAAGTTAAGACAGTTCAGGATCAATCAAGCAAATACATTATACAAAAAACGTCTCCTGAGTTTACCTCATTGAAGTCGTCCTACCGTCGGATTATTTACACGTGATTCCATAATCCTGTAACGAATAATCCGACTTAGGCGATCAATATGAATTCTGGATATTCATTCATAAGAAACTTGCTTCCCGATACATTATATCCAATTTGAAGTATATTCCACTTCATTAAATGAGACGTAAATCTTATCCAATAATAATAGGCAGACCCTAGTGCCACATAATACGTTCCTTTATATAATTATCATCATCATGGGAGACTTCCAACAAAACGCGTCCGTCAAGGACCACGGTCACTACAAAAAGGGTACAATTATAAGATCGTCACGCCGTAGCTTATTAACGTGACACGTCATTCTAGACCTAGGCAACCTATACCCTTTCGCGTTCAGAACCAAGAATCCGCGAAAACACATTATAAATTAATAGCATCTTAAAAACCAAAAATGCGCAACTTTAAATATAGAGCTCACTACCCTAATGGCTACAATCTTAAATTCTCTCGTAACATTCCCCTGGACGACGGGGTTTAAAAAAATCTATCTGATAGATTTTTTGTTTTTCATAATTATTTTTAAGAAAAAGTAAAAATTTACGAGACTATGGACCCACGTATCACGTAATATCGTCCAAGGTGTAGTCAACTTAAGTTCATGTCAACAACCACAAAAATATGTCTAGTTAAGAAATAAAGATGTCAAATGTCAGAGTGTCGACTAACTGATAAATAATTATGTCTCTAACTAAAATAGTATCCTAAGATTGTGACATATCCATCTATATTAATGAATATTATAATCTAAACTAATAAACTATAAGATTAACTAACTGTAATATGTGAAAGGTTTTACATAACGTAAGTATAGCTTCATAGCTAAAGAAAGAAAGGAACTACCAGAAAAAGTAAGGCAAGTTAAGAATGTATGAAAAGAAAGTAATAGTAAGTTAATCGAATAGAGTAACGTCTGTGTGCGTAAAGAAAGAATATGTAAGTAGATGTAATTAAATTAATCTATCATTATTAAAGTGTAATATTTACTATTATATTGTGTAGTAAAATCTGTGAGATAATCGCTTATTTCAGTAAGATTTTAGTCCTATGATGAATAAATACCCCTGCCCTCAGGTGTCTGACTGGTTTCATTTGCAACGCCAGCAGGGCGATGCCTTTTGTGCAGTGGGAATGCTAAGAAAATGACCCGCCGTAAAAATCAAACACTCTTTAGTTTCGGTTTCGAAAACGTTCAAAAAACCTTTTAACATCTCGCCGACCTGCTGCACGAAACGGGGGAAAAGCTTGTAATTAACGACTTGCCATCGTTTGAATTAACGTAATATGTTAACTTTAACACTAACATTTGTAATAATTCGGACATTTTACAGTAGTAAGAACGAGGCGATTGTAATAATTAACGCAAAGCACTACCAAAGTTTTGAAAAACCCCTCTTCGTTCTGCACGCGGTCTCTTTAATATATACACGCTGTGGGCAAAGCCAGCAGAAGCAAACACACAGACGATTTTTTATTTCCTCCTAGCGGTATTATTCTGACGTCACTCAAACTATTTGGTTTATTTGAATAGTGAGGAAAATGTTAGAGACAGGGAGGGAAGATGGCCGACCTGTGTAAAATTTATATTTGACGATTGACAGTGACAAAATTGAAAATCTAAACCATACTGAAACTGACCATAAAAATCACATGGTAGTATAGCTTAGTGTCCCCTGAGCAAAAATATGTTTTAAAAGATATGGTAGTCCAAGTATTAGTCAAGTTATTGAGAAAATACTAAATGTCTAGGAACGCTTGACCGGACAGACTGTTGTTCTTGCTCGTTAGACATAACGTTAGTGGGGACGCTAGTTTAAAAAGAAAGAGGCATTGTAGAAATTCAAATTCTATTAGTTGGTATAAGAGTATAGGAGTACAAGGAGAGAGATAGGAAAAATGTAACTAAAACGAAACTAATTTTTCTATTGCGCATAACTAACGCGGACTGACCAATGGACTAAGAGGCACATAGTTTGTTTGGAATTGTTTTGTTTTTTCAAACTAAATTTTAAAAGTTGTAGTAGTGCCTTCTTTCATTGGTCGGCTCTAATAGATATTGGCAAAAGGCATAGTGGTCTCGTGGCCATTTGACTAGAAAATTTTATTCAAACACTTACGTTGAGATCAGATGTGATAGCTTGTAAAATTAAATACTAATTCACTATCTGGACGGGGCAGAGCAAAACTGAGGCCATATTCTTTGCCAGTCAACGTTATTTGTGACATATTTCTTTGAACTAGTGGTAAGAATGCTTTATGTATTTACGTGCTTGATTAAAACTGAAAAAAGTCAGATACTGCAGTGGAAAAGGGAAGGACATGCTGGAAGCAAACATTATTGAGTCATCACATTGAACTGTATTTGACTGTTGTATATTATTATGATTTTGTATTAATATTTTGTATTGGAAATGTTAGGAAGCCTCTGTGTTCTATGAACACTTTTCAACATGCCTAGAGCGTTTATAAGTTAGAAAAGAAAAAGAAAAGAAAAAAATCATATAAAAGGGGTGTCACGTAGGTCTTTATATCATTAAATTGCCTACATCTTCTTCCTATTCTCTCACCCGAATCCTTTTATTTTATTATCTTTCCGTACTTGTTTTTCCTGTATCTTTCGCATCACTCGGTTGCGAAAAATATTTTCTTCAGTATTCTCAAACTTTACCTTGTGTTTTTTCTCATACTGGGATACGTAATTCTATTACATAGATGTCAGTCAGACGTGAAGTGCGATTTAGTTGCAGTCCATCTCAGACATCGAGCCGACTTGGGTCTGCGCCTTCAGATGACACGACACTCCTGAGTTAGATTCTCGACGTAAACGCGTGAGAATGCTAGGAGAGAGCCGACGTCCGTCTGCATTTTCACCGGTCAACAACGAGTCGCATCGGCCGAACGCTTAAGTAGGAGCGAATATTTACACCTTATAGTCGCAGTTTCAGACGGTTGTCTGAGATTTGCAACTGACACGCGCTTTTCCCGGTCAGTTTGTTAACGCAGGTGCGTAATCGCACTGGTGGCAGTTACGACACGCCTCTAAGTAAAACGTAGCTGTTATGAGAAGGGGGAGAGATCGGGGCGCGGGGGGGGGGGAGAGATAGTTCATCCTTTGTCTGGTTTAAAATATTAACCCACATTTGAAACTATTTCATTTCACTCAGTAACTTTACAGTTAGACTAGAACAACCTTTGTTCGATTTCTAAAAAATCTCTGTTAATAGAGATGGCCTTTAGTTTGGTCGAAGTGGTTTAAGTTCTTAGTACTTCTGTGTTTGAGGTAAATATTATATATAATAGATCTCTAGTATTTTGTGAAGTGATTTAATGTTAAAATCGCCGATTTCATTTTAAACTAGTTCTGTGTGCAGAGTGAATATTTTGATAGTTTGTTATTTCTTTAATCGACGAGTTGTAGTGGAAATACAAAATAAATTATATTTTTAGCTTACTAAACAAGTAGCTGAAATGAGTTTAATTTAACTGTTAAATACTCAGTCGAAACTGTTTTAATAACTAACTTATAAATGCTAGATGCGACATCAGTGAATATTGACGGAATACGAAGATATTCCTAATTCCTGATGATTGATTTTTATATAACTTATTTCACGGGAAGTTTTAAATATAAGTCAAGCTGTAGGCTTGTCGTGTAAAATGTAAGTTATATTGAGTACATATATGTAAATTATTTGATATGTGTTCTTTAAATTTTATATAGTGAAACGGTGGTACCCAACTTGCCAGCGTTTAGTAAAGAGACATATTTGTGTGAAGCATAGACAGTTCCTATCTTTAACCACGTGGGTTTTTTGGTTTCAAGTAACACTGGTCTGACAGTGCATATGCCATCAGAGAGAGACAGTAATAGCAATCCCACTAACGGTTTCTAAAGACTAGAAATATATATTGGGCTTTTGAGCCAGTTCATATTGCTCCACAAATTCAAATGTACATGCTGCCTGGCGGCGAGAATATTACAAGAATAACATTAACATTCCGACAGAGATTGTGACTAGTATTGTGGTGACCAAATATAGTACCTGCCTGAAAGAAGACACCGATCTGACATTCATTAAATCCTAGAATCCAAAGCTAATGACATTGTGCTCTGCTAACTTTCGTGCCTGGACAAATTTTATGTGACTTAATCAGACATTCGGAAAAAAATTAGAACACCCAAGGAATCGTTCCCTGAGACAGAGAGTTCAGTACGTCTTTTGGAACTGGGGGTTTCTTGGTCGATGACTGCATTTTTCGGGTCTGTGCGAAGGTCCTAGAATTATTATGTTCCCAGAGGCAGCGAGCAAAGTTACTTACTTACTTACTTAGTCGTTCCCCTTCTACCGTGAGGTGTAGAGGTTTGGAAGAGAGAGCGTTAGACCATTCTATCAGCTGTCTTCTTCCTGGCCTGGTTCCATTCTAGTCCTCGGTCCTTCAAAGATTGTCTAATGTTGTCCTCCCAGCGGACTCTGGGTCGTCCTGGAGGTCTGGATCCCTGGCTCTTTGTTTCCCATGCTTGTCGTGGTAGCCGATCTTCTCCCATTCTGCAGACATGGCCAAACCATCTTAGTTGGGACTGTTCTATTTGGGTCTGCAGCGGATGGGATTTTAGGCCTTGACGAGCAAAGTTGTGAGTATATATGTGTGAGCAAGGTCATGACTGAATGAATGAGAGTACACAGGTCAGAGTGTTATTTTACCGGTGTATTATTGTCACCCATTTGCTATCTTAAATTTTTTAAATCTGCAGAATTTGTTACAAATGCTAGAGTTTCTTTTTTTTCTTAGGCTAAATCAGATTATCCAACTCTGTTCATACATTTACGAGAAAGAAAGAAACCTCTTAGACTAAACCCTATGTATCTATTGCTCTTTGGGCCATCATCTGTTCTCTTAACGGGGCTGTGGGCTAAACCTAGAGTAAGATTCTAACGGGCTATCATCCTTGTAGCATTTTTTTTAATTAAATTTTATGACTATTTGTATATGTTTCTACTTGATGTATTTCTTTGGTGTTGTGAGAAGATTTTTTTTGATGATAATAATAAAAATCTCTCTTGAACTAATCACTGCGTTGGTCAGCTCGTTCTAAAAATATATATATATCCATTGTTATAGATTTCCCACGTCTGTGTGTTTAACTGTCGTCACGTGTATGTGAGTGCCCGTGATTAGATAGAAATATATGTAATATATATATCTGTGTTTAGACTGTCTGACTACTTTAGATCTGTCGTAGAAGATAGGTGAGAGAGAGAAGATTATCTCGATTCTCAAAGACAGCCTCTATATCACATTCTATCATCTCACGTGTGGAAATTCTATTGCTTTTCACCAGCTCTCACTGTATCTATCACTCATTCTAACCTATTCAGAAGGGACCAACCTAAGTCTTAATACTCCTATCGAAAAATCTACGACAAGGAGATGTGGTTACTCCACGTTATTGCATTGAACAGTTGAAAAAAAACACACACACACAAATAGTAATACGTCTTACAAGGAGAAGGACAAGAAAAACCTACGTTGCGGCCACAAGGCCTTCGTTAGGGACAGACAAACAAGAGACAGGAGGGAAAGAAAATGAGAATTAAGTAGAGAACATGAAACTATAAAAATAAGAGAAAAAAAAAACTCCCTTAATATTAAGTCCAGTTACATGTGAAGCAAGATGGCTGCCACTAAACCGGAAAGAGGAAGTCGATAGTACATTAAAAATAAGAAATAATGAAAACAAGGATTGGAAAAGAGTGAGAAAAAAGAAAAAAAGTAATCAATAAATAATAAATAAAATGAAAAAATAAATAAATAAATAAATAAAAAATAAATAAATAAAATAAAATAAAATAAAAAAATATTAAAAAATAAAAAATATAAATAAATAAATAAATTAATAATAATACGTGAATCGGCCAAACGGGCACACGACTGGGCGACCGATTCTGCAGACACCTCTACGACATCTCTCAGTTTAAATCCACACCTGTGGCCATCCACTTCAATGACCCTGACCACCACGGTGCCACTGACATCCAGGTGACAGCCATCAGATCCTGTTCCTCGGACGCCAACAGTCGGTTTCGCCAGGAACAACGCCTCATCCATCTTATGGGTTGCCTCAAACCACACGGTTTGAATACCCAACATTCTTTTGTCTGAAACGCTTTTCTCTATCGAGTCCCAGTTGTCTTATGACTATCTACTTTGATGCGTTCACCCATTTTTTAAAATAATTATTATTACCCATTTTTTAATTTAATCATTTTATTTATTTATTTATTTACTTATTATTATAACCTTTTTATTTTTTTATTTTTATTTATTTTTTTTTTTTAATTTGTTTATTTTATTTTAACTTTGTTTCTTTATTTATTTTATTTATTTATTTGTTTTAAATTTATTTATTATTATTATTTATTTATTTATTTATTTATATTTTTATTCTTAATATATTTTTATTTTATTTTATTTATTTATTTTTTAAATTTATTAATTTATTTTTTATTTTATTTTTTTCATTTTATTAATTATTTATTGTTTACTTTTTTTCTTTTTTCTCCCTCTTTTCCAATCCTTGTTTTCATTATTTCTTATTTTTAATGTACTATCGACTTACTCTTTCCGGTTTAGTGGCAGCCATCTTGCTTCACATGTGACTGGACTTAATATAAAGGGAGTTTTTTTCTCTCTTATTTTTATAGTTTCATGTTTTCTACTTAATTCTCATTTTCTTTCCCTCCTGTCTCTTGTTTGTCTGTCCCTGACGAAGGCCTTGTGGCCGCAACGTAGGTTTTTCTTGTCCTTCTCCTTGTAAGACGTATTACTATTTGTGTGTGTGTGTTTTTTTTCAACTGTTTTACCCCGTCTTACGGCAGTTCTCCTCATATACTTATTGCATTGAAGCAAACTATGTAAAAGTATAGTGGCGTATCTGCCATAGGGACCTGTGGTGTGGTCACAGAAGGGTGTGAGTCATAAATTAGGGGCTGATGCACATGAATGCACAAGAGGCTGACCCCATACCGTCATGTATAGATAGGGATAAGAAGTTGTGATCAGGTTGAAAAGGCCAAGGTGTCTTTTTATTGCAGAGTTTTTATTTCCTGTTACCATCCGGTGACAGGAAACCTGATGAGTGAGTGTAAAGTCTCCATTATAAAGTTTAAGCTGTCAGCTGATAGCCTGAAGGAGCTTACGTGTGGGTGCTGATAGACATTGTCTCTACATTGATATACTGACTTATATTCGACCTACGAAGAATCCCAGGTGACAAGTTATCAGCTGGGACCTCTGACATTTCATCCTAAGAAAATAGTTCCTATCAAAATAACATTGAATTATATGGGGCTTGATGCAAACAACAGCTCCTCATAACAAATGACAATCACTAACAACTATTAAAGTTTGATTCTGTGAATACACCTATAGGAACTCTATATTAACATATATTCATGGGACAAAGAGTCCATATTTTAGTTAAAATATTATATGTAAATATATTTCCTCATTTTCAAAGACCTGTCCAAAAGAAGTTGGCGGGACAGGCAGATTAAATTGTAAAAAAAAAAAAAAAAACCATTCAAATTTTAAAAGAAAACTTTAACCACTGTCTTATTCATTGTATTATAGTGAGTTAAAGTGTATTGTGTTGATGTACCATCATCTTCATTTCACCCCTAGACACTAGAGACATCATACACCAGCCACTAGAATCAAAATACGGACTGTGTGAGATCTAGGGAGGTAGCGTTAGGTTCCCTGATCAATATATCATCATCATCATCATTCTTTTTATAGTCAGGGACCTACATGTGCTTGACCTCACACAGTTAACACATACACAACTATCTTTCTTGTTAGGTATAACATCTTAACCTCCCCAGCAAAAATTACATTTGCTACATATATATTATTAATAATATACTAACGTAAGTTCATCAATGCATATAATAAACCAAAGATAAATTATAATTGCAATATTATCTAAGTGTGTGATACTGTACGTATAAATGTTGTTTCTGTTCAGTTTATTTCACTATTATAAGTCTTTGAAATCAATAATGTCTATTAAAAGGAATACGCTGTCCTTATTTTGAAATTTTCCATGAACCATAATCTAAGTAGTCATACTTGATCCTTATTTCCGACGAACGTAGTTGAAAATACCTCTGTAAGTCGTTTCGATCCTATTTTCATATTGGAATTTGAATGAACAATGTTCTCGAATTGTACTTGTAATCGAATAATGTTTTAAGTCGCTTGTGTTACGTACGGACACTAACCAAAGTCCGTGAACATTTCAACAACGTTGTCAATGTCAAGTGATTATTCGAATCGGATTGTTACAACTTTGAATGTGTGAAGAATGTTTCTTTGTCAATTTGTTTCTTTCATCATTACTTGTAAGTTTGTAGACTCTTGAACAATGATCAACAAGTCTTCTCCTCTTCGATCCTTAACCACCGACCGTCAAAGCAGTCAGTGGCCATCACGCCTAGTGGCGTCTTGTAGGGCAACAACAAATTGATTCCACTTTGCACGGTCGGTGGCCATCCTTCGTACAGTGCCCCAACTCTGGTTCATTCTTTGCATCTCAGCCTCCACAGTCCTCCGCCAAGTTTTTTTTGGTCGGCCTCTCTTTCGCTTTCCTTCAGGGGTCCAAAGCATAGCTGTTCTTGTGATGGCATCGGGGTCTCTTCTGAGGACATGACCAACCCAGCTCCAGCGTCTGCCAGCTATGATGGTATGCATGTCCTCTTGCTTGCTACGAGTAAGCAGATCTTGGTTGGTGATGGTATTCGGCCAAAAGATTCGGTGAATTTTTCTTAGGCATGTTGTGTGAAAAGAGGACAATTTTGACATTTCCTTCTCTGTGACTCTCCAGCATTCCGCACCATAGAGAAGCACAGAAAGCACGCAACTCTGGTATAATCTTAATTTTGTGCTTGTGCTGTATTGGGAGGACTTCCAGATGTTATTTAGGCTAAATAAGGCTGTTCTTGCCTTATTCATTCTGATGTTGATGTCTTTGCCTGCCCCAACGTCTGGTGTTACTATGCTTCCTAGGTATGTGAAGGTATCTGTCTGTACCAGTTGCTGATTCCTTACTGATATGGGCTCAGGGCTGCTCACATTGAGCGTCATGACCTCAGACTTCTTTGAATTGATGATCAACAAGTGTCAGTTCAAAAACAAGTTCTGGTTTAATGAGTTATTTCTGTTCCCTTGTTATATGGCAAAGGATTGCGCGATAATATATCAGCAACCACATTCTCGTAAACCTGACTCGTACCAAATGTAATCCGGATCAGACAGAATTGACAGCATACTTGAATGTACCAGTAGATTGTATCAATGTCACCAGAGATAAGAATTTGGATATCATCCCAAGACGTATGATGTCCCAGGAGACCTTGACATATGGAATTGTAAATTCGTCATATTGCTCGATCTTGAAATCGTTTCACACGTAAAATTCGGTCATGAAGGAGACCAATACTCGAGCGTAAATTGCCTGCATCTGATGAAAAGTAGAAAACCTGGTAAAATCGGTTAACCTCAAAATAGAAGGTTTAAATAAATTTTCCTAACAATTTAATGAAAGTTGTATTGCAAGTAGCAGTCCACGGGCCATTCGTAAGCATATTCTTCTTCATACGTGACGACAAGACAATAGCTCATGCTGCATTGGGTGAACATGAGTAGACCAAACAACGACATTACTGTCTAAAGTAGGCATGCGAAAATAACATTCAGACAAAAAAAAAAGACAAAGTTTCATTGCAGACAAGATTAAAAACATGTTATATAGAAGAAAAGTTCACACTAATCAACCTATGCAAGAATAGATGAATAGGAAAGAAAAGGAATGATGACTGACTATGCTGAGTCATCAAAGACATGAGATGATAACACCAAGTATCAATAGCTAATATCCGCGCGAAGCAGAATTAGGTACTAATTGTAGCCTGAGTGAATGGTGATGAAAATAAACACCATTATCACGCTCCATAGCCAAACGAGCGTCTCTATTGTTACAGAAGGTAACCAACGCCTCACTATTCTGACCATTGAATGATGGCAGAAGACGAACAAACTTAACGCTTGCTGTATAATTAAAGAAATTCCCAAGTGCCTGCCATGTAGTACTTTGTGGCAGATTACGCACTAGAATGGTGCGAGAACATGCACCTTTTCCAATATAAGTAGTCTCATTGTCACGAAAATGTGAGTAAGAACGATATGTATTTCTAGTCATACAAAAAGAATTGACCTTTCTTTTATTCATATACATAGTCTTATTATTATTAGATGATGTATCATCCTGACTGAACCTAGGATGATACTTGTTAGTATATAAGGTAGGAGGTTTCCTGCATGTCGTAGACATCTTCTGGCTGGGCAAAGGAAAAACTTTGCCGTCAGACTTATTTGTCTTAACTTTATTATGTAGGTTCATGTTAACCCTAACATTATTTATTTTTTTAGTAAAGTCATCTTTACTGTTGACCATCTCGACAGTTTTCTTGAGATCAGTTTCAATCTGATCCTGTCGCCATGATTTGTTATCTGAATTGGCAGTATTATGTTGAGGGAAGGTGTACTTGCCTCGAAATGATTTACTAATCTTCCCTGGGTGTGTAGACGCTTTAGTATCACACTTGGTACTTGAGGCATGTCGTACAATAGAGTTATTATGTCTGTTGCCCAGCAATATCTTCTTGCTCAACACGACGTCTAGCAGACCATCAACTCTTTTTCTTACTTTCGTACCCTCTAAATTCAGGAGTGTAATCTCCTGCTTCTTATTCAATTTATCTAAGTTAGTTGTTTTATAGAAATTATGTGAGGACAGCAAACCATAAGTCAGATGAGTTCAGGACCACCATTGGTGTAAGACAAGGTGATATCCTGTCACATTACCTTTTCATACTCCTCATGGACGATGTCATTAAGGCATGAAAGGAGAGAACAAGAAAGTATTCAGTGGGGTACTTGTCGTAGATTTTAGATAGGAGTATTAAGACTAGGGTTGGTCCCTTCAGAATAGGTTGGAATGAGTGATAGTCACAGTGAGAGCTGGTGAGAAAAAAAAACCCACAATAGAATTTCCCACACGTGAGATGATAGAATGTGATAAAGAAGCTGTCTTTGAGAATCGAGATAATCTTCTCTCTCTCACCTATCTTCTACGACCGCTTTTAAAGGCGTCAGACAGTCTACACACAGATATATATATATTAATATATCTCTATCTACTCACGGGCACGCACATACACGTGACGACAGGTAAACACACAGACGTGGGAATCTATCACAATGAATTTATATGTATTTGAACGAGCTGACCAACGCACTGATTTAGTTCAAGAGAGAGATTTTTATTATTATCATCAAAAAAAATCTTCTCACAACACCAAAAATACATCAAGGAAAAAAAACATATACAAATAGTCATACAATTCAAGAAAATGCTACAAGGATGATATCCCAGTTATGATCTTAGCTCTAGGTTTAGCCCACAGCCCCGTTAAGAGAACAGATGATGGCCCAAAGAGTTATAGATACGTAGGGTTTAGGCTAAGAGTTTTTCTTCTTTTCTCGTAAATGTATGCACAGAGTTTGATAAATCTGATTTAACCTAAGAAGTAAAGAAACTCTAGCAAATAGTAACAAATTCTGCAGGTTAAACAAAAAGAATTAAGACAGTAAATGTGGGACGATAATACATCGGTAAAATAACACTCAGACCTGTGTACTCTCATTCATCCAGCCATGGCCATGCAGTTATACTCACAACTTTGCTCGCTGCCTCTGGGAACATACTCAATTCTAGGACCTTCACACAGACCCAAAAATGCAGTCCTTGACCAAGAAATCCCCAGTTCCAAAAGACGTACTAAACTCTCAGGGAACGATTCCTTGGGTGTTCTAATTTTTCGAATGTCTGATTAAGTCACATAAAATATTGTCCAGGCACGAAAGTTAGCAGAGCACAATGTCATTAGCTTTGGTTTCTAGAATTTAAGGAATGTCGGATCGGTGTCTACTTTCAGGAAGGTACTATATTTTGTCACCACAATACTAGTCACAATCTCTGTCGGGATGGTTTAATGTTTCTTGTAATATTCTCGCCGCCAGGCAGCATGTACATTTAAATTTGTGGAGCAATTTGAACTGGCTCAAAAGCCCAATATATATTTCTAGTCTTTAGAAACCGTTAGTGGGATTGTTATTACTGTCTCTCTCTGATGGCATATGCACTGTCAGATCCAGTGTTACTTGAAACAAAGAAACCCACGTGGTTAAAGATAGGAAATGTCTATGCTTCTCACAAATATGTCTCTCAGGTTACTAAACGCTGGCAAGTTGGGTACCACCGTTTCACTATATAAAAGAAAGAACACATATCAAATAATTTACATATATGTACTCAATATAACTTACATTTTAAATAGCAAGCCGACCGCTTGACTTATAATTAAAACTTCCCATAAAGTAAGTTATATAAAATCAATCATCAGGAATTTAGGAATATCTTCGTATTCCGTCACTATTCACTGATGTAGCATCTAGCATTTATAAGTTTGTTATTAAAACAGTTTCGACTGAGTATTTAACAATTAAATTAAACTTATTTCAGCTACTTGTTTAGTAAGCTAAAAATATAATTTATTTTGTATTTCCACTGCAACTCGACGATTTAAAGAAATAACAAACTATCAAAATATTCACTCTGCACACAGAACTAGTTTAAAATGGAATCGGCGATTTAACACTAAATCACTTCACAAAACTAGATATCTATTATATATAATATTAATATACCTCAACCACAGAATTACTAAGAACGTTAAACCACTTCGACCAAACTAAGGCCATCTCTATTTACAGAGATTATTTAGAAATCGAACGAAGGTTGTTCTAGTCTAACTGCAAAGTTACTGAGTGAAATGAAATAGTTTCAAACGTGGGTTAATATTTTAAACCAGACAAAGGATGAACTATTATTTCGTAGAACGAAATGCTCTCCCCTTTCCGGCTCAAACGATACGTTTCACACCTAACATGTCGTAACTGCCACCACTGACCAAGATGTACGCGTGTCAGTTTCAAATCTCAGACAACCTGTCTCCAATGCAGGGCAGTTTTCACACTACAGCTGACCATGGCCCACAGTGAGCGCCGTGTCAGTTTGGGGATTTTTCAGACAAATGTCTGAATACTGACCGGTGCAGATGTAAAGTATCACACCTCACCGGGACTTATGCCGAGAAGAAACTCGCGCGCTCGGTGAGAATGTAGACTATTGTCTACGTCCTATGTTCAGCGAACCGACTTATCACGCCTTCTGACGCCCTGCAGCCCTGACATCTACGTAATATCGTCCTAGCGCGATTCTCAGTTTTGAGAAAAAAACAGGTAAAGTTTAAAAATACTGAAGAAAATATTTTTCGCAACCGAGTGATGCGAAAAATACAGGAAAAACAAGTATGGAAAGAATATAAATGAAAGGATTAGGGTGAGAGAATAGGAAGAAGATGTAGGTAATTTAATGACATAAAGACCTACGTGACAGTACTGGAAGATGAGACAGGTCTGTATTTCGGAGCTGGCATTTGCTGATGATGTTGCCCTGATTGCTAAATCAGAGGCACATCTCCAATTCAACCTGCAAGTCTGGAAGGAAGAGCTGGAGAAGAGAGGGATGGTCATAAGCAGTTCTAAAACAAAATCCATGGTGATATCACGAGAAGAAAGAAGACATCAGATTAAGCTGGGAGAACAGGTCCTGGAGCAGGTAGACCCCTTTAAATACCTCAGAGATATTATTGACCGAAAGGGAGGCATCAAAGAAGAGTTGGCCACTCGAAAAACAGCAGCTGGGAGACTTTTTCAGGCCATAAATCGAGGATTCCTCAGCAAGAGAGAGGTTGGTAAGAAAACGAAGATGGCTGTATACCGCTCCACCTATGTCTCAGTCTTGACATATGGATGCGAGTCATGGGCAATGACTACAACCCACAAAAGCCAGATCCAAACCTCAGAAATGAGATATCTGAGGAAGGTGGTTGAAGTAACAAGAAGAGACATGGTACGCAACCAGACGATACGTCAAGGCCTTAAATCCCACCCCCTGCAGACCCAAGTAGAACAGTACCAACTAAGATGGTTTGGCCATGTCTGCAGAATGGGAGAAGACCGGCTACCACGACAAGCATGGGAAACAAAGAGCCAAGGATCCAGACCCCCAGGATGACCCAGAGTCCGCTGGGAGGACAACATTAGACAATCTTGGAAGGACCGAGAACTAGAATGGAACCAGGCCAGGAGGAAGACAGCCGATAGGATGGTCTGGCGCTCTCTCTTCCTAACCTCTACACCTCACGGTAGAAGGGGAACGACTAAGTAAGTAAGTAGTTGTTTTATTCCTTTCACTAACAAGGAAAGAATCAACTGTATTCAATTTAGTTGACAGTTCATCAATCTGCTGTTGCGTTGTCTTTTCTAGTTCGCAATATTTACGTTTCAATAAACTCACCTCATCCTCTAATTCTGTCTTCTTTATGGCTTTTATTTTTCTTGCCCTTTTTATAAATCTCTTTTTATGAGCTTCCAACGTATGTGGCTGTAGTAGGGCAACTTGAGCATTAAGACCCAGAATTTGGGCAGCTTGTGCCTGAATTCTGGCATCCAAAGCCTGTTTTGCTTTACAAAACTTATCATTAATAGCAGTAACTTTATCAGAACAGTCATCACTGATTTTGGAAATTATATTCTGACATGCTGCAATGTTATGTTTCAGTACCAGAACCTCAGAGTTCAAAGCTGTATTCTCCCTTAAGGCAGTATCTAATGACTCCTTACACTTTGGAAAATCAACTGTTAATGATCGAAAATTAGATCCATCCACATCTGCCTGGGATTTTAATACTTTCCCCTCCTCATATAACTCATCAATCAATCTCTCCCTATCATCAATGATTCTCAACAGCTTATTTTCCTTCCACTACCACTCTCCTTCCATTATATTATTCTTATTAACTAACATCCTCAAATTCGCCCCTTTTCTATTTCAATCTTTGACTTACTGCCCCCATGTTGACAGAACCGTGTATATTGATCCCTATCATCATACATGGATCCCAACTGCATATCATCAGTCAGAATCAAATCACATTGAATGGCCTGGTCTGTGTAACAATCTGCTCTTAAAGCAGTATCAATTTTATCTAACTCATTATCAACATTCTTTTCTTGTATATAATCTGCCCTCAAAGCAGTCTCACCCTTATCTAACTCTACATCAACACTCTTTTCATCCACATTCTCCATTTATTTCCTAATGCCCATAAATTTCTAATAGCCATCTGTCCCAAGGCATATGATTTTAAACTGATACCTTCCATAGAACATATTATTCGTCCCATCCTCACAAAATCCTCTAAAGTAAGCATGATAAATATATATGTGACTCCCTTAGTCAATCAACTTATATATAACGCATGGTTACTCAATATAACCAATCAATCACATATTATGTTTTAATCAACCATATAATGTATCAAATTATTTATATGAGCTCAGTGTATTACTATGCCTAGTAAAGTGTATTAAGTAATCTCTAATTTGTCTGTTATATTCAAGACAAAATATATTTTTAAAGTTATATCTCAATATATAACATCATCATGCCCTAGTCGTCATGGACAAATAATAGTGGCTTGGACTACTACTGCAAATGCTAGCAGTCATTCCATCCAGTCCCTTTTTAATTTAAAATTAATCAAATTACTTCAAATATTATTATATTCTGATTCTTCTATAATAAAATTAAGTTATAATTATCCTAACATCAAAAATTAATTAATATATATCACAGAAACAATTAACTAAAGTTTCACAAACATTAGCACATCACAATTGACGAATGCAGACATAAAAAATGATTTCAAGAACTAAATCAAGAACGGAAGTGGTATGAGAATTAAACCAAAATCTAGGTCAAAGTACCACAACAAAATACGAACACAGAAAATAATGACGTCACAGGACTCTATAACTGACAAATATGTACAATTATCAAATAAACGAAAGTAAGATTGAGAAAAACATGAAAGATTACAAACAGTAGACGAAAATGAATATAAATGAAACTTATTACAGAAGAATTACACCAGATTTCACAGAACTATACACCTAACACGTAATATCGAATTTTTGCAACAACGAGCATAACGTTCCTTAAATTATGTTAGAGTAGAGGGTATCCCGTAGCAAATTGCAAAAATTCAATGATCCCTAATGAGAACGATCAGAATTGTTTGTGGTCTGCCAAGGCGACATTACAATCAATCCTGATTCCCGCCAACCAATGCCCGCTTAACATTACAAACATATTAATATGACATAAATACATATAACATGCGTGAATTAAATATGCCAACGAAAGAAAATGGACCACAGTTTGCTTCATCACCTCACAAACGGGTACTTATCTTTATAATTTTGATAGTTTTCCCCGGACAGTGTTAGCATGCGCCAACGGCGAAGATAGGTCTTTCTTGAAGCTGATATTGAACGTTTGAAAGTATTGGCTCTGTTCAGAATGCAGTAGTGTTCTTAATTTGACGTTAGCCATTCTTTCAGAAGATCTTGACTTTGGCCGTTCCTCTTGCACATAAATCGATGACGTGGTGTTGCCCTTGTGTCGTTATGCGTAGTGCGTCACAGTTTGTAAGTCACGTGAGTGATTCACAATTATAAACATTTCGTGGCAATATGAGAAATAACTGTCCTTTTTAAAATCCACTTGATATCGTTTTAGCCTCAATAAGAAACATTTTTTCGATCCCCGCGATGGCCGCCACCTTTGTTACCTTAGTTTTGTTCAGATTTCATTGTAGGTTTCGGTTAGCATTTAACTTCGGTAACAAATATATTTCTGCCGTAAGTTCCTGCTTGAGGCTTGTTTATCATTAAAATACATTTTGCTCTGGTCACGTGATATTTATTCTTGGTGTAGAGCGAAATCATGCTTGAATGTAAACAACGAATGCATGGGCCAACATTGATAATATTCAACAGAGCATTTTACTTGACAAAGTCCGCTGAGTTGAGAGTCCACAGGTTACATTTATTAACGGCATACAAATCAAGTTAAGACAGTTCAGGATCAATCAAGCAAATACATTATATAAAAAACGTCTCCTGAGTTTACCTCATTGAAGTCGTCCTACCGTCAGATTATTTACACGTGATTCCATAATCCGGTAACGAATAATCCGACTTAGGCGATCAATATGAATTCTGGATATTCATTCATAAGAAACTTGCTCCCCGATACATTATATCCAATTTGAAGTATATTCCACTTCATTAAATGAGACGTAAATCTTATCCAATAATAATAGGCAGACCCTAGTGCCATATAATACGTTCCTTTATATAATTATCATCATCGTGGGAGACTTCCAACAAAACGACCACGGTCACTACAAAAAGGGTACAATTATAAGGTCGTCACGCCGTAGCTTATCAACGTGACACGTCATTCTAGACCTAGGCAACCTATACCCTTTCGCGTTCAAAACCAAGAATCCGCGAAAACATATTATAAATTAATAGCATCTTAAAAACCAAAAATGCGCAACTTTAAATATAGAGCTCACTACCCTAATGGCTACAATCTTAAATTCTCTCTTAACAATGACATTTCCTCTCAACAGTCCTTCTATGATTTTCGTATCCAACTTTGCTTGCGCTAGCTCAGCAGAAGAGAAATGCCATTATCTCCTCCCACTTCATTAAACTATTACAAATTACCAAATAGACGAAGGTTTTGTTTCTGACAGGGAGGGGTTAATTTGAGCAGGATTAGATTATGTCAATGTGTTTATTGCTCTAAACAATTCTTCGTACGGTTCTCGTCTAAACTCACTATGACAAAACCAGCGAGGTATTTAAGTCAATTAACATACAATATTTTATGGTTTTATGGATACTATACGTTAAATGCTAAATGCAAGTGAATGAAAGATACGTATGTGCTGCACGCGATGATGACGGACATATTTTAAACTAGACGCATGGAATTGTTACAACAAACTATGGTTGATGCACCATCTGATGCAAACCCGATGCAGTTTGTAAGACTACACATCTTGCAATTTCTTCCTAAAACAAATAAAAGATGTTTTCTCTTGTAACGGCTCGCACGGAAATTAAATATAGAAAACAAGTTGAAATTGTGATGGTCCTTTATCTCAAAAACAAAAATGAACACAGACAAACACTCGCTTTTGTGTTAAATGTAAGTAGATTTGTCAATGATGATAGCCTGTTTCTTGCCTATAATGTTATCTTCGTGAAAACATACAAGTAATTTTAGCTTGCATTAAAAAAAAAAAAAAGCTAGAAAAAAGCAAAACAGCCGAACAAATTTTCTGACGCCAAACGATATTTAAAAAGTGGACAACATATACTACTCGTCAAAAGTCAAGGGCCACCCTATTATTTTCAAAACACTTTTATATAAGCGCATAGAATGATTAAATGAAGGAAGTTTTTAGTAAAAATGGGTTCAATATCTTCCTCTGACAGTCCTCTATGCACGTTAAGCATAAAAACAACTCACCGACAACCATGGTGATCACGTGCAATTTGGTTTGCTGACCATAAATTCACATTTTTAATCTGTTTTTTCAAACTTCCGTACAACCAAACAGGTGAAGTAATCGTGCTGATTGACATTCCTCGTGCAATGGCGACTTTTCGTGATCAGAGTTCACTCTTAATTTGTTTTACAATCAGCAGACTTAGGGTAGTTTCATCACTTGCAAAAACCATGCCACCGAGAAGAAGTCTTGACACCTTACAACGAATGAGGGCTATAGCGTGGGTTGAAAGTGGTTTATCTGTCCGCGAGGTTGCTAGACGGCTTGCAGTGTCACACTCTACTATCCAAAGAATTTTGGAGAGATTTCAGGCCACAGGAAGTGTGGATGATCGCCACCGGCAAGATCGCCTAGATGCACCAATAGACATGATGACCGGTACCTCTTGTTGTCAGCCTTGCGCCATCGAACAGTGACTTGTTCCACTCTAAGATGTCAGCTGAGACAAACTATAAACGTTAATGTCAGTCAAAGCACCATTCGCAGACGTTTACATGAATTTGGACTGGCTGCTTGACGTCCTGCAGTCAGAATCCCTCTTACTCCTGCTCATCGCAGAGCCCGTGTTGCATGGTGTCGCGAGCACATCCGATGGTCAAGGCAACAAGGGAGTCAAGTTCTCTTCACTGATAAATCTCGCTTCACTGTGTCATTCAATGATGGCAGGATTCGAGTTTGGAGACGACCAGGAGAGCGATTTACTGATGACACAATTCGAGAGGTGGATCGATATGGTAGGGGTTATGTCATGGCCTGGGGAGGTTTCTACAGTCACGGCAGGACCCCACTCTATATCATCCAAGGCAACTTGACTGGCCCAAGATACCAGAACGAAATCATGAGACCAATTGTTCAGCCTGCTCTGGAGGCCATAGGTGGTAATGCCATCCTCCAAGATGATAACGCTCGACCCCATCGAGCTCATGTGGTGAATGAGTTTATTCAGCAACATGGGATCATCAGGATGGCGTGGCCAGCTCATTCACCTGACCTTTCTCCGATTGAGCACCTCTGGGATGTCCTTGGTCGAAGATTGTCAACAAATCACCCCCTGCCAATGGATGTTGCACAGCTGACTGCATTTCTGCTTCAGGAATGGCAAGCTGTTCCTAAGGATACTCTTCGGACCCTTGTGGACTCGATGCGTCTACGTTGTCTTGAATGCCTTGCTGCAAACGGTGGTCATACCCGATTTTGAAATGCCTATTTGTCCAATATCTAATGTGTGACTTTTGAAAAGGTGGGTGACACACTTCACAGCTTCATTGCGTTTGAATGTGTGTTTCCATTTCTTTACGTGATATGTCAATTTGGTATTCAATAAATGCCGTTTTGACTGATACCAATTACTGTACGTTTATATCAGATTTGTTGTATGGTTTCAACCACGGTTTTTCAAAGTGGCCCTTGACTTTTGACGAGTAGTATAAAAAGAGAGAAAGACCATTTTAAAAAAAATCTTCAAAGAAAACTTGCATACTGAATACACAGGGTTAAATATAACAGAAGAATGCTATTCTTTACTAAGAAGAGACTAAAAGAAAATTATTTATTAATTATTTTTTTTGACTGAAATTGACACTACAGACGCAATTACCATCAGTTCAACAAATTAAAATTCGCACAAATGGGTAAGTGTCCAGACATAGAAAACCAAGAAGATAGCAGAAAATATCTCACAATAGTGTCGGATTCACGAGAAAAGCAAATTAACAATATGGTCTTCACCTACCCACTATAAGCAAGAAACTGTATGGCGAACTGAATGTACATCCCCAATACTCTCCGTGTATCTTTGAAAACGTTCGCAGATACTTATCTTAGCTGGTGGCCATCTATCGTCAATGCGTAATTGTTGGTATGTGGTTTGTTGACTGAAGTCTCTATACATTTACAGTTAAAAAACCAAACAAACACATATTCCTTTATTCTCTCATCTGCCTTTATTTATCATCAGAGCTTCGTTGTCTCCAGTTCGTGTAACTTTTCAAAGTTACTGACCCTGACTGGGAAGTCGGATCGTGTTATCATTAGAATCGAGGAGGTCAAATACGGATGGTTCTATATGAGCAAAGCACAAGAACAAATTTGACGAATTGGCTTTTTTGTTTCCTTTTTTTTTTTTTGGGGGGGGGGGATGGGGGAGAAGAAGAGACAGAGAGAGAGAGAGAGAGAGAGAGAAACAACACTGAAGTCATTAGACCTTAAATCAAATCATGTTTTTCTCTCCTCTACGTTGTGTTCAGTCACTGTCACAGATAACAAATTTAATTTTCGTGATTACTTTTTTTCTGACAACTGTCCTTGAACTTTGATGATGATGTAGAATACGTTAAATGAAGCAAAGATGATCTATTACACGACTAAATAAGGTAGCAAACTAGACATACAGATTAGACAGAGTACACTGTAAGAGTTAACAAGCGTGTCTACTACAAGTTTGGGTTTGACAACGAAAAGCCGTAGCGGATCTACCAAGCAGGGTTGCGAGATTACGTTTTGAGAAAAATCAAACAGCGCCACACAAAAAAGCCAAACCAATTTTAAGTAGATATGTTCACTCAAGTTGCAAAAAAGCTACAGATCCAGGTCATCGTTATCCTCACTACTGAATCCTGCGCTATACACTTTGTCAAATGAAAAATCTTTTTAATTTTTTGACAGTGCATGAAATCCTTATAGTATTTTTTCGAAAGCAACAGTTCTGCTCTATGTCTCACCATAACATCAAGAAGATGAAGCTTCATCCTGTTTATTGCATTAGTTTTAACTGAGAATACAAAGTTAAATATTCTATCAGTTGCAGCATTACTCATTTGGACAAAGCTCTTCAAATGCCTCATGTTGAGGTACACTGTTCACTGTCTGGAAGTAGTATATCTTTCTTAATTAAACAGGGCTGTTCTCTCCAGTCAACAAAGGTTTTTTTGTTTGTTTTCTTCTTTTTTTTTTTAACGTACGCCCGCCATTACTCGAGGCGAAATCTCCGGTTAGTATGTCTAGCCTGAGACTGATTTTACGTGAGTATCCTATTTTTCCTGTACGCTGACAGGTGTCCTCTCGTCATTCAGGCAGATACTCGCGCCTTCAGAGGGAACAAAGGTTAGTTTTCTGTATTACTCTTCAGTTGTGTCGATGTTGCTTCCTGTGACGATACGGTTGTTCGATCTCACGTCCGCTCCGGCAGTATCACTTTTTCTTCATTTTTCTCTTCCTCTCACTCATCGCTTTTATTTGGCATAATTTTTGCCCTTTCATTCATTATTTTACTCTCTATGCTAAATCTAGAAGGGTGAAGTCCCTAACACTCTACACCCCTACGGAAGTATCGGCCACGGGACTAACTTTAATTTTCACATGTTTGCATTGAGCCGATCCCAGACAGAACTGTAATAACGCCATGTTATTTGACCGATCAGCGACTGATAAGTTTTCGCTTCATTCGTCTGGCCACATTTGATAGAGACGGTCATCTCTATTGATCCCTTTGAACGTGACCGTCCGTCACAGGACTCAAGGTGGCTAGCGACTATCCTTATGGTTGCACAAGACGGGAGATAATGAGGTAATCGCTTCCGATGTACGTTCTGTATCGAGATTACAGATAAATCTGTCTGGAAACTCAAGATTTGCAGACGATAGCATCGGGGCAGTATCAGTGCACAACATTTGTTGATGAAGATTGCACAAGATGCCGGCAGAAGTCTGACTGAACGGTATCAAGAGGTCACACGTGGATATTAAATTTAATATTTTGAAACACGCGGGGGTATTTTTGAATTTGAAACACCCGTATCCACGTAATGCTAAACGAGATTCGATTGGATTGGTTGATTTGAGAGGCCGGAATATATAATGTATCTCATTGGAAAATTAGGCGGAAACATAGCTGGAATTTGAACTGAGGATTGTGAAATATAATTTGGTGAAATCAAAATCAGTACACACACTGCAGCGCGAACGTCAGACTAGCGACTCCTACAAGCCAGAAAGAAAAAGGAGACATTGGACTTAGAAATTCCACAACTATAAGTAACAGATCGAGTATTGGGCAACTTTGGAATTCACAAGTAAACCCGCATTTTTAATACAAGACTGGAAACTTAGGAATTTGATCACAAGTCATAGAGGAATTAAACAAATATTTTCCCAGCCCATTGATTTTGCAGAACACCCGCCGTCAGAGGAATTGTCACGAAGTGGATTTATGACTAGAGGCTGCCTACCTAAATAGACTAGACCCTAGTGGAAAGAAAGACTAAGAAGATAGATTTCAGAAGAAAAATGACAGTGACTGTGGGAGATGAGGCTATTGGCGTCAAGGGTCGAGAACCTAAATTGACCCTCCCTTGCCACTAGGTGACGTAATGTTTTGCGATAACCTCACTACCTCTAACTACCAAGACTGGGATAAGGTTTAATTAACTTAACACCACAGACGCCACTATAATAATAATAAATTCTTTAAGCGCCAAACACGGCGCATAAGGCAGAAACCAGTGCTCTCCAGGTTGTTCGTTGTGACGCCACTCCTCTTAGCTCTTGCACATTATTTAGGCCCAACGTTCTTCCTTCTCTTATTATTGTTCTTCTGAGTGTTGCTTTTGGTCTTCCTTTTTTCCTCTTACCCTCAGGAACCCAAGTGAGCGCCTGTAGTGGTATTCTGTTGTTTTGCATTCGTAGGACATGACCGATATATGACCATCGTCTTTTCCTTATATAGTCGGAGACATATTTCTGCCTAGAGTCTTCTCTTATTTGTCGATTAGTCTTGAATTCTTTCCAACTGATGTTCATGAGTTTTCTAAGACATTTGTTCTCGAATGTATTCAGCTTGTTCTCCAATGATTTTGTTATTTTCCAACTCTCACAACCGTATGTTAACACTGAGATAACATTTGAATTAAACAGACGAAGCTTGGTATGTATATTCAATGATCGTAATTTCCAAATGTTAGATAATCTATTGAAGGCACTAGCTGCCAAAGCAATTCTAGTATGGATTTCTCTTGTTGTGTCACCATCCTGAGTCATTTTACTGCCTAAATAATTGAAACTTTCAACATATAGGTTGAAGTAAGTGACTGATCCAGCCTTAAGTTTGAATAGATTTTATTTACAAACAAAACCAGAATTTTCCTAATAACATGCTACAAATAAATACAATGCATGGACACACACCTGGAAGAGAACATAATTAATTTCAAGTGATTAGGTATGATAACCCCACACAGTTGCCCTCTTGTAGCCGTGAGTCGTATTGCAAGATTCGGACCACTGCCCTTTCAGTAGATAGTGTGTTGTAAAGTAAATACTAGAAACTTCCTTCACTCAGACTGACTCTACTTTTTCTTCATATCCACTGTTGATCAATCGATACCACTCAAAAACAGCAGTAAAAATATCAATGGTGGAACTTTATTAACATACGTTGATAACTGAGTAAAAATGGTATGCCCAACCTTTCTCTTCAAGGTTGGCAGTCTTGCAAAATACAATCTTCAGTTTCAAACAATCTCAGTATCCATTTTTCACATACATTTGCTTGTCTTCTTACTATTACTTGTCCCAGCTATAGAACCTGTCATATATTTATTCAGACAGAACTTCCTGTCGTTCTTCTGTTTATGTTTCTTTTCCCATGTTTCTTGTTATATCTCTATACGAGAAACTGGCCTTAACCGCCAGGGCTGTCACTTTTACCAAGATTTCATCTGTTTACTGTCCTCTGCTCAGACCTGGTCTGCTGAGCCACATACGCTAGTTATAAATCAAAATGTCAAAACGTACCTGTTTTGTTTCTTCATTTGAAATACACTTTTTCTTACACACACACTTTGGTGCTCCGAATATATCTTATACAACAATATAAAATCTTACGCTGCACGTTCAATATCTAACTACACACTTGAGAGCAACACCTTTCCCTGCCTACACCTAGCGCGTCTCAAACCAGACTCCGTCAAAACCCCGTTCGAACATTCTTCGTTCACGCCTAACATGTGTTTACGCATCTCGACTTTCTCGTGCAATACTTTATTTCTCAACTCACTCAAACCTGTAAGGGACTTAATTCTAAGTTACTTCCCTTAAGACAAAGCCTAATCTTACACATCTTATCTCCCTTCATTAACGACAAATAATCTGCAACCAAACCCATCCATACCATTTCTCCACATTCTTTCTCTCCATCAAAACCAAACCACCGTTCACACATCTCCCCCCCTTAAAAAAAATTTCTCTCACAGAGAAAATTTCCCGAAAAATCTCCACTCACTCTCTTCCTTCCCTCTTCTACTACCAATTCCATCCCTCTCTTCCTCAACATCTGTCCCAATGAGACCCACCATTCTCCACTTCTAATCAACCTCACTCATCTTCCTGTCTACAATTTCCATTTCATAGTATACATTTTCCATCCTGGAACTGTTTTCATAGTATACATTTTAATGAATACAAGTTTTCATATAATACATTTTACTGAATACAACTCTTTTCATGTTACAACTTGCACATAATGCAATTCCTTTCATATTACACCTTGTCGTTTGCTCCTTTACGACTCTTACTAGACCTTTCTAACATCATTAGCCATTTACCATCCCTTTTATCTCTACTCCCAAGTTTATTATCCCGCCTACGCGAATTAACTTGAATTTCTGCCTATCTCATTAATCGTTCTACTTAGTTGCATATCTTTCCTACGTTATCTACATTTCATTTCCATCTTCCCTTGTGGTTAAAAGAAACCCGTAACCATATACAATGTGTACTGTTTCCTCAACATAATTATTCTCATTTCCTTAGTTTTTCTATCTCTCATTATTCTTCCTTATTATCTCCCTATAACCTCCATTTCTTATACATGGAGAAGCCTCGCTTCCCACAAAGTCTTCACCAGACTCTGGCAACTGCCGAAAAAAAATCTGCATCTTCCTCAACTCCGTTGTCAGCTCCCTCTAGATTATCACTTCTAATCCAATTTTCTCTATATCTTCGCCATTTCCCTATGGCCCTCATCTACCGCCATATTCTCTATAGTTTCTCCAATACTCCTTTAGTTGTCTCGTAATTCCCTTTCGTCTCCTCTCTGTGACTTCTCCATTCCTCCCATCTACGTCTCTCTCCCTTAATCTATGGCTTCCCTGCCTCTTTCCTCTTCTCTTCCACCACTGCAGTAGTCCATCGTTCGGACCTACTCAGCTTACTTTATGTTCAGTGTAGAACGATTGCATCTAGTTTCCAAACAACTAGACTCCCGCTGCAATTTATACTTCTCTCCTCTCCCTCATAACCGCTACTCTCGTTCCCTCTCTGGAACTGTGCTGTCCAATTTCTCAACCACAACTCCGTCCATCTCCCAACACCTCTCACCATCACTGCCGTCCTCCTCTACGGCCTCCCAATAACCCCATTGTCATTTATCTCCTTATTTTCAATATCTCTGCCGTCCTCCTCTACGGCTTCAACATCTCAGTCTCCATATTACTCCATAATTCTTCATATCTCTCCATCTTTCTGCCGTCCTGCTCCACGGCTTCCCAAAATCTCATTTCCCTTATTTCTCCATATTTCTCCCAGAAAACTCCATACAACCGCTGTCCTCCTCAACGGTTTCTCAAAATCTCTATTATTCGTTCCGTCTTCCTCTACGACTGCTCAAAATATATAACTCCATATTTCTCCCATTTCACCATAATACTCCATGTTTCTGCCATCCTCCTGCACGGCCTCCTCAAAATCTCCACCCCCATATTACTCCGTACCTCCATACCTCATATTGCTCCATAACTGCCGTCCTCCTCCACGGCCTCAGCAAAATGTCAGTCTGCACTATTCTTGCCGTCGTCACCACGGCGTTTCACATAATTTCCGCCATACTACCATGGCCTCTAATCTACTTCTTACATCTCCTTTCCTCCTCTCCTCTACTGCAGTACCCTATTGGTCCGGTGTACCCAGTTTACTTCTTAAGTGCGGTATGGACCAATCATACTTGTCTTTTTAAGACTAGCAACCGCCGCCATCTTCGTTATATATCTTAATATGCTATGTCTCCTCCCATAGCCTCCTCTCTCCCTATTTCCTCACTACTTCATCTCCAAAAATTTCATGATCATGGCCTCTCTCGCCTTAAACTTCTCTGTAACATTTGTTATGCCTTTCCTCTCATAGCCTCCTACGTCTCTCCTTTTCTCACTTACTCATAAATTCGAAAAACCTCATAGCTATGGCCTCCTTACTCTTGAGCGCCTCTAATGCTATATGTTTATCTATCTCTTGCGTCTCCTCCACCGTTCTGACTTCAACTCTTTGATTTCTCTCTACCTCTCCATCTCGTATATCTCCCGAGTTTCTCTCAACCTCCTTACTTCTTACTTCGTCAACCGTTTGCCTCGGTTTCCCTCTATCTTCTATTTCTTCCCTTCTCGTACTCCCTGTACTCTTTAATTTGTCGCTACCTCGACTTGTACTCCTAGTATCTCTCATACTACTACTCCTATTTCTATCTCCCTTTCTAGCCTCTCGGCTCTTGGATCCGTACTCCCTTCGATCCGTATTTCCTCTCTCTTCCTCCTTTCTAGCTTCCCAGCTCTCAGATCGGTAATCACGTCGATCCGTATGTGTTATAATAATAAATAAATAAATTCTTTAAGCGCCAAACACGGCGCATAAGGCAGAAACCAGTGCTCTCCAGGTTGTTCGTTGTGACGCCACTCCTCTTAGCTCTTGCACATTATTTAGGCCCAACGTTCTTCCTTCTCTTATTATTGTTCTTCTGAGTGTTTCTTTTGGTCTTCCTTTTTTCCGCTTACCCTCAGGAACCCAAGTGAGCGCCTGTAGTGGTATTCTGTTGTTTTGCATTCGTAGGACATGACCGATATATGACCATCGTCTTTTCCTTATATAGTCGGAGACATATTTCTGCCTAGAGTCTTCTCTTATTTGTCGATTAGTCTTGAATTCTTTCCAACTGATGTTCATGAGTTTTCTAAGACATTTGTTCTCGAATGTATTCAGCTTGTTCTCCAATGATTTTGTTATTTTCCAACTCTCACAGCCGTATGTTAACACTGAGATAACATTTGAATTAAACAGACGAAGCTTGGTATGTATATTCAATGATCGTAATTTCCAAATGTTAGATAATCTATTGAAGGCGCTAGCTGCCAAAGCAATTCTAGTATGGATTTCTCTTGTTGTGTCACCATCCTGAGTCATTTTACTGCCTAAATAATTGAAACTTTCAACTTTCTGTAGTTTTTCCCCGTTCAAGATGATATCAAAGGTCTCGTTAGAAAAGTTCATAGCTTTAGTTTTAGAGGCATTTATTTGGAGACCAATTTTAACCGAGAGATGACACAAATTATTTATTGCTTCTTGGGATTGTCTTGGTGTTGAACTTAAGAATGCTACATCATCTGCGAAATCCAGGTCCCCCAGGAATTTTCCATTTGTCCATTTTATACCCAATTGTTCATTGTGGGTATAGTTTCTCATAACCCAATCAATAGCTATTCCAAAAAGTAGTGGTGACATAATACAGCCTTGTTTCACCCCTGTTTCTACTGTAAACCATTCTGTATTCCCTTTATTTGTTCTAACACAACATCTTGCATTGTCATATAGCGCTTTGATTATATTCACATATTTTGTTGGAAAACCATAGATTGTAAGTATCTTCCACAATGATGGGCGGTGTAGACTATCAAAGGCTTTTTGAAAATCGACGAAGGTGATAATAAGTGGCGATTGCCTTTCCACTGATTCTTCTATAATTGTTCTTAGTGTGAATATTTGATCAATACATGATCGTTTCGGCCTGAAACCCGCTTGTTCTTCTCTGATCTTTTCGTCAGCATGCAATTTAAGTCTTTCTAACATCATGCAACATAATAATTTTCCAGGTACTGATAATAGAGATATACCACGCCAGTTATTACAGTCTGATAGATCACCTTTCTTCGGTAACTTTACAATAATACTGTCTTTCCATTGTTGTGGTGGTTGTTCTTCTCTCCATACTTCATTTATAATATCTAAAATTCTCAAGAGGTTGTTGTCATTAACTGCTTTAATCATTTCCCCTGAAATTTCGTCAACTCCAGCAGCTTTAAAATTTTTTAATCTTTTAACGGCTTGTTTGATCTCGTCCAGCGTGAATTCATCGCAAGTTATTGGCAAGGTGGTTGTGGATGTTTCATTATTAAAATCAGGTGTTACTGTTGGTGGTGGTCTGTTTAGCACCTCCATGAAGTGCTCAGCCCATCTCTTCATTTGTTCTTTTTCTGTTGGTATTGAATTCCCTAATTTACCTTTAACAGGTGTTTCCATAGCAGTAGGCTGGTGACATAGTTGTTTTGTAATTTGATAAAGGCACCTACTATTACCAGTTCTTGCAGCATTTTCAGCTTCTACGGCCAGTTCATTGATGAAATGTCTTTTATCTCTTCGAGTTTTTGTCTTCACTTCTTTATTTAACAAGTTATAAGTTAGTTTGCAAGATTCAACTGCATTATGTGTACTTGCCGCTAGTAGTTTAAGTTTTGCTGTTTTCCTTTCTTGTATTTTATCCCAAGTATCTTCTCTCATCCATTTTTTCTTTTTATGTACTAGGTATCCGGTGGTCGCTACAGCTGCTTCTGTCATTGCTGTTCTCAGTTGTTCCCATTTAGTATCGATTGTCTTGGTGGTGATATCGTTGTCAATTTTGCCTAAAGCATCGAAATAGTTGTTCATTTTGACATTATATTCCTTCTTTATATCATTTGATTGCAGTCTGTGTACATCTATTCTTCTATTTTTATTCGGTTGGTATAACTTCTTCAGTTTAATTCTCATTTTAGCTATGCAGAGGTTATGATCGCTTCCGATCTCTGCACCTCTGTATGCTCTGACGTCTTGAACTGATGAGCGAAATTTAGCGCTTATGCAGAAGTGATCTATCTGGTTCTTAGTTCTGCCATCAGGTGAATTCCATGTTATCTTGTGGATATTCTTATGTGGAAAGATGGTGTCTGCCACAACGAGGTTTGATATTTCACAAAGTTCTAGAAGTCTTTCGCCATTTTGATTCATACAGCCTATGCCATGAGTACCGAGATATCTTTGTACTCCATCGTTGTTGTCACCTACTTTGGCGTTAAAATCACCCATGACTGCTATTATGTCATGCTTGGGTATTGTGTTGATGGTACTTAGAAGTGCTTCATAGAAGTCATCTTTTGTGGTATCAAGAGCGTCGTTAGTTGGTGCATAACATTGTACAATTGAGAGCTTGAAAAATCGTGTCTGAAATCTAGCTAATATTAGCCTCTCATTGATAGGTACCCAGCTGATAAGCGATGCTGCTGCTTTCTGTGTCATTAGGATGGCTACTCCCTCTGTGTGACGATTATCATTACTACCAGAGTATATAATTTGCTTTTTTTCTTCTGAAATATATTTTATGCCCTTCCCCGTCCATCTACACTCGCTGACACCCAATAAGTCCAACTTATAATTATCCATTTCTTTAATTACTTCTTCCAATTTTCCGTCTTGATACATAGTTCTTACATTCCAGTATCCAATTTTAGAAATCTCCTTAGCCCCCAAGATATTAGAGTGAGTCATGTTTACTGTCGAGCCTGGTTCTGTTTTTATGTGTTATATTTCTCTGTATATCTAGTCCCTCTGGACTCTTGGATAGGTATTCCCGTCGACCTGTATCTCTTCTATCCTCACTTCTATTTCTCAGCCTATCTCGGCTCTTGGATCGGAAATCCCTTCTATCCGTATCCCTCCTTCTTTCTCTACTATTATCTTTCCTATTCTGCTCGCTCTCTCTAGTCCTGAATCGGTATTCTCCTCGATTCGTATGTCTCCTATTACTAGCCTCTCTGCTCTTGGATCGGTATTCTCTTCGACCCGTATCCCTACTTGCCTCCTCAGTATCTCTACTCTTAGATCGGTATTCTCGTCGATCTGCACTTCTACTACTTTCATGTTTCATAACTTCTTCATCTTTCTGCTTCGCCTTCTCAGTGGCTTTCTTTATATCATCACCTGACCCAGGTGCTGTGACATCTTCTTTTTTCTCTGATGTCTGTCTACTCATTTCCTGTCTCTTTTCTAACTCTTCCAACTTCTTCTCTAAATCTGCGCAAAGTGCAGTTAACTGTTCTATTTTTGTTCTATCTTTATTTCCTTCTTCCTCTTTGTTTTTCTTCGACCTTCCCTGGTCGACACTGTCTATTTCCCATTGACCCGTTCCCTTGGTCTTTCTATCTAGTTCCTTTCGCACTTCTCTATGACTATATTTCTCCTTTTCCAATTCTTCAAATTTTCTGTCCATATATTGAACAATTGCCCGTATGTCCTTCATCTCCGCTACACTACTATTTCTTACTTTATTCTTCCTCTTTAGTCTGACCTCTTCTACATGTCTCAACTTTGCTAGACGCCTTCTGTAATCCTCTGAATCGTCTGATGACGACGACCGCTGTCTCTTCATCCCTCTTATATTTTCTTCTTCCATCTCTTCCTGCGTATCTGAATCTTTAACTGATGTGTCCTCTATATTCTGAGTTTGACTTGCACCACTTTCTTGTTTAGTCTCTATCTGTTGCTCCTTTTGTTTCAATAGCTGCTGCTCCTGTGCTCTGTTTCTTTGTTCTGCAGCTCTCGTATGTTTGTACGGTGCATCTATTTCTGTTTCAACATTATTCCATTGTTTCCTTATTCCTGTCGTGTCTTCTAGAATCTCATTGTACTGTTTACTCTCTGTATCCTGCCATACTTGTATCCTGTCTTCTTCTGGCCTATATGTGCCCATCTCCTCTTGTTCGCTGTATAAAATTTGGGGGGTTGGGGTTAACCGATCAGATGTTGTTTCTTGTTCTGCATGGACGTTTGTTCTTCCTGCCATTGTGCGACTCTGACTACCTGTTGATGTTTCTCCATAGTCATCTTCCCATCCTACTCTCCAGTTGTATCCTATCCTGTTAGACTCCTTCCAGTCACTATCCTTTTGTGTTGCTTCAATTCTACGTGTTCCTATCCGTTCATGTGTATTGTTATGTTGTTTATGTCCTTCCGTGTAGTGTGGTGTGTTATTGGGAATCCGTGTACATCTTTCTTGAACACTGCCTCTCATACTATACATACTATGGTTCCTTATATAGCCTCTTATATCCATCGGTCTATCTTCCTCTATTTCGTCTACGACAAGCTTGTAGATTTCTTCCTTTCTTTGTGATAAGTCTATATCAAACTTTTCTTCCAGAATTTTCTGCACCTCCTTTAGTACCACGATGTCTGGTTTAGTTCTTCCAAGGATGGCTTTTATTTCTTTCCTCAACTGCTCTATACTTGGTTGAGGTATTTTGATCCTTTCCATCTTTTCTGTTACACCGTTAACTCTCTGTATTCCATTCTCTTTTGTGTGCTTTTTCTCGCCTAACACTGCACTGAGTCTGAATGGTGTGCATACATCTTCCTTGATTCCTATCTTGTCCTGCTTCCTTGTTTCCACTTTCTTCTGCTATCTGTATATCTTGTTGTTAACTCTATGTTGTGGTACCACCACTGTTTGTGGTTTCCGATTTTGTCTCTGACGCGCGTTGTTATTGTTCATAGTTTCTTGTATTTGGTGCTTTTCTTGGTATTCCATATTTCCTTCCTGACCTTCCATCAGTTGTACCCTTCCTAATACAAATCCTCTTGGTATTCTAACTGTTTTCCCCGTGGTGTTTATAATCATCGTTGGAAATTGTTGTCTTTTTCCAATTTGTACTATTCCTTCTACCATTTCTAGTCCGGGTTCATCTAGTATATCTCCATCTTCCCAGTCAAGTGTTAAGACCGTTTGTCCTTGGTTGAAATATGGGGATCTTTTCAACTTGCCTTGAACAATACCGACTTCATTCGGTCGCAGCGTAACTGTTGTTCTGTTTCGGATTATGGACGCTATGTATACGTCGTCCTGTAACCTGATACATTCGCCATGTATCTTCAGTTGGTGAGTATCAAAATGTACTTGAGCCTTATGTTTTAGCAGAAAATCACGTCCTAGTATGATATTTCTCGTCATCCCCTTCACAATGGTGAACGTATGTTCCACGATCATATTGCCAATTCTCATTTGCACCATAGCTGTTCCCATCACTTTCAGGTTTTCTCCTGACACCGAGGTAAGTGTATTTTGTGACTTTCTGTATTGAGCTACGCCTCGTATCTGTTTATAAAGTCCAAACCTAATAAGGCTTACAGTAGCCCCTGAGTCTACCAATGCTCTATATCTCCTTCCGTGTATTTCGACAATACATGAGCAAGGGTCTGGTTTATGAGCTAGCTCGATTGCTGTTGCTACTTGTCTTCTTTTAGGGATACGTTGTTTTCTTTCTTGTTTTTCAATTTCATTTATTTGTATTTTCTTATCTTTGACTCCTCTCCTGATGTCTCCAAAAAAATTCCTCAAATCTATTCTAGTTCTTCTCCTATTCACGCTGTCCCAATGTCCTGATCCATAGTTGCTGTTGAAAGTCGGGAGTGTCCTGTCCCTGTTATTCCATGTTCTATTATGTCCCTGTTTATATTGATATTGGTTACATTTCCATTTCCCAATTTCGCGATCTGTACATATATTTCTCCTTTCATATTTGTTCCTGTTTATAACTGAACCATCCCAATTCATCTTCCTATTTCTGTATTCTTGACATGTCTTTTGTAGCCATCCTTTCTTGTCAAACCAACTTGCAGGATGGTGTACTCTGGCCCATTGTCTATGGTATGGTTGTTGGTTATACCTAACATGTGCCCTTCCTATCATGTTCACTTGTGGCTGCCTTCCACTTGTTGTATCAATATATCCTTTCTCCGTCTTGTCATGTGGTTGGACTATCTCTCTGATGAGTCTCCCTCTCTTGGTGTTTACTTCATTCCCTTGTCTATTCTTTTCGGACTGGTTGTAATATTGTTGTCTATTGTGTTGTCTACTATGTCTCGGGTTAAAGGTCTCAACTCTCCTTACTGAGTGTTGTGGCTCTAGTGACCTATAATTACACGCAAAGGCTTTATGTCCCAGCCTATTGCAAGCATAACACACGATTAGCTCGCGGTCCACCTGTCTTGACCTATAAGACGTTTCTGTTCCTCTCCCTCGTCTTGATATTCTTCTTTGTTGACAATGTCCTATCTCCATAGGTTCTTCTTGTGTTTCTTCGCATGGAACTACTCTACCAAGCCTGAGGTCCAATCTTCTTCTAAGGTTCTCTTCGGCTGTAGCAAGTGCAATGGCCTGTGACAAGTTTTGTGGGTCCTTCCTGAGGAGATGTAATTTAATTGGTATATCATTCAACCCATCGACGAATATGCCCACTAATTGTTTTTCCACCTCTTGCTGGTTAATTTGTTGTCCCAAGAAAACCTCTTCAGCTAGGTTTAACAACCTGTCGCTGAACATTTGAATGGGTTCCTCTGCTTGTTGTTGTATGCTCCTCAGCATCGTCCACGCGTAAGATGCATCCGTAATTTGTGCATACCTTCTTATTAGTTCTTTCTTAAAATCTTCCCATGTCTCATCTGGGACAGTGTCAAACCTGCGTCTTATAAAATCTACTACTAACCCGCATGAGGAAAGATATGCAACTTGTTTGTACTCACCTTGGTCCATATTGACCGAAGTGCAATATCTTTGTATCTCGAGCAACCATTTTCTACATAAAGTAGGATTCCCTGAATATGGTGTTATACTGTTCCGGATATTCTGGAACTTACTTTCATTTCTAATGGATGTCATAGCCTTAGCTACCTGCTCAAGAGCAGCCACATTGGGATCTAAACCCGCCGTAAGTTGTTGTTGTTGTTGCATCTTGTCTTGACCTGTAAGTGTTAGTGTTAATAGAAACACCTGTAAAAAAATTAATATAAATCTCTTGGTTGACCTGTAAGAGAATTATTAACCAATATCTGTGTACAATACTTATAATTCTTATGAGTTACAAAACAATTATCAATCTAATTCTCATAATTTAACTGACTACACTAATAATTAACTTAATTTGTTTCTAAATGTTTATGTGTTACATAATCTGTTTTCCTTGATTGGGATACACACTTGCTCCTCCAGTATTTCAGAATTAATCAACACAATTTTTGTCTTATACGGCTGTATATTATTATTTTTGCGCGTTGGGCCTGTTGATCATTCAGATTGTTATCTCATGCATGTACCTGTATTCTGACGGTTGTCGGTTGATGTAGACTGTTTTGTTCTTTATTCTTTTTGTGCACTTGTCCTTCGTGATGTCCTGACTTCTGTGTTGTCTTGCTTTATTTCTTCAGCTCGCAGGATTCCTTCGATTTGTATCTTCTTAATGAACTTGACCTTCGTGATGCTTTGGATAGACTTCGTTGTTTTTGATGTCGCTTCACTTTACTTGACTTCTGTTTTGTCTTGATTTGTTTTTTCGCTCGCAGGATTCTTTCTTTCTGTGTAATCTCTTCTTAGTGAACTTGACCTTCTTTCTGTCTGTAGTCTTTTAAATCTCTATCTTGTATAGGGCTGGTCAGGTGCATCAAAATACTCTGTGATCGTTTTAGTGCTAGATACGAAAATATTTGACGCAATCGTACCTAATATGTGATGCCGAAACTGACATCTGAGTGGAGTCTGTCTTTCTTTATAAAAGTTTCTTGAACTATTCTAGTGTAGGGCTGGTTACTCGCACCATTAGTTACCCTGTCATCTGTTGTCTTTGCTACTGCCTACTGTAGGGCTGGTCACGAGCACCATGAATATCTGTAGCCATGAGTCGTATTGCAAGATTCGGACCACTGCCCTTTCAGTAGATAGTGTGTTGTAAAGTAAATACTAGAAACTTCCTTCACTCAGACTGACTCTACTTTTTCTTCATACCCACTGTTGATCAATCGATACCACTCAAAAACAGCAGTAAAAATATCAATGGTGGAACTTTATTAACATACGTTGATAACTGAGTAAAAATGGTATGCCCAACCTTTCTCTTCAAGGTTGGCAGTCTTGCAAAATACAATCTTCAGTTTCAAACAATCTCAGTATCCATTTTTCACATACATTTGCTTGTCTTCTTACTATTACTTGTCCCAGCTATAGAACCTGTCATATATTTATTCAGACAGAACTTCCTGTCGTTCTTCTGTTTATGTTTCTTTTCCCATGTTTCTTGTTATATCTCTATACGAGAAACTGGCCTTAACAGCCAGGGCTGTCACTTTTACCAAGATTTCATCTGTTTACTGTCCTCTGCTCAGACCTGGTCTGCTGAGCCACATACGCTAGTTATAAATCAAAATGTCAAAACGTACCTGTTTTGTTTCTTCATTTGAAATACACTTTTTCTTACACACACACTTTGGTGCTCCGAATATATCTTATACAACAATATAAAATCTTACGCTGCACGTTCAATATCTAACTACACACTTGAGAGCAACACCTTTCCCTGCCTACACCTAGCGCGTCTCAAACCAGACTCCGTCAAAACCCCGTTCCAACATTCTTCGTTCACGCCTAACATGTGTTTACGCATCTCGACTTTCTCGTGCAATACTTTATTTCTCAACTCACTCAAACCTGTAAGGGACTTAATTCTAAGTTACTTCCCTTAAGACAAAGCCTAATCTTACACATCTTATCTCCCTTCATTAACGACAAATAATCTGCAACCAAACCCATCCATACCATTTCTCCACATTCTTTCTCTCCATCAAAACCAAACCACCGTTCACACCTCTCCCTCGAACCTGAAATAAGAAAAGCAAGAAATACAACAACATGTGAAGGGGGATCTCTAACATCAGATCCGTCTTTCTCCTAATCAACCTGATATCATGTAAACACACCCTAGCTTCTACTGTCCGTCTGTCTGCAGACGTGTTTCTAAACAAATGACTTGCCTACACCGCTGCTCCACTTATAGGCTAAATATTCTTCTCTGACTAACACAAGGTCCACGACCAGAACCCTTCTATCATCTCCTACACAACTAAAGATGAATTGCTGAGTTCTAATGTTATGTTCAGTGCCTGTCTGACACTTCTAGTTCCTAAAGAAACGACTCCTCCACTACTCTCCTTCTCTCTATCTAGTGCAGCTCAGAGGTATTTTTGCCTTTTTTCCTCTGACTGCCGTTGTAGCTGCTAACTGGAATTGGTACTCTGGTTTCTTGACTTGGACTCTCTTTGCACTACCAGTGACGAATCTGAATGCACAGGCCCGTTTACCCCTCTTTTAGGTTTAGGGCTGTCGGGATTATTATGCCCGAAATTCACGACACCTCTAGGCCCTGCGCCTAGGATCAGTGTGTGCTGTATCTGAGCATAAATAGCTCCGAATTTGCTAAGAACATCTGTTCTTGCTGAAGAAGTCTGTGCTTCCATCTCCCTGCTCTCTCTCTTGGGTACAAAAACAGACTTTTGCACCAGTGACCACCGCGTCACCACTCCACTTTCTTTTCTGGCTCTGCCGACTCTTCTTCTCCTGAGAAGACCGACGAACTTCTAGCAAGCTGAAGGACTACTGATGCCCTAGCTGCCACGCCATGAAAAGTGATTTTTCACGCATTTTATTAGTGTTAATCATTCCTGTCTTCGTTTCGTTGATTATTTACTTTCTTGCTTCGACATGTCTTTCTGGTTTCACGATTTTCTCGCATTATTACTGTTATCGTTTCGCTCATCACTGTGGTTTCATCTGCTTGTATCGCTCATTTGACGTTTTCCTCATCATCACAGATCTTTGTAGTACCTATATGTAGTTCTTGTCCTTGTCACCTGTTCGTAACTGTGGCTGACGAAGGGTAAAACCCGAAACGTCCCTTGTCTCATGTGTACCGTTTACTTGTAAAACTGATTTCATACCATATTATTTTTTAATTTATATACATGAAAATATCTGCTGTGGACAAAACAATAACATATATATATATATATATATATATATATATATATATATATATATATATATATATATATATATATATATATATATATATATATATATATATCGCACAACAAATTTTCATATCCTTAACTTAAATCCCAAAACTTCAACACTTAACTCAATACCATTTTCCTGTTCTATTCTATAATCGCTTGCGATCCGTAAAGGTGCCTACCTCCCGCTTCCCCTCAAATACTGTCCTATCGACAACTCTAATCTCCAGACTCAGCTGGCTTAATTTCTTACATGCTGGCGGCTTAGTTTAGCCGTCACAACATTCCGACCACTGAATGACCCAGTTGCCGGTAAATTCCTGGCCCTACTATTAAAAATGATCGATGTGTTTCCTCGCTAAACCACAATACAATAGACTTCACCCGAGACACTAACCTCCTGTCTCCATGAATTCACCACTATAAATATATCTCTCAATTTTTTTAGAATTAATTAACTCCCGTAACTGCTGACTTCAAAATGTAGGATTTACCCACACAGAGCCAAAATACACAATTACCTATGTTCTAACAGAACTGTTAAAGTCACTCATTCTTATACAACAGCGTTACCCAGTTAGCCCGCTGGTAATTTACACACACTTAAAGAACAATTAAGCACACACACAAATACCTAGCGTATTTACTCTGCCAACATTTATAAATCAAATATTGGGAAATCTTCACCCACATGCCGGGAATATTATTTACACCCGATTCCGATAACGATATATATAGTTAGATCTCTAAAGGAACTGAAATCCTATCTTACAAATGCATGCCCAGCTATCTCCCCTTTCTCCTTCCGTTATCAAAATTAACTCCTCTAGAAAAATACACAGCACGCGCTCAGGTACCCCTCTCCAAATCCTCGAAAATCACAATGAAATTACGTGCATCGTATCTCAAAATTGAGATATTTAGCATCTCAAATCTTTAAGCTTTCCTTATCTCATAAAAAAAGTGAATGCACTCTGACAAGATTATTTTAGATAAGCGGGTAACTAATGGCATGTCTGTTACGAAATATAATTAATTTCACGAGCGTGTGTTTACGCTGCAATATTTATAAATCACAAATCCAGGAGAAAGTAAATACCCCTGTCTTCTGACAAAATACCAGTAATACTCCATTTAATACGAGCAGCTACTCCGAGAAAACTACCAGAATTCCCTACTACTTTTTCACAAAATACCTACATGCGCTGTCAGTTATATTTCTAATAGATAGCATTTATGGCTCTACTTCTATGAATAACCGCGATACAATTCTGCTGAAATCTTACAAACTATCTTAGCTTAATTAACTTCATATTTACCAGCAACGAATTTCTCATGAAGAGCAAATCGGGCTCTGTATATAAAATACAGGCAGTTCTTTCCACGGCGTAGAAGTTCTAAAATCTGAGAGAAATCTGCCTGGCCGCACGCGTATTTATTACAAGCCCCGAGGCCGGTGAACATGCTAAACGTGAGTCATGGCTTGGCTTTGTTTCTATAACAGGTAAATCTCTGAACCAACCAACATGCCGGGAATAGCCCGCGGTCATTATCTAAATTTAGAACTTAAGACCGAACAAAAAAATTCCGTTGCTATCTGTTCCACGCGCTTAAATCTCCCCCCTACCCCCACCTGCAGAGGTGGTTTGCGTGAACTTCCTCCCGTCTAAAATTACCCTTCCTAATAATTCCGGCGCGCTCCCTGTGAAAGAAACAAAAATTCTCTGCCATTATGTTACTCTAGAAAATCCTCCATGATCGCGATTTTCTTAATGAAACAACGCACTGGTGCCAGTCTAGAAGTTAAACCTACTATCCTTTCTAGAAACCGTAATACTTAATCTACACAAAAAGTCCAAACACCCTTATTATACAAAGAGAAACACAAAAAAAAAACGACTAAGATAAAAATCCCACCGTAATCTATCCCTGAAAAAACGTAACTACTACAAAACTCCTACCCAAAAACGTAATTAAATGACAGCATAAGAGACAAGGGGCCTGTTGTAAATCCATCACATTAACTCTTCACAGGAATTAACTCTAATTTCCCACACCACGTCATAGAGGAATTAAACAAAAGTTTTTCCAGGCCAGTGATTTCACAGAACACCCGCCGTCAGAGGAATTAACTCTAATTTCCAGACCTTAGTGATTCGAAGCATCTAATACAGAGCTGTGTCCAGTCTAAATCTGCGCAAGGAGATTGTGTATTCCCAAAAATTTTGGGGTAAGTGTAACCAATTTATTTACAAATGTGAAATTTGGCATGTTTCTTGCTAAGTGGTTATATACGAGGCTGGCAACCTCAACATATGAAAACAGTATATGCATGAACCACTACTGCAAGAGCTGGTGATTGTTGCTGACTAGTCGTGCGGAAAGCCGACAGCAGAGGCGACCCCAGGACTCCGACTGGAGCAGTAATGAGTGATGATTACATCATGTATGCCTCAAGTGTAGCATATCATTTTTGAGATGTATGTAACTCGTTAATGTTAGTTCAGGCACAAATCATATCCTCACTGTCCAGACACATTTTACCCGTTAATCCTCAGAGTAATATTAGTGAATTTTAACCATCTTCTCGGAGTTACGTTGTGCGTGCTCGAGGATTAAATTCTTCTGAGAGTTTACCATTGGTGGGAGGACAACGGGAACGTGAGCCTGTTAGAGTGCTCCAAAAAAATGTACTTAGCAGAAGGAATTTGTTTTTCTATGTTTCTAAAGTTCTTGTTACAAGCCATCAGATGATTTGTGGTACTAACACCGCTAGTGTGAGAGAAAAGCATCCATCGTAACCGCCTATAATGGAAGAGAGTGTGGAGAAGGCTTTCGTCATCACAGAATTGATGAACCACAGCTGCAGGACTCAGCTAGAGTTAAGTTTCTTGTAAAATAGGCGAAAGCAACGGTGTTGACTCCGTTTTATGGTTGAGTACAGTTTATACTGGTGAAGAGGTAGCTTAAAACGCGAATGGTTAAAATGAACGAATGTCAACAATATTCTTCAAACGAACTTCAACAAGTAGTGTTGAACTGGGTGAACTGGGCAAGTACTGGCAGTACATAAGTCGGTGATGACTGTACATAGATTTTATTCAACATGACACATACGGAGTGGACAAGACTAACATCGTCACAGGCGCAAAGATCATACATCAGCATAATGGTAATTACTTTTAAAGTTCCTGAAGATTCTCTACCAATAAAGTCCTCTGACTCAAGTGACTAAGGATCACAAAACTGTTACCGTATAATATTCTTCTCATTCAAGTCCATTGACCTTCCTTCAAGGACGTCTATCATGGTAACGTATTCATACTCCAGGATAAAATCTTCCATATCATACTTCACAATCCCATACGTTCTCCAAAACATAACGTTAGATAGCATATAGTTTCAAACAAAGTCATACACGATAATACGAACAGGTTAGAGATTCCAGTTGACTAACCTCTCCCATTCTATGCCACGCTTCTGGCATTGTTGAATGTACGGCATATAAAATATGAAGCATACGAATAAATAAACTGGTTTACACGTAGGTATTATTCCTCTACGGTAATCTAATATGACCACCAACTCCGTCTGTCCATTCTAGGAAATTACATGCTAAGATGACTTCCCGCTAGACTACAACTGGGAGCGGCCTGATACTTTAGTTTACGGCAATAAATATACAAATATAACCGGGGCGACACTTACATGATCCTTCCATCATTGGCTTCGTCAAGAATACCAATTGAATCAATATAACATACTGGCTTATACAAAACTGCCAGAAAATTCCAATAATCTATATCTCGGACATAACAAAGTCCGCACTGCCCCGTTCAAAACATGACGTCACCATCCCCAAACTAGGTTACCCGTGCGTCCAAAGCAACTCACACTGCATTGTGCACGTCAGTGCGTGAATCAATCGAACGCACAAATAATAAAATATATAAAGACTGGTGCGTACATTTGGCAGGACCGAAGACTACCCCCTTAGGTAATAAATGTACGTAACAGCTCCCTTATCACCTCCCCTTAAAAAAATTAATTCTATTAATTTTTTTCGAACTAAGTACCCGAGAGAGGTGAGTCAAAACTACAACAAGATATATGAAATGCATAAAGTTATATCATATTAAGAAAAGAATATTAAACGAAATGAATATAACTAAATGATAGTATGCATTAAAGCACACATCCACAAACGACCTACTTTGGAACGATGTGGTAATATTCGAAGTAAAAACAAGTTTGAAAATGAAAAATGAAAAAAACCATTAAAAAAAAGATGATAATAAAATTCAACTAAGTTTTCAACAAAATTTGAAACATATGATTTCAAAAATGAAAATGAACAGCAACACTGATGATGATCAATGACAAGAGAATCAATGAAACAGAAAAATTGAAAATACAATGTGCAAAAATGAAGCAATGCAAAATTAAACACTTTAAGAATCAACACACTTAATGTTTTCTAACACTAGTACGGTTGACTAGTGATCTAACAGTGAGATATCATAACTAAGACCCGTGAATGTAGGTGTTACGTGACAACTAAGAAAGTTAGTTTGTGTGTGATCCATAATCAATTAAATAGATTAAATTGAATTAATCCAATTTATATATTCCTTAATTACTAACAAATAACTAGTTAACAATATATTCTAAGTAATTTCAATATCCCTATCAATATGTCACTGTTCCGTTACAACTAGTTAGTAATCGACGAGATAATGTTCTCAATGTTCCATACACGATATAATATATTCTCTAACACGTTATGTAGTGTAATATGTTCCATAGGAATAACAAATGTATATTTGTCGCTCTTAACAATGTTGCCATATTAATAAAAAGTTACTGTAGTACCAATGTTCCCGTTCTAATAAAACGTTAATATAGTATCAATAACAATGTACAAAGTTATTCATGTTATCGGTGAGGATGTTCCAACATCTGGAAGTGGTTTAGTTTCGACAAGTTCGCTTGGGCATCTTGATAGACAGTCTGCGAACACATTCTGCACTCCAGGAATAGCTCGTATCTCAAAATGGAACGGTTGAAGCGCTATAGCGTAACGCGCTGACTTTGATGACTTAACGTTCCCTGTATTCAGTGCGGTAAGAGCTTTCTGGTCAGACTCCACCACAAAGTGTGATCCGAGGAGATAACGATCCAGTTTTGTGATTGCCCAGACAAGAGCAAGGAGCTCTTTATCCAGAACGGAATATTTCGTCTCGCTCGGCGTGAGCTTTCTGGATACGTACATAACCGGAAATAAGGTGCCGTTATATTCCTGCATCAAAACTGCAGCAATAGCGTAAGAACTTGCATCACTGCGGAGAATGAAGGTGAGATTTTTGTCAGGCAACCTCAAAAAAGGTGCATTTGAAAAAAATTGTTTTATATAGTCTAACGCCGTTTGGTGATCCTGCGACCACTTTATTACATTAGATGTGCCTTTCTTCAGTAGAGACGAAAAAGGTGCAGTTATAGTAGACAAATGAGGGATGAATTTTGAATAGAACTGTATTAGTCCTAAAAGCGACCTAACTTGTTTTTTTGTCTTAGGTGCTGAGATGTTTAAAATTTTAGAGACGTTACTGTCTTCTGTATACATGAAACCATGACCTATGCGGTGACCCAGAAATGAGATGTCATGAAAACCGACAAAAGCCTTTGAAGGTTTCGCTGTTAAGTTATAATCCCGTAAGGTAGAAAGTAAAGATTTTAAACCCTGAATATGTTCATCCCAAGAGTCACTGAAAAGACAGATGTCATCTATATAAGTAATGACATCGGGACGATGAGACAATATGCGGCGCATCATGCGTACAAAGGTAGCTGGCGCATTCATTAACCCGAATGGCATAAAATTCCATTGAAAAAGACCCCGTGGTGTCGAGAAAGCGGTGAATGGCTTTGCTTTAGGAGTGAGTGGCACTTGCCAATATCCCTTTGAAAGGTCAAATTTCGAAAAGAATGTAGCATGAGATAATCTCTCCAATAAGTCATCTAAAAGAGGTAATGGTTCCGCATCGAATTTTGTAACTTTGTTTAATTTCCTGTAATCTACGCAAAGACGTATATTGTTGTCTTTCTTCCTAATGATTACCATGGAAGAAGAATATGGTGATGAAGATGGTTCAATTATATTTAATTGGAGCATCTCATCCAATTCCTTATCAACCTTATCACGAAAGTGTAAAGGAATAGGATATGGGCGAACTCGAATAGGCGTATCGTCAGTCAGAATAATGTCATGTTGGATGACTGACGTATGACCTGGGATGTCAGTGAGGACATCCTCATACGAGTGTAGAATATTAGAGACTTGCTGACGTTGATCAGCCGAAAGAGTAGATGAGATTGTAACATCATTCCATTTCTCAGTGGAATGGAGTGGTACAACTGGTATTGGTAGTTGTACATCATCGAAAGAAGATTCTTCTTCTTGGATGACTGACAAACTAGAATAGTGTTGAATAGGAGGTGTAGGATCGTCAGTTGCCTGAAACACTGACTGTAGATAATCAGGACGTGAGTAATACTCCTTCAACATGTTAATGTGGAAGGTTTTATGTTTACCATTAACATCAACGATGTAGTCGACATCGGATATTCTTGAGATGATCCTGAAAGGACCTCTCCAGGTAATTAAAAGACGATTGTTATGCGCAGGTAGTAAGACAAAAGCTTCATCACCAGGTATGAGCTGGCGAAGACGTCTATACTTGTTTGCAAATAGACGAGCTTTTTCTTTGGCTTGTTCAGATGATGCAGTAGCTAGTCTACAAGCATCTATGATTCTCTTTCTCAGAGAGATCACATACTCATAAGAGGATTGAGTTTCCTCTTCAATATTCTCGTCAACCAATAAGTCGTGGATTAACGACATCGGACCGCGTGGTTGCATGCCAAAAACAAGCTGGAATGGAGAAAACCCCGTTGCTTGATTTTGTACTTCGCGATACGCAAAGAGACAAGCGGGTAGGACCCGATCCCAGTCTTGGGGATGGTCTTGAGTCATCTTACCCAACAACTGCTTGAGTGTCCTATTGAGACGCTCAATTAACCCATTTGACATCGGATGATAAATAGAACTAAGAGATCTGTCTATACCTAATGTCTTCATAACTTGAGACATGGATTCAGAAATGAACTGAACCCCATGATCCGACAAGATTTTCCGTGGAAAACCAATGCGTGAGAAGATTAACATCAATGCCTCTGCTACACTGGCAGATGAAGTGTTCTTGAGAGGGATGGCCTCAGGCCAACGAGTGCACATATCAATGCACGTAAGGATATGCGTATGCCCTCTAGCAGATGGAAGCATCGGACCAATAATGTCAATGGCCATTTTATCAAATGGTCTAATCGGGATGTCCGCAGCTTGAATAGGAGCCGCATGAAATGGACCCCGTACCTTAACTTCCTGACATATCAAACAGGACCGACAATAGAGAGTGATGTCCCTATGGACGCCTGGCCAGTAGAATGCCGAAAGCACTCTGGATTTGGTACGCGAAAAACCCATATGGCCCGCACATTGCGAGTCATGCGCATGTCGTAATATACGAGATCTCATAGAGGATGGGACTAAGATCTGATAACATAAGGATGAATCCTTTTCCCGTATTACTCTAACCAAAATCCCATTTTTAAGTATAAAGTCATGTCTAGATTTTGCAAGTTTGTTGCTTGTATTCTTTTTGTTAACATACTGAAAAATTTTTTTTAATGAATCATCATTCTTTTGCAATGTTGCAAACAACTCCCGTGAAATAGGAGCATCATCATCACAAGTGGTATGAACTGTAGGTTCAATAGGTGTATCATGCGACATATTAGTAGCTTGCGCTCTAGTCACTACTGCATTTGCAGTTTGAATATGTCGCTCTTCCCATTCAGCTATTTGCTGTGGTGTACACTCTTTAATACCATGTATGCGACCAAGTATTACATCACAAATTGGATTTGGAAGAAGACATGCTTGGATCTTTCCTGAAAAGAAAGGTGTATTAAGATCAATAATAGCAGTGGGAAATGTTTCGACGGTGCCGCCGAAAGTCACACACTTGACAACCCTGCCCGTGGCACAACTTGGGTTGATCAGCGAAGTCCGGACGCCCACAGTGCTACAACCTGAGTCAAATAGAAGAGAGCATGAAATGTTGTTGACAAATCCCTTGTTAAACTTAAGAGAGCCCTGTCCCTGGTGTACTGACGCAGGAGTGGCTGTGCAGACTGCAGGTAGACTAGGCAAGGTATGTCCGCAACGCAGCGTCGTGATCGCCTTAGGCTGGAAAAGAGTCGAGCATTCTGGACAGTCTTTCACCTGGGTACAATCAAGAGAACAAGACATAGCATTGTGAGTTTCAGCTACTTTACCCTGTTCAATGTTAGCCTGTGTATCACTTAAAGCGACATTAGAATGTCTATTCGTATTACTCAACGATCTATCTCGTCGACGCGATCGATTTTGATTTTTTGTCATTAAAATTGCCATAATTGTCGTTTCTGCTAGAGTTAAAATTTGGATGAGTCCGATAGTTTGTATAATTAAAGTTATGCTGTTCTTTAAAATTTTTATTCCAAGAACCTTGTCTGTTTTGCGGACCCTGAGATCTTGATCTCCAGTTTTGTTTATTATAATGTCCTTGATTATTTTTAAAATTATTGTTACCAAAATCTTGTGATCTGTGAGTTTGGTTCCAAGAAACATTAAATGGAGCAGATTGTTGAAATTGCTTCCCTTTGTAAAAGTTATCATTGTTAAAATTGTAATTATTTCCCTTATTGACATACCTGTCAGCACTAAAGGAACGATTTCGTGAAAAATTGTTTTGTTGTGCTGCAAAAGCAACAGGCAATTCATTCTTAATCTGTGCGTTACTTAGATCCATGTTTGGGTGAGCAGTACAAAAATTTTTTGCATGTTCTTCTAAGCCTTTCATAGATAAAGGTTTCCGTTCGTGTAAAAATGCGAGAAATGTAGGATTTACAGACGAAAGTACCTTATCGCGCATCAGTAAATCGAAGAGACCTTCATACGACTTTTCAATTTTGGATAATTCAATCCATCTTTCTAATGTTAGTCGTATCTGTGACAGAAAATCACTGAAATTTCTGCTAGATTGAGGTAGTAATGTATGAAATCTTAAACGATATTCGTCTTCTGTCATTTGGAATTTTTGCAGAAGTGCTGCTCTAAGAGCATTATAGTCATTTTTCTCACCAATGCTGGTGGTATGATAAACTGCTAATGCATCCCCTGTAAGTAATCTGGATAAATATGTACAGTATAGCGCTTTATCCACGTTATAAGATCCACAAGTGGCCTCAAACCTATCTAGGAAGAATATTACGTCATCAGACGGGGGATTAAATTTTGGTAATTTAAGGTGAATTTCCTTAAAATAATCATGTCTGGATGGAGTTTGGCTTTCAAAAGTTCTCTGAGAATTAGCTTCCTGAGTAAACCTAATTCTCTCATATTCTGACTCTGCTAATTTCAGTTCATGCTGTCGTTTTTTTTCATTCTCTTCCATCTCAAGCTGAAGTCGTTTTACATTTTGTTCAGCTATTAATCTCCTCTCTTCCATTTCTTTTTGTTTATTTTCCATTTCTTTTTCAGCTATTAATCTTCTTTCTTCCATTTCTTTTTGTTTAACTTCCATTTCAATTTTAAGTCTTTCTTCAGACTCCTTTTGCTTCTGTTCTGCTTCTCGCTGAAATCGTTTCTCTTCTAATTCAGCGGCTAATCTCATTTTTTTCTCCTCTTCCTCAGCTATAAATTTCCTCTTCTTTTCATCCTCCTCAGCAGTTAATCTCATTTTTTTCTCATTTTCCTCAGATTCAATCCGTTTTTGATCTGCCTCAAATTGAAGTTTTTCTAGTCTTAAAGTTTCTAACTTTCTCTGTTCGGCTTCTATTTCTTGAGCTTTCCTATATTCTGCAAGTGCAAATGTTTTTGCTTCATCAGGAGCCATCTGAAGAGCTTTTGCTTGCTTAATGAAATAATCTAGTGAATACATTATGCTTTATAAGTAGTCACAATACTCTTGATTTATAAAAATGATAATTAATCAATATAAATTAATTAACCTTGTTACTATAACAAGTGTTCTTCGTTCCTGTCCTTAGAACGGTTTTATGTTATCATATAGTTATGAAATATGTTATTAATCAATAAATTTATGTAATCAAATGTCATGAAATGAACAACGTGACAAACAATAGAAACAATACCGACAAGACACGATAATCAAAGACGATAGAAAACAGTCGCAGAAATCCAATAAAAATAAAAATGTAAAACTAAAAATAGAATGTCGTAAATAGTTACGATGATAACTGCGATCAAATAATCAACAAGACAATAGACAACACAGTGTAAAAACATAGGTTTTGTAAAAAACTGAACGACAGGAAAGGTGAGATGGACGCAAAATACAAACAAAATTCATCATAAAACTAAATTACGAATAAAAATAACTGCGAAAACAACAAGTAAACGTGACGAAACAGCTAAACAGATACTATTATAAGAAGCAACTAGCGATCGGAACTTCGGCAAGGTTTCTAGCCTTGTACCGGAACTATCGCTCAATTGAAACTTACAAGTTGAGCCCTACAGAACGTCTGACGAAGAGCCCGAATTGGCTTCGAGATGGATCTCGTTCGTCAGATCAACCTCCCTACCTCCCACGACAAATGAACAACATATAACATATAACAAGGAAAATATAAATATGGACATAATTATTTAAGGCACAGCTAAACGTAATAAAGGGTACAACGACAACACGTTATACTCATCTCGCGTGCAGGAAAAAAAACCAATGTGCCTCGTCTCCGTGTATGTACGTGTGAGGATAAAATACTTCGTTCTGAGTTATTAGACCACAGCTTGCACGTAATAGTGACAAAGAGATGATCCCAAGATGTTGTCGCCTTGAAAGTTCAGATCTTCAGATGATAATTGTATTGGGTACGTTTCCTGTGAAATTCTTGATTTCAAAACCAGACTGGCACACCAATTACTGTTGACTCCGTTTTATGGTTGAGTACAGTTTATACTGGTGAAGAGGTAGCTTAAAACGCGAATGGTTAAAATGAACGAATGTCAACAATATTCTTCAAACGAACTTCAACAAGTAGTGTTGAACTGGGTGAACTGGGCAAGTACTGGCAGTACATAAGTCGGTGATGACTGTACATAGATTTTATTCAACATGACACATACGGAGTGGACAAGACTAACATCGTCACAGGCGCAAAGATCATACATCAGCATAATGGTAATTACTTTTAAAGTTCCTGAAGATTCTCTACCAATAAAGTCCTCTGACTCAAGTGACTAAGGATCACAAAACTGTTACCGTATAATATTCTTCTCATTCAAGTCCATTGACCTTCCTTCAAGGACGTCTATCATGGTAACGTATTCATACTCCAGGATAAAATCTTCCATATCATACTTCACAATCCCATACGTTCTCCAAAACATAACGTTAGATAGCATATAGTTTCAAACAAAGTCATACACGATAATACGAACAGGTTAGAGATTCCAGTTGACTAACCTCTCCCATTCTATGCCACGAATAAATAAACTGGTTTACACGTAGGTATTATTCCTCTACGGTAATCTAATATGACCACCAACTCCGTCTGTCCATTCTAGGAAATTACATGCTAAGATGACTTCCCGCTAGACTACAACTGGGAGCGGCCTGATACTTTAGTTTACGGCAATAAATATACAAATATAACCGGGGCGACACTTACATGATCCTTCCATCATTGGCTTCGTCAAGAATACCAATTGAATCAATATAACATACTGGCTTATACAAAACTGCCAGAAAATTCCAATAATCTATATCTCGGACATAACAAAGTCCGCACTGCCCCGTTCAAAACATGACGTCACCATCCCCAAACTAGGTTACCCGTGCGTCCAAAGCAACTCACACTGCATTGTGCACGTCAGTGCGTGAATCAATCGAACGCACAAATAATAAAATATATAAAGACTGGTGCGTACATTTGGCAGGACCGAAGACTACCCCCTTAGGTAATAAATGTACGTAACAAACGGACTTTTGATAAATCCTCACCTACGTCTCCGTGACGAAAACTTTTATCTAAATTTCATCAATCTTTCCATATCTATTTTTACTGTTAAAGACTAATTCATTATTAAAATTGTTACATGTTGTTTTAAAACCAAACAATCATAGTCGCTTCAGTTCTTTTATATGTATGAAAGCGAACGTATGAGCCAGAATATATATATATATATATATATATATATATATATATATATATATATATATATATATATATATATATATATATATATATATATATATATATATATATATATATATATATATACCTAGACATATATTTACCTCTAAACACAGCTATTACGTATAAGAGGAATTTCGTTGGATTACACCAACTGGGGGCTTGTGCATGCTAAACCATTGCATAAATCCTTCACAAAAGGCGACGGACCAGATATAATGCGTTAACAATTGTTCAGCCCAATGCAACATTGTTCGTGACTGTCGTGTATGATTTATCAGATAGGTAATAGATGTTTATAGCCCTGTCTGAGCAGAGGTGATAGTGATGACAATGTGAAAGTAAGGGGTAAGAAATAGTTTTATCACGAGGTGATCGTGTAAGAGAAAGGACAGTCTCTGGATAGAATAATTTATCTAATCCAGCCTATCTGGACGACGATAATTAAATCAGACGCACTTTCTCTCCTTGTACCAAAATACAAGTTACAATGCACTCACATGCACACAATTCTGTGACAAATACGCACGAACGTGAAAACAAACTATGGATAACATATAATAGATATGGGGTTGACCGACACAATAACTAAAGGTTTAATAAAGTTTATTATAAATAGAAAATCACAACATAAATCATATGCATCAAGAGATCATGGTTTACAGACAAAAAGTGAAAATTAATCAAATAGGTTCTCCCCTCTGGAAAAGGAAAATAAAGAACAATCCCAACAGAGGTTAATTAACCCAAAAGATCAAAGGTTAACAATAAGTTATGAAATAGTCAGTATGGGAAAAGAATAGGTTCCTAATGTTAACTATCCCGTGACTAATCGGATTATTGAGATTTTAAAAAAAAGAAAGAAGAAACCATATAAGTATATGATGTTAACAAAAGACATAAGTTTCTTTCTCTGTTCATTCAATTCCCATACACGCAGTGGCCACTTTCAGATGCACTTACCCCAGTAGTTGTCGCAGGCATTCCAAGGAAATACACTAATAAGTAATATATATATTTAGTGTCAAATTTAAGTTTGCCAAATCCAGCCCCAGACTCTCCGTAGTTGCTGACTGCAAATTTCACAGGAGTCGCAAGAGTCGGTGTTAAATGTTTGTCCTGGTTACAATAAGTTATCTATGCCTTCTGTTGGTTGGAGTAAGGTTCATGCGTGGTGATCGCCGATGTAGAATAAATAGAACATATGCAGTTCCTAGGTTGTTTAGCCTCAGGTGGCTGAAACGCTAGGTTTAAGTTACACAAATGTTGCTGACAATATATTGCCACCGCTGGATGGTGAGATTTGAGATAAGTAAATCTGGTAATAGTTCTGGCCCAGTTAATATTATAATTCAATGGTTCTATTCTGGTTTCTCTCAGGAAAATGAGGGAAATTGGACCGCACAGGTCACAGCAAGAAGCTCATCAATATTAAATATTTTTGGATGCTTATAATATTATAAGTTCGTATGATCATAAGTTCATATGGCCATAAGAAAATAAGCCGCTAGTACTCAAGTTTGATCAGCCTATATTTTAGGAAAAGAACATATAAACATTTAACCATATTATCAACATCATATCTAACACGTGTTAAAAATAGGACCTCTACACCACTCTGTTATAAATTAGATTTAAAACACACGTGTCTAGCTTATCCTATCATTCTGTTAACGCGTGATATAAACACTAGTCATTTAAAAACATTATATAAAATGGATACAAGTAAATAATATATGCCGTCAGTAGACAGTTTTTTAATGTATGCACTAGTCAATTTAAAACATCTCTTACTGGAAAAATAGCGAGTAATTAAATTTACTTTACGACTGGAGAGTTAGCTATAAGTTATTTAATTAGCACAGAAAATCTCAGTGAAATATATATTGAAAACTTTAAACACACTAAATCACTTCAAATCTAGTATATAAATTACCGCAATCAGAAAAATGAAACACTCCACGGAATCTATTAATTTTCACTCTGTACGAGAAATCTTAAGATAACGAGCAAGTGAATTCAGATAGATTTCTGGCAAATGATCATGGCTATCGGAGAGACATGGTATATATTGATATGTTCCGTACTATCGTTCTTTAATGCGAAAGTCACACCACTGCTAGACACGAGCCAATTTGCCGTTCGATTTCTTGAATCAGAGGTAATTTTACCACCTCTTGACTTTCATCATCTCCGCCTTGCCGAAAATCAGCTACGTAATTTTCACCGGAAAGTTTTACAATCCAGGGTCCGTCAGACTGAACATCGTGTTTTCCCTTGATCAAAGAATCTATTACGCCATGCTCCGCGCTTCGCTCTCTGTTTCACATAGGGCTTAATTGCAAGATGGCCCCCGTGTTAATTAAACTGGTGAATCCTTCGTTCATGTAGCAAAAGTATACTCTAGATGGGGAGGGGCAAAAGTGGATGATTACTGCTGCACTATTTTCATCTGTGACATTTCGTCCGGTCTTGAAGACATGAAACCCTTTATGTCTCCTCTATGAAAAATAGCGCTGCTGTTATCCGTATCTTGCGAGTGATTGCTATCTTCACTTTCCCTTTCTTCCTTCCTCACTGCTCCAATTTCTGCTCATAAAATCTGCTCCCACGTTTTGTTTTCCTGGTATGTATTCTACTTTGAAAGGATATACACTTAGGAGCAACGCCCACCGCATAATCCTCGCGTTGAATTCCTTATTCGCTCCAAGAAAAGCCAGTGGGGCATGGTCCGTCTGCACTGTAAATGAAACGCCGTAAAGGTATTCGTGATGTTTCCTGATACCACTCACGAGTGCTAGACATTCTCTCTCCACTGTGGAATAGTTCTGTTCTGCTGTGTTCAATTTTCGGCTGCCATAAGTGACTGGGAATAACAGGTAAGGATCAGTGTCATCTGCTTGTAGCAGGGTTGACCTGATGCTTTGACCCGATGCGTCGACTCGCAATATAAAAGGTTTCTTAAGGTCAGGTAGCCGTAAAATTGGATATTCGGACAGCTGTCGTTTGAGAGTGCTGTAAGCGTGTTCGCACTTAGCGTCCCAAATAACAGTTTCTGGTCGCCCCTTTTTGGTAAGGTCAGTAAGGGGTTCGGTTAGCCCGTTGAAATTGTTAATAAATTTCTGATAGTATGCACACAGTGATAGAAATGAGCGTGTGTCTTTCTTCGTTCGGGGTCTTTTAGCTGCAACTATTTCCTCAATGTTTTTGGCAACTGACCACATGCAGCCTTGAGAAATAATATGCCCTAGAAAGTCGAGCTTTTCGAAACCGATAAGATATTTGCTAGGTCTGGCTGTGAGACCAGTTTCCTGTAGTCTCCTGAGGAGCATAGCAACCGTAGAAATATGTTGGTCGTAGTTTTCCGATGCAATTAATATGTCATCCATGAAATTATGGATATGGGGACTTTTCAAGGGTTCTAAAAGTTTTCTCATCATTCTGGTAAAGACTTCCGGTGCGTTACGCAATCCGAATGGCATCACGTTGAACGTATTGTGTCCTTCACTGGTGCTGAAAGCTAACAGGGGTTTAATTTCCTCCTTGACTGGTATTTGGTAATAACCTTTACTCAGGTCAATTTTGGAGAAAATTTTTGCCCTGCTAAGCTTGGTGAACAGCTCAGAAGCGCTCTGGAGAGGTTCCGGCTGGAATTCCGTGACAGTGTTAAGTAAACGGTAATCTATGCACAGCCGAACTTCCTTATTGGGCTTCTGTAACAGCACTACACTGGAACTATACGGAGAGGTAGACTCACTGATAATTCCTGCTTGACGTAGCTTGTCTATTTCTCCGCGTAGCGTATCAGCTTTAGCATACGAGATAGGGTAAACTCTGGTTCGCACAATGTGTCTCGTTTGTTAGTTTCATATCGAACTCTACGAGATGTGTTTGACCAGGTACATCCGTCAAAACTGTTGTGTACTGTTTCAGTAGCGCCCTCGTTTCTGTCTGTTGTGCTTCAGAGAGATTGTCACCGAATTTCACGTCTTGGAAAGATTCCGTTTGTTGCAATGGATATTCCTTGCAACTATCGTCATCTTCCTCATCTTCTGTTGCTATTGCAACCGCCAGGAGATTTTTGGAGGACGGCACCGGTCTTTCCAAGTATTTCTTTAGCAGATTTACATGGTAGACCTTCTCCTTTCCTTTAATAGAGATCTTGTAGTTCGTTCTTGAGATCTTTTTCAGGACGGTAAACGGCCCTTGCCATCCGATGCGCAGTTTGTTGCTTCCGGTTGGAAGTAGCAACAAAACCTTCTCCCCTGGTTGTAGTTCTCTCTCTATAGCCGCTTTATTGTACCGTTTAGCGTGCTTTGCGCGGGCTTTCTTAAGGCTGGTTGTAGCTAGATCCCATCCTAGTTGTAACCTTTCCTTAAGTTCCGATACATACTTGCTGGCTTAGACGACTGTCTCGTCGGCCTTCTGGTCTGTTAGAGACCAAAGTAAGGCTTCTAACGGCTCCTTAATAGGTCTGCCGAATAAAAGAGTAGCTGGTGGTAAACCTGTAGAGGCCTGGGGAACTTCCCTGTACGCGAATAAGGCTACAGGAATGAAAAGGTCCCAGTCTTCAGGTTTCTTGTGTCCCAGCTTACGTAACATCACGGTGAGGCTTCCGTTAACACGTTCTACTAACCCACTTCCGGCCGGATTATAAGGGCTTGTATAGATGTGCTGGTTCCTCAAGATCTTAACGATTTCATCCATTAACAGGCTACGGAATTGGGATCCGTTATCCGTCAAAACTTGTTGAGGAAATCCCAACCGCGTGAAAATTTGCACTAGGGCTTCTGCGACATGCTTGGAATCCGTGCATGTTAGTGGTATAGCTTCTGCCCACATAGTGCATGTGTCGACTAAGGTCAGGATAAACCTGTTCCTTCTTTTGGTCCTTTCTAGGGGTCCAACAATGTCGACAGCAACCCGTTCAAATGGGGTTCCCACTATTGGCATTTCACCCATGGGAACTGGGGGTGTCCAATGCTTGGGTGCCACACTTTCGCACTGGGTGCAGGATTTCACGTACCTGATAATATCAGAGTTCATTCCTGGCCACCAATAGTGAGTCGATATTCTCTGAATAGTGGCGTTTTGTCCCATATGTCCCATTTCTAAAATTTGGGCTCTGTACTGCGTCGGTACTAGGAGCTGGTTATGCCCTTGTTCAGGGTTGCCCGTTCTACGATATAGTACGCCATCCTTAGAAAAGATTCTTCGTTGTGTCTGGGGTCCTTGGCCATGGGCAGTTTCCTAAAGCAGAGTTCCAAGGTATGGTCTTTTTGTTGCGCCTCTTTAAGTTCCTTAGGTAACAAATTTGGCGCAGGCTCCCGTTCCGTCTTAATTTGCCATCTTGTGGTCACTGCTGCCACAATCGTCTCTTTCGGTCTCCCAACAAACACATATCTACACCCAAGTATTACTGGGTAGATAGGATCATCCATAATAGCCGCTTTGATAACACCTCTGACGAAATCAGAGTGTATCTCCACCAATGCGATGAGAAGCGTCATGGGTGCATCACTCTTGAAAACTCCACATAATCTGACGGTGTCTTCTGTCTCTTGTCCAGCTTTGACCAAATGCCTTGTGACAATACAGTCAAAAGATAATCCTGTGTCAAAAAAAATACGTTATTTAGACATGTTCACCTGGGCACAAGCCACTGCATTCTCCGCTTTCCAGACACACATTTCGCTCAGACTAGCTGAAAGTAATGGTGAATTTTTATCATATCCACTGAGCTATAATATATACTCAGAAGGGATAAAATTGCTGAGAAAAAGAGTAGTTGGACGAGACAGCGCGAAGGCGCCTGATTAGTATCAGAGAACATAAAACTTAGCAGAGGCCTTTATTTTCTTCTAAAAATCGTGGTACGAGTCTACAATACCATTTGTGGTACTAGTCTACGATACCAGTTTGGAAGACGAACCTGTGGCTCAGAGCTTGTAGTCAACACTAGATGCCTACCTTCAACGGCCTGTGAAGATATTCGCATTGATGAGGAGTGGTTGCCCCTTGCACTCACGTTTTGGGACGTGCCCTCACCACAGAAATCGTAAATTGACGGAGCAGTCAGCAGCACCAACAACACTTCATCAATCTGACAGCTAAGTCCAAATTTTTCAGCCCAGACCCAAATGAACACTTTAATAATACATTTTCAGCGAAGTTTCAGTGAAGAAACCAATGTTAACTCATCAATCATTTATTTATTTTACCTTTGTTAAAAGACAATTGAACATTAAATTTGTTATATGTTTTTACAAATTCATAGTTGATTTAATTATTACAGAGAGAAGTGCACACGTATGATACAGTATTCTCCATAGATAAACGAGCAAATAAAGTAGCATTTTACTGTTAAATCAGGTGAGGGCTTGAACGAGCAAATAAAATACACAATATGTTTCTTCACAAAAGGCGGCGAGCAGATAATAAGTTAACTTTACTAAGACACATTCAGCATTGTTCTTCTGAATATCTTCTGAACACTCCCTCAAGATAGAAGCATCATCGTCCTTCTATTTACCAATCTGCCAAGAGTAATCTTGAGTGAAGGTAGATACCTTCGAAGACCCACATTAGATACTCTTGAGTTTTGATCATTGTTGGATCACTACTGCAAAGCAGGGGAGGCATCCCGTGACAAGGAGATAGTTGTAGATCTGAAGGAATGCAAATAACTTTAGTTTGAGTAGAGGCCTGAATAGAGGATAGTGAAGATACTGAATGAGAATGAGGACTGAGGCGATGCAATTTCTCTGTTTAATGCGTGCTTAACAGATTGTAAAGCTCTCTATTAGTGTCATGGATAATGACACGGAAAAGAGGGAACGCTGCAGTGCACGTAGAAATCAGTTTGGCGTTGTTGGTGAATAAGGGTGGATTTCAAAAGTTCCAAGTCAGTAAGCAGGCGTTTATGCATGGCAATAACGCACCATTTACATTGGAAGGAACATTTCTTCTCAACTAGTTGTAAGCGGTGCTGGTCAGCAGGATGAGGAAGTCCTACCGACGGATGGAAGTGGGAGACAACCGCTTTGGGGATATTTTTAGTACGAAGGCAGTTGTTAAGAAAATTAATATGACATGTAAAGCGTGTTTTCTTGTATAAAGTGAAGGCTAAGTCAGTGGCAGTACAAGATATGCCAGAAGGTATGAGAGACAATGAATGAGTGATAAAGGCATGTAGACAAGAAATCAAATGTTTCTGACACAGCATAATAAACAAATGTAAAAATATGAAATTAGAGAAGTGCACAAAATACAGTGCACCATTTTATGTTTTAATATATATATATATATATATTGTGCGTTGCTGGTGGTCATATAAGAATGACTCCAGATATCCCTCCATGCATTTATACTGAGATAAACACCGTTTCCGGAGAGAAATTAATAATTAAAACATGCTTCTATGAATGCTGCTCGTAAACAAGTAGATTATTGTAAATTACTGCAAATGAGTCAACTTTTTAAACTTGAAAAAAATCTCTCCAGAACGATGGGGTCGACGTAAACGTCTAATATATAAAGTTTACTACAGTGTTCTACCATCACACACCGTACGTAGCGGTACTATCATTTTATAATAATGTGAAAACGATTACTATTTTATTATAGTGCGTTTCAAAAAGATCGGTCGACGATTGACTTCAAATATCTCCATATTCCTTGCACTGATAAACATGATTTTTTGCATGTGGTCTTATATTTTCAATGTCCCAAAGTTTTTATAAAATTCAATGTTGCAGGTAGTGTTCTTTTCTTGCAACGGCTAATTCCTTTGATCTTTTTTAACGAAGTAATTATTTTGTCCTGGAAGAAAATAATTTACCGTAAATGAAGGAAGTTGCATATTTTTGGTGTAGGCGCCTGTACAATTCGAATGTTAGAGGGGTTTATTAACTGATTACTACGTGAGGTCCTTTTTTATTTCTTCGAAATATTTGAGAGACTCCGATACAGTTTACCACGCCTAGCTTCTCTGCAGAAATATTTATACATCTTCACTGCCATTGTATGCAGTGTAATGAACTTGACTTTCATACCCATTGTATTACAGACCTAGAATACCGCAAGATACGCCTATGCAATGAAATACACAATCAGTAGAACGGTAACTGAACACACCGGAAGGATCAATGTAATGTTCAAAACAGTGCGGTATTGCGCTGAAACACGGGGAAAATCCCGTGAAATACGTTCAAGATGTTAAATCGAAATAGCTCACAAATATGAAGGGGTAAGCCCTGTCAATACACGGTTGGATTAGGAGGTGGTCGATTTTGTATACTTTAAATAAAGAAAATTTAAAACCATAAGTTTGTTAACGAGGAAAAAATGTCCCCCTCGGGACAAAGCGATCATTAGGTCATATGCAAAGTTGCAACAATTACGATCAAGTGGTTGCAGAGATATTGAATATTACACAGCGGCAAACATTGTGAAACGCACTATAGAGGATTTGGTTTTGACTTCAATGTGTTTGTCGGCAGACCTGATGTGCAATATAATTCTTACCCAGATAACTTACTGAATATTTTTAACAATTGCTTCATGTCTTACATTGATCCTGTTACCCAGATACCTTTTTGTATGAGCTACATATTGGCCATACTTTACGTTTTCGCCATAGGCTACCGTATACCGTATCCACATTTCAGTTGTAGCCAACCGGTGGCCTATCATATGTTTGGGGGCCTGCTAATGGGGCGAGTATGGGCTTAAACCAGAATTTGGAGTTAGCAATCTTGAGGTAAAGTGAGATTTGCCAGTATTTGTTGTTTTTTTTTGGACGGGTCTATTTGAAATTTTTATTTCGTTTTGTCCTAAGTTAATATTTTATTAGTCCTAATTCAACCTCCTTTACAGCTGTGTGTAAGTAAACCACTCTTTAAAAATAAAACTTGGAAAGACAGTTTTAACACTATATGAAAACAGACCTTCCTTCATGAAACCTTCAAGTCCTTTAAGAGTTAAATTATGGGAATCTTAGCAGTAAACATGAAGTGTAATCATGAATGTTTTACAAAGAGTAACAAGTGCAAAATGTAAAAATAGCTAAGTACAGTCGTCATTATCTGGAAACCAGTTCACTCGGCCTTGACTAGATGTTCTTACGATGGAAACATAACATCTGGTCTTGACCAGTAAGACGAAATGTCACGTTTATTAAAATCGTGTAAGTGAACCCACAGTCTGTTTGTAGTTAGCGCTGAAACTCAAGGACGAAAACAAAAATCAGCATTTGTGCAAGTTGTATAATTTCAGTAACAAATTTCTTATTGGAAAGAACCTGTAACGACTTATTTTTAATTGAGTAATATCTCCGTGTAGTTTCTTCTTCTTTCTTCTTCCTGGTTCGTCCAGAAAAGGACGTTGGTTGCGTTGTGTCCGTTTACAGCGAAGCTGCTATATTTGCGCCTTTCGTCCGACACATCCGACTTCAGCACGGCATTTTTTTGGGACCGGGTTTGCCTTCCCACTTCGATCCCTACTCTCTCAGCCAGACTGCAGTGATGCAGCCTGTTTCCAGGACCACCACTTGGAGGTGGAGTATGGTCTTGGTCAGCTCTGGTTCCCTGACCCTGACGCAGGCAGTCAAGCTATGGGTCGCTTAATGCATTCATCTTTCTTGATGCGTCTTCGGTGTAGTTTAAGATCTGACATTTTACCCCACAGCGATTTCTTTCTTTCTTACTTTCTTAAGTGTACATTGATGGGTCTGTGATCCGAAGTGAGAAATCAGGGTGGGGCTTCTCTGCCAGAGTAAAGGGCAGAACCGTCGCTGATCATAGTGTGCACTGATAGTGCTTCTCTGATAGAGTAAAGGCAGAATCCTAGTCGAACATAGCGGGGCTTACATGACAACAACCTACAGCGTGAGAATTTCGATAGAAGCGGCCACTGTAGCGTTAAGGTGGTTGTATGAAACGTCATTAACAAGGGCAATTATTGTATTAAACAAGTGGTACCCAAACTTTTTTCTCTGTGCCACACTTTCCGAATGAAAATTTGCTGGCGCCACACCGAATTTTTTATTAATAAGAAATATCTTCAAAAACAAACAATCAACTCCTAGCAGTGCTTTACTCCTAACATAGAACACAACTACTTTTTTAAAATCATTATGAGACCTACAGAAAGTATAAAACAATCTAGCTACATAAAAACATGATTCATTCACAAAATATGCAAATTCAGTGAGAGTTGTGTGCTTGTTTCTGTCTGGTAATCTAATTTATATTTAGTCTTATTTGAGACAAATGAACTCTCATCTCCTTATCCCCACAAAGACGCCTTTCTCGGTCGTTTCTAGTCTTTGATATTTGTCAGAGCTGAAAATCCCTGTTCACAATATGTTGTGGAGAACTGTATCTATTTGATACAAAATAAATTATATTGCTGAACAAAATCTGAAAAATTTTGGAAAATTATTCGTTTTTCAATACACATATTTCCCATCTTATATCACATGTAACAAAATAAATAAGAAAATGGCCTTCATATTTATTTTTGGCATATGACATTTTTGAAAATCTCTAAATTCTCTACAGTCTTTGAATCTTCCGGACACACCTGCCATCCTCTTGCGCCACACCAGTGTGGCGTGCCACATAGTTTAGGGACCACTGTAATAGACTCTCAACCCATGCTTTGGAAAGTCCAAAGTGGATGGCTCAAGCATGAATGGAAAACCTCCAAAGAAGCCTATAATCTTCAGGAATTAGTGTAGATCTACTGTTTTGGTCATGCGGGGGCACGCGGTAATTAAAGAGCTGACAGACTAACTTCAAGGTCACCCACAGAAGGTGCACTGGATATGGATAAGAGCGAGATACTGATGACAATTAATGATCGCCTGTTAGAGAACGACACTGCAATCAGGCTAAGATTGCAAGAATTTGGCATCAAACGTAAGACGAGCAGGGATGGACGTATGAGAGGATGCATGGGGCGTGTATACAACCAGCGCTCAGCAGGAACAAGTAGCATTCCTACACTTCGACATTTGCTGAGGGAGATTGAGCATCTATGGGTTTGCTCGGAGTGCAATAACGTCAATTTTGATCAACTATAACAATAAGTATCTCCTCAGATTGCTCTGAAAAATACACGGGCAATAGTCAACAATAACATTGAAAAATAGAAGTAGGGACTGGAAGTTATGCAGAGACATGATCTTTTACGACAGTCGGCAAAGAACATGAAAAAAAGATGAAAAGAACGTTATATTAACCATGAAATAAATTCTAGAGTTGAGAAGAAGACGCTGGCGATGGATAGGACATACATTGAGGAAACCTGTTGATAGCATTACAAGGCAGTCCTTGTTCTGGAATCCCCAGGGAAAGAGCGGCAGAGGTAGACCAAAGAATTGATGAGGAAAACATGGAAAGACCTTGAGCGGATGGCACGTGACATGAAGACTTGGCATGTGTTTGTTAAAGATTTATGCTCCTTGGAGAGCTAAAGGGTATTGATTGAAATTCTAGAGGTTTTAGGTTTGCGATTGACTTTCGTCACTATTCGGTAAAAGTGTCAGGCGGATCCTACATTCAATAGTTCCGCGTTTACGTATGACAGTTTGAACCAGAGAGCCAGCAACCGGTCGATCGTGGTCTACCAGTATATCACAGGGGATCATTTGGTAGACATCTCGGTGAAATATTGGAGAATTAAAGTTTTAATCTAAGTAAATTTCGATAAGAAATCGATCTTTTTGTTTAAAGTGTAGTTAACATTCGGTAAAATATTATTTCATTGTCGACCGTTCTGTCGATAGACTTGCAGGAAGCAGGTCGTGCGACACAGATTACATATAGGCCACACATATTCTAAATGCCAAAAACTCTGAAACCAGAAAACAGATATGATTATATTCATGGTAAATCTTTGGAGAGCTCATGCTTTCTAAATGTGAAGGAACTGTCTCCTCTGCTCCTCCGTTGTGGTCCAACAATGGCCAAACTTGGAGTATAATGACGAGGATCTTCAAAGGTATCAGCTTTCGCTCAAGATTTAAAACAGTATGATTCAAAAGGGTGCAGACGTACAATTCACGCAAGAGTGATTAATCCAACTATAGTTTTAATGTTTCAGACAAACAGGTTTACTAATCACTTTTGGGTTCAATAAAGTTTGTTATGAAAAAGAAGCGATGATATTTATCATCATTGGATGATTTAAATTGTGGTGGTACTTATGAAAATGGAGGCGCGGTAGCATAGTGGTTAGTGCACTGGCTTCCTAGCGCAGTGGTCTATGGTTCGATCCTCAGATGAGGTGGGATTCTTTTAGGCCGCAAACGGCTCCTGGGTCGACCCAGCTCCAACTGGGTACCAGAGCAACTCTGGGAAGGTTAAGGCGGCCGGCGTGATGCTGACCACATCACTCCTAGTGTGCCGATGGTCAAGAAAATATGGGCCTAACACCGTATTCCCAATATGCCTCAATGGGCGTGTAACGGATCTTTTACCTTTTACTTATGAAAATAGTGGAAATGTCCATTGGTTGCGTTTGTTTGCTATTTAGCTTCCAGTGTGGGGTCGGTTGGTACCTGCTTCAGCCGCTGTTGGTACCCACAGGTGCTTTGAACTGTACTTCTCTTCAATAGCCAAGCCTGGTGGCTGTAGCACGACCCATGTAGTAATGCAGGGGTAACTACAAAGGTTGTCAAGCGTCTTCAAGTCCTTTCTGATGTTGGTGTATGGCGTCGACTGCTGGCAACTTGTATCACAAACTCTTAGCACAAACTGAAATGAGACAAATGTCTCTGCTAAATATTGGGTCATCCACCACTTTATCTTAATCATACTTTTTACCAACTATGAGCGTTGATTTTAACCCCAGTGAGCCAGAAGACATTGCTTGTGGATACACACACCCACACCCGCACGCGCACGCACGCACGCACACACACACACACACACACACACAGATATATATATATATATATATATATATATATATATATATATATATATATATATATATATATATATATATATATATATATATATATATATATATATATATATATATACTGTTCAAAAAAAGAAACGCAACTTTTTTGGTGTTACTTTTATAAAAGATATTCGCTGATTAGACATCAGTCAACCTATCGACTGTGTCCACCTGGTCATTAACTTCTCGTGGTTATCTGAATTGTACTCACCTCATGATTCGTGAGGTCATGAAAGAGGTCAAGGTAAAAACAACATTTTTGACAATAACTCGTGACAGGTTCATGAGAATCCCGTGAAACTTACTGAACACAAAACTCTCTGACCATATTATTGAATGCCTATAAAAGATTGACGCTCCTCGAATAAATTCAGTTGAAAATTCAATGCGCAAGTATGGCTCATCTCACTACAGAACAACGACTCATCATCATTGGACGTTTACAGACTGGACAGTCACAAAGTGTAGTGGCCAGACAATTTAATGTGGTTAGGAGCACCATTAGTCGCCTTTGGAGGTGATTTCAAGAAACTGGCTCAGTGGCAGACCGGCCGCGCAGTGGAAGACCCAGAGTCACAACTCCTGCCAAAGACCGCTTCATACGGCTGCGTCACCTCATGAATCGACTTGCATCTGCGTCCTTTACAGTCCAGTCAATGTCAGCAGCTCGTCGAATTTCAGATCAAACGGTCAGGAGCCGGTGGCACGACTCTGGTCTTTGGGCGTAGAAGACCCTACAGAGGTCCTGTTCTTACGAACCGCATTGCCAGAACCGACTGCAGTGGGCGAACCAGCATCGTCAATGGACCGTTGGGAATGACTGGAGACGGGTTTGGTTTAGTGATGAATAATTTTTTGTGCTCCAGCGACACGATAGACGGAGAAGAGTTTACCGCAGATTCCATGAGCGCTACGCCCAGAACAGCGTTGATGAGGCTCCTCCACATGGTGGTGGAGGTGTACTGATGTGGGGGGGGGGGGGGGGAAATCAACTTCATGGGAAGAAGTGACCTGGTGCATATTGAAGGACGCCTGAATGCCCAACGATACGTCGCTGAAATTCTTCGTCCTCACGTCCTTCCACTTCTGGCTGCACGAGGGTTGATTTTTCAGCAGGATAACGCTCGATCTCATGTGGCACAACTCACCACCCAGTTCCCCGCTGACAACAACGTTCAGACCATTCCGTGGCCAGCCATGTCATCAGACATGAACCCCATAGAACACTTATGGGATGAACTCGACAGACGACTCCGCCAGCGAGACGTGGCTCCAGCCAATCTCCGACAGTTGTTTGTTGCACTGCGGGAAGAGTGGGCAGCCATCCCACAACAACAGATCCAACGGCTAATCGGATCCATGTCAAGGAGATGTCGTTCTCTGATAGAGGCCAGAGGAGGCCATAACCTTACTGAAATGGAGGCCTCAGTCACAAAGAATAAAAGTCCAAGCCAAATATAATGAACATCATTTCATTGTTAAAGTCTGAAAGTTTCTTCATGCCAAGATTGAAACATTAATTCCGTAAAATAAAATTTTGGTACAAGTTTGAAATTTGGTGTCCATTACGACTGCAATAATGTTGCGTTTCTTTTTTTGAACAGTATATATATATGTGCATACATACATACTTAATAAATTTACTAAAGTGCTTGTATAATCAATATGTAGACCATTATATCAGCCTCCACTCCTTGCTCTCTATGGAGCTTGGGGCCGCCTCTGCTTGTGGTTCCTTGTGAGGAAACCCGTACGAAGCAGTCACCAGCTCTTGAAGTGGTGGTTCATCTGTCAGATTATATGCAGTGATGAGGTATCCAGCCTCATATGCCACTGTACATGCACAAGAAAATTATTCGTCAAAATGCAAATATAAAATAATACAATGTATATATTTGTAAAGGGCAATTTTTACTATCTTGCAATATAATACATTTATATTCTTATTATGTTCGCAAAATATTTTGTAAGCAAAGTATTTCCTTTTTAAGTGCTTAAGGAGAAGTCATTTTTGGGTTGCTTCCCTTGAAAATAGTTCTGTCATCTTCGATCGGACTCCGCAGACGACTCTAGGCCTACTGCGATTTATTCTGTGGCTGGGTAGGAATAGATTGTTCTTGCTTCAGTATATCTATGGCCTGAATTTATACGTAGTTTGTATGAGTAGGACGAGTCTGTCTTATATATGGATATCTTTGCATTTCTAAGTCGAACTAATTTGGTTGTCGCTAGAAAAGGTCAAAGGCTATGCAGCGGAAGTATCGCTAGCAAGGGGTGTGATCCATGGCTGTCATCCTGTGAGGATGCCGAGTTTTGTTGTAGCAGGCTTTTTGCCGAAATAGTGATCTATATATGGATGGGGAAAAGTGATAATCATTTAGACATGTTGTATGTACTTTACCCCAGTGTTTATTCTCTTTTGCCAAGGAATGGCAAAGTTATATTTCGCATAAAAAGGTAAAACCACAATTTATTATGAACTTGGGCTTCGCCATCGTTGTTGATAAGCAGATGCACAGTGGTACTTTTAAAAAGAATATCCATTCAAAGGAAGAAGACATTCCTATGTATCAGCACTGGATTGTATGATATTATTCAATTACCTCTATGAGAGAACCTATGAAGAAATGAGGACATTTAATGAATGACTAATTTTGGTCTATATTCTATAGTGAGTGAAGCTCACGAGAGAGAGAACAGCCATGTTGAAATTCATATACTTTGTATTTATCGAGTGAGAAAAAGGGATGCCTGTACTATCGCTCGATGAACCAAGAGATCACTGCTACATGTGAGAACCCATGTCTGGGATTCCTATATTATGAAATATATCTATATTGAACTTTACGTGAAGGAATATTCGCTAGACGAGGTTAGGTCTAGGAGCCTTCCTATGTAGGCTATTGGTTATGGTCTGACGTGCCCAGTCAGTAAAGCCAGATGATTTACATGATGGAACGCTGAATGCTTATTTACGAATGCTCCATTATGATATTTGCCAAGCATGAATGCTAACTTAAGATGATATTCCTGTGATCAACATTATACTGTCTATGTCGACATTTGTTCCTGTAACCATACACGTACTGTCCAAGTGTGCGTCCCATTAAATGTTATAAAAAGACCACCGTAGTTCCAGTACTTCTTGAATTCGAACAGTGTGAGTATGAGTGATGTACTACCAACCTGTCAACTCTATGGAATCATTCTACCATTCGCGTACTGACATTCAGATACACACTCATTGTTTACACTCACATTCTTGTCGGAGCCTCATCACGTTCCAGGACAAGATGACCTGTATGACCAAAACTGTGCTGGGTTTGATGAGTTGACAATCGTTACACTTTACTACACCAGTCCCAACATCTACATTTATCCACTGGTGGACATTCACATCATTTAGCAAATAAAGCATGATTCAACAACTAGTAGCCAGTATGAGTTAACAACTACATACAAAGAAAGAGTTTAACAACTGGTGGCCAGTGTGGGGTTTAAGTTTAAGTTTGGTTGAAGAGGCTGACAAAGATAACTATGATGTTATTAGGGCAGCCTTATTAAAGAAGTATCAGTTGTCTGAAGAGGGTTATCGGAAGTTGTTTAAGACAATGGTGCCTGAGGCAGGTGTAGAATTCTCAGAATTCATTGCAAGGACACGACTTACATTTGATCGTTGGATTGAGCTATCCAAAACAGAAAAGACTTATGAAGCCCTTATGGACTTGATACTCAGAGACAAGATTATGTCAAGTATAAATAAACCTTTCCTCGAATTCTTACATGAGCGTAAACCTAAGTCTCTAAAAGAAATGGAACAGTATTGTACCCAATACGTCACTGCACATCCGGACGTAGCTATTAGCAACAGTAAGGTTAAAGAAGGTATGCCAGTTGCTTCTGCAACACCATACAACCCTAATCACTCTCACAAATTCCAAGGACCTCAAAATAGGTTTAATAAAAAAGGTAACTATTACAGTTATCAGAACCAAGGTAACCAATCATTTCAGGGTTCTTCTTCGAATACCTGGAGAAGAGCTGACAGCCCTCGATTCAGGGGTGGTCATAATTACAGGAACTTTCGCAAAGGAAGTCATTCTAGAAACTATCCAAGTTTTCCTTCATGGAGACAACAGGATCATAATTACCGAGATACTCATTATAATGAATATGATGATAGTAACCAAAGGAGCTATGATTCAAACCCGAGTAGAGGTTATAATAGTGGAAACAATGATAAGTACAGAGGCAATAATAACAGAGGTAGAGCACAATTCAAAAAACATAAAGCTCATTACCAGGCGAACTCTGCACAGCAAGAGTCCCACGAAGCCTATAAACAAAATAAAGATAATGATGACTCTAATAATATGGCATGTGCCGCTTTTGATTTTGGGAGAGCATCTCAGTGCCCCCAATGCAAAACATTATTTGAGCCAACCACAGTGTCTACTTTAAGCTGTGGCCATCCTCTTCCCGCTCTTCCTGCGTCAATCGCGCATGATGGGAGAGGTTCTCTTGTCTTACACAAAGGTTTAGTAAATGACAATCCAGTCTCAGTACTTTTTGATTCTGGATGCACAACTATTGGGGTTAGGCAGTCACTCATAGATCCTTCTCATTCTACAGGCAAAGTAGTCAAATGCGTAACATTTGGCGGCACCATAGAGAAATACTCTACCGCTATCATTAGGATTGCTACTCCTTTCTTCACAGGAGATGTACACGCATGTCTTTTGCCGGATCCGATCGCTGATCTTATCATCGGTCGCATTCACGGAGTCAAAGAATGCACTCCGGAGCAAATTTCCGTTTGGGAAAATCAAAATATGCAATCTGCTAATGCAGTAGTCACTAGAGCTCAAGCTCTCAATATGCCTGAAACTTCATCTGTTGAAGATAATGAAGTGCATAACCAAGATGATCCCTTGGTAATTTCTCGTGACTCGTTTATAAAACAACAAGAAGAAGATCCGACTCTTAAGAAATTCTTCACTCTTGTAACAAAAGGTGATCCGAATAAAGATTCAAATTGTAAATCTTGGATTACAATGAAGAATGGCGTACTTGTACGTATGGTGCAAGACTCCACTAAGTCAAGTCATTCTCAGATTCTTGTACCCAAGAATTTGAGAGTTAAGATCTTACAACATGCACACGACTCTCAGTGTGCTGGTCACATGGGTTTTTCCCGTACAAAGTCAAGAGTTCTTGCGGCTTTCTTTTGGCCTTTTGTGAACAAGGACATACGGATCTATTGTCGATCCTGTAAAGTATGTCAAGAAGTCAAATCCAAAGGTCCTCGTCATGCTGCGCCTATTCAGGCTGCAGATATTCCTATTCGTCCATTCCAGAAAATGGCGATAGACATCATTGGTCCATTCAAGATCAAATCTGCTAGAGGACATCAGTTTATCTTAACGTGTGTAGACATGTGCACACGTTGGCCAGAGGCTATCCCTCTAAAGAGCATTACTACCGCTGACATTGCAGATGCTCTTTGGCTTATATTTTCTCGGCTGGGATTCCCCGGAGAAATATTATCAGATCATGGCACCCAACTGATATCGGATACCATGTCTCAAGTAATGTCTACTCTACAGATAGAGAGATCTTTGAGTAGCATCTATCATCCTATGTCCAATGGGATGGTCGAGCGACTAAATAGAACACTTAAGAACTTATTAGGGAAGATAACTGAGGATCATCCTCAAGATTGGGATAGGGTTTTACCCGCGGCCCTCTTCGCGTACAGAGAGGTCCCCAATGAACATACAGGGTTTTCGCCCTTTGAACTTGTCTTTGGCGCGCGACCGCGCGGCCCAATGTCTTTGCTGCATGATCTTATAACAGCTGACAATATTGACGATGACACAAAATCTTCTTACGAGTATGTCATCGCGCTGAGACAAAAGATTATCGAAGCATGCAAATTGGCAACGTCCTCTTCTGAATTTGCTAAGCAGAAGGCAAGACAATTTGCTAATAAGAAGAGAACTTTACGACAACTTTGTCCTGGTGACAAAGCATTTGTTTTGCTACCTTGTCGTGAAAATAGACTCCTTATTAGTTGGAAAGGTCCGTACGATATAATATCGAAAATTTCAGATGTTGACTACATCGTCGATATTAACGGGAAGCATAAAACCTTCCACATCAATATGCTTACGGAGTTCCATGAACGTCCTGACTATCTACAGCCTATTTTCCAGGCAACGGACGATTCTCATGTCAAACATGGTCATTACTCATCACTGTCTGTAATACAGGATGAGGAAACAAGTTTTTCGGATGTTAATCTCCCGCTTCCAATGATCCCACTTCATTCTAGTGAATCATGGAAAGACGTTACTGTTTCTCCTGATTTGTCTCTAGGAGAACGGCGACAAGTTTCGTCTATGTTACAAACATTTCAGGATGTCCTCACTGACATCCCTGGACAAACTCATGTCATTGAGCATGACATTGTTCTAACTGAACATACTCCAATTAGGGTTAGGCCTTATCCTATCCCTATACATTTCCAAACACAGGTTGAAAAGGAGTTGGATGAAATGATAGATTTACAAATAATCGAACCATCCACTTCTGCATATTCTTCGCCGATGGTTATTGTTCGAAAAAAAGACAATAACATACGTCTTTGCGTTGACTATCGCAAATTGAATCAAGTTACGAAGTTCGATGCTGAACCTATGCCTTTACTAGAAGAGTTACTTACTCGTCTTTCTAAATCGCATTTTTTCACTAAACTTGATTTGTCTAAAGGATATTGGCAAGTTCCATTATCCGAACGCGCCAAACCTCTTACCGCTTTCTCTACTCCCAGAGGCCTTTTCCAATGGAATTTTATGCCTTTCGGCCTTATGAACGCACCAGCTACATTTGTACGCATGATGCGTCGAATCCTATCGTATCGGTCAGATGTCATTGCTTATCTAGACGACATCTGTCTTTTCAGCGATACTTGGGAAGATCACTATTCAGGATTAGTTGAATTATTATCAACTCTGCGTGAGTATAACCTGACAGCAAAACCATCTAAAGCTTGTATTGGCTTTAGCGAAATTGCTTTCTTAGGCCATCGAGTAGGTCACGGTTTCTTGAAGACAGAAGACCATAATATCACTAAGATACTTAACATCTCTATCCCTAGGACTAAAAAGCAAGTGCGAAGTCTTTTAGGTCTCATACAATTTTATGGACGTTTCATTCCGAATCTGTCCTCTATCATGGCACCTCTCTCTACACTATTAAAGAAAGGGTCGCCTAACATGGTTCACTGGTCTCATGAATGCCAATCTTCACTAGAGAAGATCAAAACTATGTTTTCATCACCACCTATTTTAGTGTTACCTACAACAGATAAGACATTTGTTCTTCGTAGTGACGCTTCATCCACTGGGATTGGAGCGGCACTAATGCAAGAGTACTCTGGAACTCTGCATCCTGTAATGTACATATCCAGAAAACTTAATGCTGCAGAAAGGAATTACTCGGTTTTAGACCGTGAATTATTGGCAATGGTTTGGTCAATTCTCAAACTCCAAAGATTCCTTCTGGGCGCGCATTTCGTAGTGGAAACTGACCAAAAAGCTCTTACGGCTATCCAAAGTAAGAACTTGAAGAGCTCGAGATCAACTCGATACGCAATCGCTCTTCAACCTTTTCATTTTTCGGTACGAGCTATCCGTGGTTCAGAAAATGTGATGGCGGACATTCTGTCCAGATGCCCACATGATGCCACTTAACTGTTAAATATTGGATCTTTTTAATATGTATAACTTTACAACAGTTATTTTTTGTTTCTTTACTAAGATACACATTTGTAATTTAATAATAGAATGATGGTATCGCTACTTAGCGGTTTATTGATGTTAATTCACCGCTGTTCTTTGATGATTGTTTCTTCATAAATCATAAATTTAAGATTGTAGTGTGAATTTTTGGTATGCATTGTATAATTACCAGAATTGTATTATACGTACATCACACCTTCCTGGAAACATTTATTCGTAGGGAAACAATTTCTCTCAGATTTTGAGATATATATTCTCACCAGTCATATTAGGAATTATAGTTATTCCTGATATTTTCATCTGCGCAGTATTCTTGCGTTGTGAGCCTATTCTACGGTGCTCCTAGATGTATTTAAAAAAAAATTTTATTTTTTTTTCCCGGGAGGTGTGGTAAGACTGTAAAGGGCAATTTTTACTATCTTGCAATATAATACATTTATATTCTTATTATGTTCGCAAATATTTTGTAAGCAAAGTATTTCCTTTTTAAGTGCTTAAGGAGAAGTCATTTTTGGGTTGCTTCCCTTGAAAATAGTTCTGTCATCTTCGATCGGACTCCGCAGACGACTCTAGGCCTACTGCGATTTATTCTGTGGCTGGGTAGGAATAGATTGTTCTTGCTTCAGTATATCTATGGCCTGAATTTATACGTAGTGTTTGTATGAGTAGGACGAGTCTGTCTTATATATGGATATCTTTGCATTTCTAAGTCGAACTAATTTGGTTGTCGCTAGAAAAGGTCAAAGGCTATGCAGCGGAAGTATCGCTAGCAAGGGGTGTGATCCATGGCTGTCATCCTGTGAGGATGCCGAGTTTTGTTGTAGCAGGCTTTTTGCCGAAATAGTGATCTATATATGGATGGGGAAAAGTGATAATCATTTAGACATGTTGTATGTACTTTACCCCAGTGTTTATTCTCTTTTGCCAAGGAATGGCAAAGTTATATTTCGCATAAAAAGGTAAAACCACAATTTATTATGAACTTGGGCTTCGCCATCGTTGTTGATAAGCAGATGCACAGTGGTACTTTTAAAAAGAATATCCATTCAAAGGAAGAAGACATTCCTATGTATCAGCACTGGATTGTATGATATTATTCAATTACCTCTATGAGAGAACCTATGAAGAAATGAGGACATTTAATGAATGACTAATTTTGGTCTATATTCTATAGTGAGTGAAGCTCACGAGAGAGAGAACAGCCATGTTGAAATTCATATACTTTGTATTTATCGAGTGAGAAAAAGGGATGCCTGTACTATCGCTCGATGAACCAAGAGATCACTGCTACATGTGAGAACCCATGTCTGGGATTCCTATATTATGAAATATATATATATTGAACTTTACGTGAAGGAATATTCGCTAGACGAGGTTAGGTCTAGGAGCCTTCCTATATATTGGTTATGGTCTGACGTGCCCAGTCAGTAAAGCCAGATGATTTACATGATGGAACGCTGAATGCTTATTTACGAATGCTCCATTATGATATTTGCCAAGCATGAATGCTAACTTAAGATGATATTCCTGTGATCAACATTATGCTGTCTATGTCGACATTTGTTCCTGTAACCATACACGTACTGTCCAAGTGTGCGTCCCATTAAATGTTATAAAAAGACCACCGTAGTTCCAGTACTTCTTGAATTCGAACAGTGTGAGTATGAGTGATGTACTACCAACCTGTCAACTCTATGGAATCATTCTACCATTCGCGTACTGACATTCAGATACACACTCATTGTTTACACTCACATTCTTGTCGGAGCCTCATCACGTTCCAGGACAAGATGACCTGTATGACCAAAACTGTGCTGGGTTTGATGAGTTGACAATCGTTACACTTTACTACACCAGTCCCAACATCTACATTTATCCACTGGTGGACATTCACATCATTTAGCAAATAAAGCATGATTCAACAACTAGTAGCCAGTATGAGTTAACAACTACATACAAAGAAAGAGTTTAACAATATTACAACTTAAAACTTTTTTTTTTAACAGACTTTTTGCACAGGAAACGTCCGAATATTGTGTGCCACTGATTTAAGATGCCGTCTCTTTCAGGTACGTGTCTTAATCTTTACGAAGATTGCCATCGACCTGTAACCGCTGGGGAACGGCACTAAATATACTTATATGTAACCGTGGGGGCTGGTTACTGCATCACAATGTTCTTATGTGACAGTTATAACAATCTGTCCAGGTGGTACATATTTCTTCTGAGTTTATTGATATTGCATGGCCTAGTGATTGTAGTGTTTACTGGTTTACTACTATATCTTGTGGGTGGTGACTGGCGACTGCCAGAGTTGGAGTTACCCAAATGAATGTTGGTTCAAGACCAGGTCCTTTTTACTCACGTAAGTTGTCAGTGATCATTTGTATCTTCCTAGTGCTTCCATACTTGAGTAAGTAACAGCAATAAGTCATGGAAAACAGTTTATTAGTAAACTAAAAGGCAATGTTCATTACACAATTGAATAACCTGGCTATCAGCGGCCAGAACGCCGGTGGGTTACATGAAGCATGAGCTCTCTGCAAAAAGGACATCAACATAACAACATGTCTGCTTGACTCCACTAAAATGTCGATAGGCTTTGCCTGGAGTTTCGTTCTAAATTATATAACTTAGCAAAGTACTTATTCAATTCGAATCGAGATCATATTAATCAAGCAAATACTTGCCCAATACATTGAAAACACATCTCCTGGAAAAACATAACTTGTGAATAACATTGAAATCTTTCAGTGGTCAGATATTTTCTTGCCCAGAGGTTAACTACACAACCTTTTTAAAAACCCGGCCCGCACTAAGGTATTCAACCTTCTCCCGTGAACACGTCTGCCTACTTGAATAGTTCACTGCGTGACTCAGCTGTGTTCTGACCGCGATGGTCAGAAATAGCTATCAACGATTTCATTGGTCAAGCTCGACCAGTGAAGTTATCTTACCCACTAATCTTGCTCAAGAACTTTTACTACTGTTACAAATACAGTTAACGTGTTATCTTACGTTAACTAAAGCCATCCGGTGACCGACTGCTTATTAGGGCACGTCGTGTTTGCAGACTAGCAAATTTTCATGCGACAACATGGTTTCGTGTATCTTCCCAGACTAAAAGTCTGATTAACAAGAGGAATGTCATTCAGTGTAGAATCTTACTCCGTCTGGAGCTGACGGTAAGCGAAAAATCAATGTGGCAAGTTCTCTCCTTCTCTGCGCGTCGCCGATAACAAAGGAGAACATAACCAGGAGAGAGGGGTGGGTGAGAAGTGTGACAATATGTGATAAGAAAACCCTGAACGATGAAAGCGAAAAAAAACGAATTCTGGAACAATTAGCATGTAAAAGGAATGGTAAAGTGATAATGCCGGAGAGGAGTGAAGACCAGAAAAAAGAACGAACGTATATACTGGCACTAAAGTAGATTGTCACTGCTACTGGGTTGCCTACTGCTGGTTTGGAAAATTTATTTGTTGGTCTTCAAAATCGTTATCTCTTAATTTTCATGACTAAGCTTTCCTTCGACTGTTTACAACTTATATAATGTTTTCGCGCAAACATTTATTACAATTAGAATTCAGAGACAAGATCATATGTAAGGTGAACGATGGAGCTTCAGTTATTTTTATGTTTGCTTATAATTTGTTGTACTACTCTCAGCGTACTTGCTCAGAGTATGAATGACCCAAACAGGACCGTCATTATATCGCTAGGACCAGACCAGCAACTGAAAGGACTAAATACAACTTCGCCATCTGGTGTCATTGTCTACACGTTCTTTGGAATACCGTATGCAGCACCGCCGTTAGGTCTGTGCTGAACAATTTGTGTGGATATACTTTTTTCAATATTTTAGTTTTAATTTTCATGTTTTTCAGTGTAAAATGTCAGCTTTTACCACGAAAGAGTAAAGATTATGTCGTCTATAAATAGTTGCCTCACGACAACTCATTCAGCTAAAATTTTGATAAGATGTTAACTTATTTTTTTTTCTGTATTCTCAAAAAAAAAAAAAGAATTATACTATTAAAGTGTTTTAAGATATCTAGCAATTTTAACATTTGCCTCTGTGTCTATCAAACTATCGGGACATCTAATAACCTCTCTGTCTATCTACCCATGCAACTATCCATCCATTCATCCTACTATTCATCCATCCAGCTTTCCATCATCTATCCATCTACCATTGTTACGACTCTCTTTCTGTCTACACAGACCAGTGAGTGCTTCCTATTCGCATTAATATTGTTCTTAAGTCATCTCTGTGCTTTCTTTAAGACTACTATTCTACAAATCGTCTTCACTGACACGTGTTTAGATCACCATGACTTCCTATTAGCCAAAAGAGCATCACATGGTTTGTGTATTTTCAGACGATCGCAGATTTCAACCTCCGGCACCAGCACCGGATTGGGTCGGTGTCAAGGACGCTGTTACAAAGAGCGTCATTTGTCCTCAAGGAACTACTGAAGGCACGTCAGAAGATTGCCTCTTCCTAAATGTTTTTACCCCGGATGTGAACGCATCACTTCCAGTTTTCGTTTGGATTCACGGGGGAGGCTACCGGGGTGGGTCAGCTTACAACGATGGTGATGGTGCAACTCTTGCTCCTAGAGGGGTTGTGGCGGTTACTATCAACTACCGGCTCGGACCATTCGGTTTCTTTTCCACAGGTGATGACATTATGCCTGGAAATTATGGGATGTTAGACCAAGTGCTGGCACTGAAATGGGTAAAGAAATATATTCGAGCATTCGGGGGCGACCCGGGTCAGGTTACCATTGGTGGAGAGAGCGCAGGAGCACACAGTGTGTCATTGCTAAATATATCTCCATTAACCAAAGGGCTCTTTAACAGAGTCATTCTAGAAAGTGGATCGGCACTCGCTTTAACGGCAGTGGAAAGACCAGGCACAAAACTGAAAGTAAAAGATTCTACCTTAAGATCAGCATCTCGTTTGGGATGTAACAAGACTTCATCTTTTGAAGTCTTACAGTGTCTACAAAAAATCGATGTTGCCCAGCTAATGAATGCATCGCAGGATGCCGTTATATTGGTTAGAATCGAAACAACCTTTGATTTCCTGCCCGACGAGCCTATCAATCTGCTAAATGATAGAAAGTACAACAAAGTAGACACTCTGCACGGCACAAACTCTGGAGAGTCTTCTGGATCAGTCCACGACCCTGACAATCATGGTGTAACTAAACAAGAATTTATAGACACCATCAGATCTGCATTAGCACTTTTCACTGATGCTGAACAAATTACGAGTCTCGTTACTGAGGCCTACATTGGAAATGAAACGGATCCTTTTAAATTACGGACAAATCTTGTTCACGCGGTTGCAGATATACATTATGGCGGTGCAACTATCGTTGAAATAAACACGCTTGTGACGGACCCAGTCACTCCAAAAAGGCAGTTTCTGTATGAGTTTGATTACAGAATTAGTGGTACGACCACACCAGTCTGGCAAGGTGTTGCTCATGCAGCGGAACGACGATTTGTGTTTTACCCAGACACTCGCTACAACTACACAACAGCAGACGACAGGGCAGTTGGTGAAGCTGTCCAAACTATGTGGGTGAATTTTATCAAATATGGCGACCCTACAATTGAAAATATTACACAAAATACAGGAAGCGGAAACGGTCTTGTAAAGTGGAAAGAGTTCACAAAAGGCAGTCCAAACATGTTAAAGATTGACGTGCCTTCTACACTCCTGGCCTACCCTCGACTTTTCCTTATTCCTCTGTATGATAAAATTTTAGAAATTATGAAATTGGATTCACGTGCCCCGATCTCTAGGTCCATGAATGGAATATAGTTAGAACAACAAAAAATCGTAGACGTGTGATTACAATACCAATAATGCTTTTTGTTTCTCCCCAAAAAATAAACTCATCCTTCATGTACTACCATCAATCATCAGTACCTGTAAGCTTTTCAAGGAGCACAGGCCAATCATTAAATTTATTACAGGTCATCCTATCCCATGTTATCCGCTCAAGATCTGTCCATATTTTCTTTATCCCTTTCTTTTCTGTTTCCTTGTTTTTTCTCTCCATATTTTTTCATTAACCTCTACCTACCTTACCCTGTGGATTCAAGAAGAAGGATTGCCTTATAAGGCTTTCAACAACTGTCCTCAATGTGTGTCCTATATATCGCTGCCCTATTTACCGCCAGTTCATTCTTCTCATCTGATCATCCATGATATCTCTATATAGTAACTCGTGAACAACATTTCAGAGTTTAACCGACATCACTCATGATAGGAAACTCTATACAGAGCGATACAACAGGAGGCAATCTGATCATCAGAAACAGTTCCCCCGTCGATCAAGTGTTTCTGCCCCTTATTCTCCTTTACACTCTAAGAGGGGCGGGCCCACCTGGGTCATGACTCCCAAGTGTCTCCGCCTCCTGTGTAGAAAATGAACCCATTCCACCTTGGTTGCAGCTTTAAAATCCACAATTCCGCCAGCTGGTAGCAATTGTGAAAGTAACAAAGAGAAGACAAATTATTGCGGTTGTTCCGCAGCACACCACTGACACACCTACGTGAAGTGGACGAAGCGTGAAGCCGTCACATTTACAACCATGAATAATTAAATGCACGTAAACAACAGCCGAAAAAGCTTACGACTTAACTGTTTTAATACATAACATAAGAAATAAAGCCCAATGGGCTGATCACCCGTTGGCTTGTCACACCGATTACGGAAACAACGGCAGATGGATCTATTTGTTGTTGCCCTAAAGACGCCGCTAGGCGTGATGGGAAACTACAACAGAGAAAATCAATCTGCTGTTGCCCTTAAGACGCCACAAGGCGTGATGGCCTCTGACTGCTTGGTCGGTCTTTGGCTAAGGACGGAAGAAGAAGAAGAAGAATAAGAAATAAAATCTGAAGTAGTTGTGTGATCCGTGAATACAGTGTCGCTTTCTATGTATTTTTATTTTTTGTTGTTGTTGCTGAAACCTTAATACAGAAATAACGAATATTGAAAATGAAGATGGGTAGATAACACTACACGGAATCACCCAGCTAATGTAATCGGTAACGCCATTGGCTGAAACCTATAGGCGAAGTGAAAAGTGAGGAGGCCAAAGAAAAACATGAGAACACGGTAAGAGAAGACTAAGGTAACCGAGTTATCATGGACAGAGTTTGTTAGACAAAGTTAAAAAAAAGGTGTAAAACATAAATCGGTGACGAGCAAGAGTTGTAGTCTTGTGATAAAACACCATCAATTAAAAATTGTCTGTACTCTAATGTTTTATAATTGTCGTTATCATTTTTCTTATCTCTCCTCGTGGATCAATGGAACCATCACTACAGCTGGTCTTCTTACAGGAAACCTGTAGCAAACATTCACATGCTCTTGTAGTTATGGTTTCTGTAGTAATTTAGTTTACGTTACGAGGTTGCAAGCATCATGCACAACCTCGTAATAAACGCCTAGTGCGACATGCCTAAAGATAAATGGTCCTGTTTTCTCTTTCTTTAATTAGAAACCCTAAAGATAATAATTTTGATTGCCAATACCTAATCATGGTATCATTCCGCCTTCTCTATTAGAAAGAAAAATTTGTCGAGTAAGCACGGGTTTATTTTGTCTCCACTTCAGCTTGTTTTGAGAAAAACGCATCCAAAGTGTTTGGGTTACTATTTGAAAACAAGGATATGTCACTGTCACGAAATTGCCTCCACTGTTTTGCAGTAGTGGTCCAACAGTGGCCAAAACTCAAGAGTATCTAATTTGGGTCTTCAAAGGTGTCTACCTTCGCATAAGATTACTCTTGGCAGATTTGTAGATAGAAGGATAATGATGCTTCTATCTCAAGGGAGTGTTCAAAAGATATTTCAGAAGTCAAGAACAATGCTGCATTGGCAGGGGAGTTGTTAACTTATATCTGATCCTCCGCCTTTTATGAAGAATTAAGCAATTATTAATTTCAGCTCATTCAAGCCCTCACCCTGATTTACTCAGTGGAATTCTTCTCATTGTAGCATAGCACTGTTTAGAGTGTAGTTAGCAAATTGACTGAGACAAACATGCAGTACATTTAAAATGACTAAATCGACGTTAAATTTGTATATATACAAATAACTGTCGTGAAACATTCTAAATCCACATATATAAACTAAAAGGTAAATGTAAAGCCTAACACATAAATTCAATAAAAGGAAAGAGAAATGGTAAAAGGACAGTGCTGTCACAATGGCGTACAAAAATCCCCCTTGTTTTCTACTTCGTCTGCAAATTGTAACGTTTCACGTTGATAGTAAAGCCTACTGCATCACTACACGCTTTCTACAATAAAACGTGTACTGTATTTCTAAGAAAACCTTGCGCTAGGCACACTGCGTAATGACCTAAATTAATACTTCCATTAATTTCATTTTATACACTACGTTAACATAAACGGAAGGACAGATGGAATTAGGATAGAGAGAGTGAGGGCTGAAAGCAGGAACGCCGGCAACACTAACACGCGTCTCGCGATATACAATTAATGCCACCCCCAACGCGAAAGGCCTGAAGCACTAGCTTTTTTTTTCTCAAATGGACAGTGATAAAAAACACTACCCATACGAGAGTTAGGTTTAAAAACCTGAAAAATGCTTATTAGGAAATATGACATTATACTGGTTTACGTTTGAAAGCCTGACAGTACCCAGACACCACATCGTATCGAAGTGAACGGGAGGTAGAAGAAAATGCATATTTTGAACGCAGCCCCTTAGCCCCATAAAATTTATATATTTGGGTTTCTTAGGACTTGCTGACAAATAATATGTTAAGTGTTACGCAAATAGTCTAGGAATTAACAAATTATAGCCAAAAGAAAATAGTGAGGGTGTCAGACAACACCAAATAATAATCGCACAGTGGCATGTTTTGAAACCACTATTTTACGGGAAATGGGCCACCATGTAAAATCCTATTTGATTGGATAGAAGTAAATGTAAGGCTAAACACGATTAGTCGGACTATAACTACTAATTTTGGTTGTTAGGGGAAACGTGAGAAGGGTAAAATTTTTTGAAAAGCTGTGTAAACATGGCCCGATTGGTTAGACCCACCAATATAGTCAATTAGGAGCGTCAGTTCAGTGCCACATTTTGAAATAAACTTACTAAGAAACAGTGCGTTGAGTTCCAGTGCATATTTTTCTAAATAAAAGCCTGGGACGGCCGCAGATCGGATTTTGTGCCATATTCATTGCCAGTCAACGTAATTGTGTATTATTTCCATGAATTGTGGGACCGTGGTCCTAAGTTATTGAAGCAGCACCTGGTCTGAGTTTTGCTGAATCCAGAGGCTGACAGCATACTCCTTGGTCCAGATAGCGACCAGTGAGGTGTCTCCAGAACACAGTGAAGCAATCGAGCAGAGGAGTCTTTTCCTGCCGCCATCACGAAAGATAAGCTTCTGTGGCCAGAGTAGCTCAACATTATGTGCCCCCCCCTCAAAAATTGACAGTATATTTAACACAGAGGGACAATAAATTGTCTCAAATGACAGGAACTGTGAACTTTTCCCAATACTATTTCCAAGATAATCAAACACTTGAAGTCATGATGACAAACAACAACCTAGCTTGAAAAACAAAACCAGTATTACCTCATATTACTACTTCACAACTTACACACAGAGGATAAGAATAATAAAATATGTCAATACAAAGATTATATGTATAAACTGTGTACATACTACTTGTAATTACATTTGATTGTGATTCCTGGTTCACTGTGTAGTTGAATCAGGATATCCATTATTGAAAAGAATCATTACATATATATTTGAAACTTTACACTTGACTCATTTAAGATAGTCTTATAGAGTGTTATATGTGTGTGAGTGTCACAGTGTTGTAAAGTGTTGTGGAATAAATTAAATTGTTTATCTGTCTGTTGTTGTTGTGACTTACACTTCATCATTTTCATAACCCTAGACATTTAACGTAGTCATCACAATATTCCAGAATAATTCTGACTGAGGTATAAATGTGGTAGCAAGTAAGGTCATCTGTAATACACCACACTTATTAGATACAGATACCTTCACAGCTGATCTCAGTCAGTACACTAAGTCCCCTATAAATATTTATAACATCCCAATTTAATACATATATTGGGGTCTCGCTCCCGGGATATTGAACTTTCTCCTATTATATATATATATATATATATATATATATATATTGGGAATAATAAAAAGTTAAAAGGTATCCTTGGGTGAAAATAAATAAGGTTGAGCTCTCAGTGCCTGTGGTTGTCCTTGGATATTTAGTTAGAAAGTGAATTGTTTAGTTAGATATTGTTTACATTTACCTGTTAGAAAATGGCGGACCTGGCCAAATTTCGATCTGCTGCTGTGCAGACTGCTAAAGAGTTAGGAATGGACGGGCAAATTATGATTGCTTATGTCACTGCTGAATGTGACAAATATATTGAACGTGAGGAAAGAAGATTTGAAGCTGAAAGAAAATTAGAGGCTGAAAAGGAAATTAAGAGGTTGCAGATTGAGGCTGAGGCTAAGAGGTTGCAGATTGAGGCTGAGGCTAAGAAATTGGAGGCAGAAAGAGAAGACAAAAGATTAGCTGCAGAAAGGGAAGACAAGAGATTAGTTGCAGAGAGGGAAGCAGAAAAGGAGGAGAAGAGATTACAAAGGGAACATGAGTTACGACTAAGGGAGTTTGAGTTTCAAGGCCATGCTCCTGAAAATGGTGCCAGTCCCTTTACCTCCGATGCTAATGCTAGTCAGGGAGCCTCAACCTCAGCTATGAATTTTCATTTAGATCATTTTGTTGAGAAAGACGATGATATTGAGAGCTATCTAAATAGATATGAACTATTAGCTACCACGTATGGGTTAGAGAGAGAAAGGTGGAGCTTAAAGTTATCTCAAGGGCTTCGTGGGGCAGCTTATGAAGTTTTTGCCAAAATGAGCAGAGGTGATCAAGAAAATTATGACATGCTAAAGCAGGCTCTTTTGTTAAGATATGAAAAGAACGCAGAATTTTATAGGAAAAAATTTAGGAATGCTAAACTACTGTTAGGTGAAACCTATCACCAGTTCTCTGCACGGTTAGAGACATACTTGGAGAAATGGACTTCTCTGGGGAAAACCCAAGATCTTAAGGAAATGGTCCTTATAGAACAATTAAGAGAGTCCATGGCTCCAGACCTGAGAAAGTTTCTCATGGAACAAGGTGCAGAGAGACTGGGTGAGCTACTAAATGTTGCAGAAAGGTATCAAGCAGCTCAGGCAGAGGTATCAGGTAATAAAAAGAAACAGGTAGATAATTTTAAGGCACCACAGAACTTTAATAAATTTGATTCTAGAGATCAAAACAAAGGTAAGCACCAGTTTGATAGGCCACGGTATGACAATAAAAATAAAACCCCACAATTCGATGAAAGGAAATATGATGAAAGAAAATCTTTCAACCAAGGAAGGAGGTGGTGTAAGAATTGTCAGATGAACAATCATGACACTGACCGTTGCAGAAGGAACCCTATAGTTATGGCCACCCTTCAGGTCAGGTCGACCTCAAGACAGGAGGAGGATATTCTGATAGATACCACTCCAGAAGAGATGAGGAAGGCACAGGCTGGGGATAAGACCCTCAAGCCTTGTTTCAGGAAATTGTCAACTTGTCATACAACTCCAGGCAAGGGAGATTTTTACATGAAAAACAAGTTGATTTACAGGAAGGCCGGAACTAGATCCAATGGTCACGGACAGTTGGTTCTTCCAAAGAGATATAGGGCAGAATTAATAAGGAGCCTACATGTGAAACAAGATGGGGACCATGAGAAAATTAGAACCATCATCCAAAAGGTGGCTCACAATTATTATTGGCCCAAGGCAAGGTGGGACATTGAGAATTTTGTAGAAAGGTGTAGCATAGCACATGAGGGAACACCCACAAGTGAGAACATTGATGTAGCGAAATGGTTTTTGTTTTGAGGGAGAAAGTGTACGTATGACAGACTTGATGGAAGAATAAAAGATAATCTCTAGAGGAAACTCTTCCAGACTGCAAGTTGAATGCACAGTTTCTCCTCGGGAATTAGTCCACTCAAAAAAAAAAACTTTCTAAGAGAATTCTGGTGAAACTAAACAGGATATTCTCTAGGCGATAAATTCTTTATCCGATATCACTAGTCAACAAATTTTCAAAAGTTATTTGTACCAGAAATTAAATATACCATTTCTTATTGATTTTGACATGCTGATTTCAAATATCATAAAGAAATTCACCAATTGGCTCTGGTTTTTTTTTTAAATGATGAATTTACATTACAGTAATACAAATAATGTATGCTTGTTTAATTCTCTGGGGTGAACAGCTAGTCTTTCTACTTAAGCATTATAAAAATTGTGGTTACATACTCAATTAATTGATATTTCAACATAAAATGATAGAAAAAATAAAAACATTATTTAAAGTTCACATATGGTTTAAAAAGGCACATTTGAACCCATTCCGTCATTATTCAGTCGCTGTTCGAGCTCTTTGCTTGCTTCTTGTAGTCAATCGATGAGGTGTCTCTTGTCACAGTCCAACAGTAATCAGCAAGCATTGAAGGGCTCCAATTGCCTTGATACCTTGTCTCCATAGCAGCAATTTCCTGGTGAAATCGTTCTTCTTCCTTCTTCCTTGTTCGCCCTGAAAAGGACGGTGTTGCGTGCATATTTTTGACGCACATATTACAAAAAATCGATATGGTTATTTAATATGGGAAAAATATAGTCATGCATCCATCTGTGTATGAAAATGCTGTTTATTGTAAAAGCGAGATAATCCATGTTTGATTCACACTTTTGATTATAGGAGTAATCGGTCTGGATATCGATCCAGCGCAAGAATAGTACGCTTGCGTTTGTACTTAATTTTAGGGCCAGAAAATATATTAATTTGCTTATTGTGTTTATGGCCTGAATTCATATGTATTACATATTATTAGTACAAGTAGAATCAGTCCTATATTGTATATTTTGGATGGGTATGAGGGACTAGATTCTTGTTAGCGGAAGTATGAGTTGTCTTAACAAGTCGTGATGAGTTCCGATGTACTGCTAAGAATGGCGGGGTACGTTTTTCAAGAGCTGGTCCCTTCGTCAAGAAAAAATGTCTTACGAAGTGGTTTTTTCTTCTGGAGGAGATAGTGTCTCTACGATAGTTTGTGTTAGAGACTCTCCTTATGTCAGTATATAGATGATTCGGACTCCAGGTAAACCCAGCTCGTATTTTTGATGATCTCTCGTCGGTTAGGCCTAGCTTGACTTTTGGGTGCTTCGATATGCTAGTGTCGTGTTTTGTATCGACGAAGATGACAGATTTTCCTGCAGCGGTTATGGCTACGTGAACTAACCTGATCACCGTAGTGCTGCATGGAACCATTCATGAAATCCTTTATATATCCATTGTAAATTAACTTTGGCTGATATTCTTCCTATGAATGAGTGAACGACAACTCAGGAAGGTAGCCATGTTGGATTTCGGTCATCGTCTGTTTTGATCACTGCCAAGAGAACAGATTATTTATCTTATTATCGGACAGTGACAGAGAGATCTCAATCCTGCTAGAAACCCCCTTTTCGTGGTTTCATAAGATGATGTATCATGACATTGAACTTTGATGTACTACCCATTATTTCTGCATGTGTCATGACTTCAGATCTGCTATGTATACCTACAAATTGTTATGTCAACAAAGCCTGATGTACTCGTATGTCCCAGTGTGTACGTCTGAATAAATTGAGTAAACTAAGATTCCAGCAGTCTGCATTGGTGCCTTGTAGACACATGTGTATGAGTGATTATATTGGTCAGCACACGAACAGTACACCATTCGCGGTAATCACACTCTACACTACTACTTCATACATACACCATCCTGCGTCGGCTGAAGTGACCAAGTTTAGGGCCTGCTTCCCCTGGAGCCTTTGCCTTCCCTAACTCAGGACTAGGGTGAGTTACCCATTTACAGCTGGGTAGACTGGAGCATGCCTGATCTCAACAACACACCACTCTTCCTTACAGAGCAGACAGACTGATACTTTACAGTGGTGTACTACAGGTGTAGTAAGAAATAACGTCTTTACAGTGGCGAGCCAGATTCCTGGGTCCAGCTTACGCAGTTTTGTGTTGAGAATCACAGTTTACAGCTGAAAGAACATTTGTTTGAACACATCAACACCAGTAGGACAGCTTGACCTGTATTACCGATAGGATGCTGTATCTAGGTCAGCACTTGTTGACAGTTTTTCGCTGTACAGACAGTATTACACAGGACAGTGGTATCAAGTGTAGAAAATATCTGGAGCAATATTGTTGACATTTCTCAACGTACAGAAGAATCGCAGTGTTGCTGAATAAAGTGCATAGTTCATCGTGGGATCTTCATATGCTCAACAGAGAAAAAATTGACAGTGTAATAGTTTAAACTTAAATCTATTACTGAATAAAGTGGCAAGTTAGTATTATTTAAATAAACTGTGCCTACTTTACAACACTATACTGGCAACACATTCCATTCATGACATAAATGATATTGTATGCTATATGCTATTTATGCTTACATGTTATTTGTTGTGTATTAAATTAGTTTATATTCTGTGTGACTAGAACAGGAAATACCGAGTAATATTGGTCTTGTTCTGGCGTTCGATAGGGAGCAATTTCTTAATTGAAATTTGCTTGCAACATAGTTTGCAAATATTTGGTTAGTTGTGACGACTGTTTCATATTTGTATTTGTAACATTTTTTGTGTTCCTTAGTTTTGTTTGATTTGTTTGTATAATTGTAGGTCTCATCTTTCCTTTCATTTCAGTTTTTTACACCCTTATGTTTATACACTGTAGCGTTATTTGTCTTGTTATCTTATGGCAGTTATCATCACAGGTTCTGTGATCATTTTTTTCATTTCCCCTATTTAATTTAATTTGATCTCTGCAAATGTTTTCAGATTGTCTTTTCTTGTTTGTCATTTGTAATGTCTTTAGTTGACATATGACGTATAGTGGTATACACTGATAGTATAGTACAGATCAGTACTTTCTGATTGTTATTAGAAAAGGGAAATATTTTTTTTCCACAGGTACTCAAGTGATCTTTGATTACATTGAGGTATACAAGACCTTTGTAAGGCTTGTCTCCCAAAGTTATTGGAAAAGGGAAATATTTTTTTTTCCACAGGTACTCAAGTGATCTTTGATTACATTGAGATATACAAGACCTTTGTAAGGCTTGTCTCCCAAAGTTATTGGTAAAGGGAAATATTTTTTTTCCACAGGTACTCAAGTGATCTTTGATTACAGTGAGGTATACAAGACCTTTGTAAGGCTTGTCCCCACAGTATTTGAGATACAATTATTGTTGTCCACAGGTACTCAAGTTATCATTGGTTATTGTAAACCATACAAGTTTGGACTAAGACTAAGTCTAAGGTATAGACTTGTCTCCCATTAACAAAGAGAGTAATTTATTTACTTTTTCAGGTTTCTGATTTAAGAAGACAATATGTCTACCTTAGATTATTTCATTACACTAGGAAAATCTTTTGATAAGACTGGAAAAGACTTAGAACAATGGGCTGTTGCTCAATATGACAAAGCATTAGCTGCAGAAGAGAAAAAAATTGCTGCTGCTGTTGAAGAAAAAAAAATTGCTGCTGAGGAAAAAAAAGCTGCGGCTGAGGAGAGAAAACTTCAAATAGAAGAAAAAAAAGCTGCTGCAGAAGAAAGGAAAGCCTTAGCTGAAGAAAAAAGATTAGAAAAAGAAGCTGATACTGCTGCTGAACTTAAGAAATTGCAGATGCAAGTGGAGGAAAGGAGATTTGAGGCAGAACAGAAAAAACTAGAAGTTGCTGCTGCTGCAGAACAGAAAAAACTAGAAGTTGCTGCTGCTGCAGAACAGAAAAAACTAGAAGCTGCTGCAGAACAGAAAAGATTAGATAGAGAAGCTGAAGAGAGAAAAGCAATAAGAGAACATGAGTTTGAATTAGAGAAATTAAAATTGACATGTATGAGTAATGTTAATCAGGCATCTGGTGGTAATGGTAAACCCTTTGTGTACAAGGTCAAAGTACCAGCGTTTAACCCTACCAGTGATGACATAACATTTTGGCTTTCTAGATTTGAACGGGCTTGTCGATCTCATAATGTTGACAAATCACAGTATGTGAATCAGTTGTCTGAAAATCTAAAAGGGGAGTCTCTGAGTAAGTTATATTTTGTTGAAGAGGCCGACAAAGACAATTATGATGCTGTTAGGGCAGCTTTGATAAAGAGATATCAGCTGTCTGAGGAAGGTTACCGTCTTTTGTTTAAAACAATGAGACCTGAGGTAGGTGTAGAATTCTCAGATTTCATCTCAAAAGCACGAATTACACTTTCACGATGGATTGAATTATCCAAAACAGAGAAAACATTTGATGGTCTTACAGATTTATTGCTAAGAGACAAGGTCATGTCTTCTGTAAATAAATCATTCCTAGAGTTCTTACATGAGCGTAAACCTAGTACAATAAAGCAAATGGAAGAATATTGTGACCAGTATGCCACGGCACACCCTGACATGATTCTTAGTAACTCTAACATTAAAGAGAGTATGCCAGTTGCTTCGGCAACAGAATATAATCAGAATTACTCACACAAATTCCAAGGAGCTAAAAATAAATTTGATAAAAAGGTTAATTGGAATAAGTATCAAAACCAAGATAACCACTCAAATCAGGGTTCTTCTTCGAAGAACTGGAATCGGGCTGATAGTCCTCGACACGCGAGGGGTACCCATAATGTTAGAAATTCTCGGAAAGGGAGTAGCTATAGGAACTACCCAAGTGCTTCATGGAGACAAAAGAAACAATATTACAGGGATACTCAATATAACGAGCATGATGATTATGATCATGAATATTATGATTCAAACCCAAATAGGGGTTATAACAGAGGCAATAATAATTATAGAGACAATTATAACCGAGGTAGATCACAACACAAAAGACATGGTAAATCTTATTACCAGGCTAACTCTGCACAACAGGAGTTCCACGACACCGATAATCAGAATAATGATAAAAAAGACTCCAATAGTGTAGCAAATTCCGCTTTCGATTTTGCTAGAGCATCTGAGTGTTCGCAATGCAAAACATTATTCGATCCAACCACAGTTTCTACTTTAAGCTGCGGTCACCCACTTCCCGCTCTCCATGCGTCAATTGCGCATAATGGAAGGGGTGCTCTTGTCTTTAATAGGGGCCTAATAGATGGTACTCCGGTATCAATTCTTTTCGACTCGGGGTGCACTACCATTGGAGTGAGGCAATCACTCGTAAATCCTTCTCGAGCTACAGGCAATATAGTCAAATGTGTAACATTTGGTGGCACATTGGAGAAGTACTCCACTGCCATTATCAATATTGCTACGCCTTTCTTTACAGGAGAGGTGCAAGCATGTCTCTTGCCGAATCCGATCGCTGATCTTATCATCGGTCGCATTCATGGAGTGAAAGAATGCACTCCACAGCAAATTTCTAATTGGGAAAATGTTAATATGCAATCTGCTAATGCAGTAATCACTAGGGCTCAAGCTCTTAATATGCCACAATCTTCACATTCTGAAGATAATGATGCGCAGATCCAAGATGATCCCTTGGAGATTTCCCACGATTCCTTTATCAAACAGCAGGAAGATGATCCTACTCTAAAGAAATTCTTTACTCTGGCAACAAAAGGTGATCCGAATAAGGATACAAATCGTAAATCTTGGATTACGATGAAGAATGGCGTACTTGTACGTATGGTACAAGACTCCGCTAAGTCCATTCATTCTCAAATCCTTGTGCCTAAAAATATGAGAGTTAAAATCTTACAGCACGCTCATGATTCGCAGTGTGCTGGACATATGGGTTTTTCCCGTACTAAAGCTAGAGTTCTTCAATCTTTCTTTTGGCCTGCTGTGAATAAGGACATACGAATCTATTGTCGATCTTGTAAAGTATGTCAAGAGATTAAATCCAGAGGTCCACGCCATGATGCACCTATTCAGGCTGCAGACATTCCCATTCGGCCATTTCAAAAAATGGCGATAGACATCATTGGTCCATTTAAGATAAAGTCTGCTAGAGGACACCAATTTATTTTGACGTGTGTTGATATGTGCACACGTTGGCCGGAGGCTGTTCCTCTAAAGAGCATAACTACTGCTGATGTCGCAGATGCTCTTTGGTTAATATTTTCTCGTCTGGGGTTTCCAGCAGAAATATTATCCGACCATGGTACCCAACTCATATCGGATACCATGTCTCAAGTAATGTCGACTCTGAAGATAGAGAGATCGCTGAGTAGTATTTATCATCCTATGTCCAATGGGATGGTGGAACGTTTGAATAGAACTCTGAAAAACCTACTAGGTAAGATAACAGAAGATCATCCTCAGGATTGGGATAGGGTTTTACCCGCGGCTCTCTTTGCATATAGAGAGGTCGCCAACGAACATACAGGATTTTCTCCCTTTGAACTTGTCTTTGGCGCGAAACCGCGAGGTCCTATGTCCTTACTTCATGATCTTATAACTGCTGATAATATTGTCGATGACACAAAATCCTCTTATGAATATGTCATCGCACTTAGACACAAGATTATTGAAGCATGCAAATTGGCAACTGCTTCTTCTGAATTTGCGAAACAGAAGGCAAGGGAATTTGCCAATAAAAAGAGATGTTTGCGTCAACTTTGTCCAGGTGACAAAGCATTTGTCTTGCTACCTTGTAGGGAAAATAGACTTCTCATTTCTTGGAAAGGTCCGTACGATATAATATCAAAGGTTTCCGATGTTGACTATATCGTCGATATTGACGGGAAGCGTAAAACCTTCCACATCAACATGCTCACGGAATTCCATGAACGTCCTGATTATTTACAACCTGTTTTCCAGGCAACGGACGATTTTCCAGTCCAACATGGACAGTACTCATCTCTGTCAGTAATACAGGATGAGGAAACGAGTTTCTCGGATGTAAATTTACCTTTTCCAATGATTCCTCTTCACTCTAATGAATCATGGAAAGATGTTGCAATTTCTCCAGAATTATCTCCAGGAGAGCAGAAACAAGTTTCTACTATGTTAGAACAATTTCAGGATGTCCTTACTGACATTCCTGGTCAAACGGATGTCATTCAACATGACATTATTCTTACTGACCATAGTCCTATAAGAGTCAGACCGTATCCTATCCCGATACATTTTCAAGCACAGGTAGAGAAAGAGTTAGATGAGATGATAGAGTTAAAAATTATTGAACCATCCACATCAGCATATTCTTCGCCGATGGTTATAGTACGGAAAAAAGACAATAACATACGTCTTTGCGTGGATTATCGCAAATTGAATCAAGTGACTAAATTCGATGCTGAACCTATGCCTTTACTAGAAGAGCTACTTACGAGACTATCGAATTCTCACTTCTTTACTAAACTCGATTTGTCTAAGGGATATTGGCAAGTTCCACTATCCGAACACGCCAAACCGTTTACTGCTTTTTCGACGCCTAGGGGTCTATTCCAATGGAATTTCATGCCTTTCGGTCTTATGAACGCCCCTGCTACATTTGTACGCATGATGCGTCGAATCCTATCTCATCGCTCAGATGTCATTGCGTATCTTGATGACATCTGTCTTTTCAGTGATACTTGGAACGATCACTATAATGGTATAAATGAACTATTGTCTATCTTACGCGAGCATAACCTGACAGCGAAACCATCGAAAGCATGTATTGGTTTTAGCGAAATATCTTTCTTAGGACACCGTGTTGGTCATGGGTTCCTAAAAACAGAAGACCATAATACAAGTAAGATACTTAACATTTCTATTCCTAAGACTAAAAAGCAAGTACGAAGTCTCTTAGGTCTAATACAATTTTATGGACGATTCATACCGAATCTGTCCTCCATTATGTCACCTCTTTCTTCCTTGCTAAAGAAAGGGTCTCCTAATGTAGTCCATTGGACTCAAGAATGTCAATCCTCTTTGGATAAGGTTAAAACTATGTTTTCTACTTCACCTATCCTAGTATTGCCTTCTAAGGATAAGACATTTATTCTTCGTAGTGACGCTTCATCCACCGGGATTGGAGCTGCACTAATGCAAGAGTACTCTGGAACTCTGCATCCTGTGATGTATATTTCTCGGAAATTAAATGCCGCAGAGAAGAATTACTCGGTCCTAGACCGTGAATTATTGGCTATGGTTTGGTCAATCCTTAAACTGCAAAGATTTCTTCTGGGCGCGCATTTCATTGTGGAAACTGACCAGAAAGCTCTTACGGCTATTCAGAGTAAAAATCTGAAGAGCGCGAGATCAACGCGATACGCGATTGCTCTACAGCCATTTCATTTTTCGGTGCGAGCTATCCGTGGGTCAGAAAATGTGATGGCAGATATTTTGTCTAGATGCCCACATGATTCATAACTGTTATACAACTTTGATACAGTTGTTTCTATGTTGAAATGTGTACACATATGTAATATATCATATATTGATTGTAACACTACTTAGCGGTTCATTGATATTTATTCACCGCTGATCTTTCAATGTTTTTCGTCTTTGATGATCATGATGTTAAGATATCTTAGATGGAATTTATGTATAAACTAATGTGGAAATTGTGTCATTGCTAATATTGTAGTATGCGTTGGTGACACCTCTCTGGAAATATTAATACTTAGAGAAGTACCTTCTCTAAGGTCATAAAACTTATGCTTATCATCTGCGCATTGTTATTGGTGCGTTGTGAGCCTATTGTATGTTGCTCCTAGATGTATTTCAAAAAAAAATGTACCATTTTTTTTTCCCGAGGGGTGTGGTAATCTGTTGCGGGCATATTTTTGACGCACATATTACAAAAAATCGATATGGTTATTTAATATGGGAAAAATATAGACATGCATCCATCTGTGTATGAAAATGCTGTTTATTGTAAAAGCGAGATAATCCATGTTTGATTCACACTTTTGATTATAGGAGTAATCGTTCTGGATATCGATCCAGCGCAAGAATAGTACGCTTGCGTTTGTACTTAATTTTAGGGCCAGAAAATATATTAATTTGCTTATTGTGTTTATGGCCTGAATTCATATGTATTACATATTATTAGTACAAGTAGAATCAGTCCTATATTGTATATTTTGGATGGGTATGAGGGACTAGATTCTTGTTAGCGGAAGTATGAGTTGTCTTAACAAGTCGTGATGAGTTCCGATGTACTGCTAAGAATGGCGGGGTACGTTTTTCAAGAGCTGGTCCCTTCGTCAAGAAAAAATGTCTTACGAAGTGGTTTTTCTTCTGGAGGAGATAGTGTCTCTACGATAGTTTGTGTTAGAGACTCTCCTTATGTCAGTATATAGATGATTCGGACTCCAGGTAAACCCAGCTCGTATTTTTGATGATCTCTCGTCGGTTAGGCCTAGCTTGACTTTTGGGTGCTTCGATATGCTAGTGTCGTGTTTTGTATCGACGAAGATGACAGATTTTCCTGCAGCGGTTATGGCTACGTGAACTAACCTGATCACCGTAGTGCTGCATGGAACCATTCATGAAATCCTTTATATATCCATTGTAAATTAACTTTGGCTGATATTCTTCCTATGAATGAGTGAACGACAACTCAGGAAGGTAGCCATGTTGGATTTCGGTCATCGTCTGTTTTGATCACTGCCAAGAGAACAGATTATTTATCTTATTATCGGACAGTGACAGAGAGATCTCAATCCTGCTAGAAACCCCCTTTTCGTGGTTTCATAAGATGATGTATCATGACATTGAACTTTGATGTACTACCCATTATTTCTGCATGTGTCATGACTTCAGATCTGCTATGTATACCTACAAATTGTTATGTCAACAAAGCCTGATGTACTCGTATGTCCCAGTGTGTACGTCTGAATAAATTGAGTAAACTAAGATTCCAGCAGTCTGCATTGGTGCCTTGTAGACACATGTGTATGAGTGATTATATTGGTCAGCACACGAACAGTACACCATTCGCGGTAATCACACTCTACACTACTACTTCATACATACACCATCCTGCGTCGGCTGAAGTGACCAAGTTTAGGGCCTGCTTCCCCTGGAGCCTTTGCCTTCCCTAACTCAGGACTAGGGTGAGTTACCCATTTACAGCTGGGTAGACTGGAGCATGCCTGATCTCAACAACACACCACTCTTCCTTACAGAGCAGACAGACTGATACTTTACAGTGGTGTACTACAGGTGTAGTAAGAAATAACGTCTTTACAGACGGTGGTTGCGTTGTGTCTGTTTACGCCTAAGCTGTGATATCTGCACCTTTCGGTCGACACATCCAACTTCAGCACGGCATTTTTTATGGACCGGGTTTGCCTTCCCATTGCGATCCGCACTCGCTCAGCCAGACTGCACTGCTGCAGACTGTTTCCAGGACCACCACGTGGAGGTGGAGTGCGATCTTGACCAGCTCTGGTTCGCTGGTCCTGATGCAAGCAGTACAGCAATGGGTCGCTGACTGCATTCACTATTGCTGCATCTTGGGGTTCACCATGCTCATCACTGACCGCTCCACAGTTTGACGTAAAGAAATCCAGATGAGAATCCAGAAAATGAATTTTCAAAGACATGTTGCAGCCAAGACTCTTATACTTCAGAAAGAGATTTTCTACAATTTCATTGTAATTATCTTATCTGTTGTTTCCAAGAAAATTGTCCACCACTGACTTAAATGCTAGCCATGCTGCTTTTTCCTTGCCATGCAACACGCAAAGAAACTCGTCATCATGAAAAAGTTTTCGAATTTGCGGACTAACAAATACACCCTCTCTTATTTTAGCTTCACTCAGTCTTGGAAATTTTCTGATGAGGTATTTGAAAGCCTCATCTGTTTTCTCCATTGCCTTGACAAAGTTTTTCATGAGACCCAGCTTAATGTGCAAGGGTGGCAACAAAATCTTGCTGGTGTCGACAAGTGCTGGGTTCTCAACATTTTTACTGCCAGGCTGCAATGACTGCCTGATTGGCCAATGTCTTCTGATGTAATGGTCACTTCGTGCACGGCTATCCCACTCACAGAGAAAGCAACAGTACTTGGTGTATCCACCCTGTAGTCCAAGCAAAAGAGCGACCACTTTTAAGTCACCGCAAAGTGACCAATGATGATGATCGTAGTTTATACACTTCAAAAGCTGCTTAATGTTTTCATAAGTTTCTTTCATATGAACTGCGTGACCAACTGGAATTGACGGTAACACATTACCATTATTCAACAAAACAGCTTTAAGACTCGTCTTGGATGAATCAATGAAAAGCCTCAACTCTTCCGGTATGTAATTGATTTTGAGGGCTGCCATTAAACCAGAAATGTTGTGGCACGCAGAAAGGTCACCCTCTTTGAAAAAGAATGTAATAAGCGGCTTCTGGCGGTTCCTATACACAGAAATTGTAACATCTTCTGCCAGGAGATTCCACTGTTGCAATCTGGAACCCAAAAGCTCTGCCTTGTTCTTCGGTAAATTCAGATCTCTTACAAGATCATTCAGTTCACTTTGGGTTATTAAGTGTGGTTTAGTGGATGTAGTTTGCTCAAAATCAGGGTCGCTTGAGGTTGATGGTTCAGGACCACCAATGTCCTCTTCTTCATCAGTGGAAGCAGCTGAAAATGATTCTGGCACTTTGGGAACTGGTAGGTCATCGCCATGTGGTACCGGACGTATTGCAGAGGGGATGTTTGGATATTCCAGAGTCCATTTTTTCTTCTTTGATATGCCTTTCCCAATTGGAGGGACCATGCAAAAGTAACAGTTGTTGAGATGATCAGTGGGCTCTCTCCAAATCATTGGGACTGCAAAAGGCATAGCTTGCCTTTTGCCAGTCAACCACAGTTTAAGATGTGCTGCACATGTATTGCAGCATATGTGTGGCGCCCAGCTCTTGTCTTGATCTCCTATTCTGCAGCCAAAATACAAACTGTACGCCTTCTTAATCACTTTAGTTATATTTCGTTTTTGTGATACAAATGTCACCTCACCACATATATAACAAAAATTATTAGCACTGTTCACACATGTCCTAGGCATTTCTAACTACGATACTTTTGATAAGGACAAATGCACTAACTAATGGCAAAATTTTATCAGAGATAAGATATTTATACACAAAGGTGATGTAATCATAGGTAGGATTGCATCATCAACTTTATGTTACATTTTTATTGGTCATTAGAAAAAATTATGCAATCGCCCACAACAGTTGCGTCATATATATAAATTGACCGTAATTAAATAAACTAGTAGCATATATCTTGAAAACTAGAGCCAATCAACATTTTTTAATGTCATTTTCGTTTTCAGCACATCAAAATTAGTTAAGATCAGCTATTTTCATTTCTGGTACATTTTGGTTGTTGACTAGTGTATCCTACAAAGGACTATGTATAGTACATATAGATGGATAAGAGATTTGGTGCCCAGCCACATTAAAAATATCCTGACCCAATAGTGTTTATTAATTATGGCTCTGCCCCCAGGGTGTAGATTTATGTTATTAAAACTATACAACCCAATTAAATATTACAAAGAAATAACAACAGACTCGGTTATGTAAAGTTTACAAAAATGAAAATAGAATCTCACAATATATTCAAATATACAACTATATGTTCCCTAATCTATGAATGGTTCTGAACCATGTTAGAATTAATTTGTCATCACTGGACAAAGGGAATATTCTTTAGTGGTTCTGCTGGCATGTTCAGATACTCATCTCAAATGCTGATGTAGTCTTGTGGCCAGGGGTTCAATATGTCCCAGCACTCCAGGTCCCGCAAGTTCTTTTTAGGGTTTCAGAGGATGGCAAGTTGCTTTCTCCGTCTTGACTCAGGGCGCATCACCAGCTGGGATTGATTAAGTCTGCCCTTGAGAACACTGCTTATGGTTTAGTCTTCTGGTATGACAACCGGGTAGGACTGGATTGACAAACAATTTGAGCTCCATTAGTAATCTTGCCAGAGAAGTCACTTTCCATATCTGCTGGGTGCTAATCGTCCATCAGAAATCTAACAAACATTCATAGTTAACATCACTAACACAGTGCTGTCTATTATCTATTATAGCATAACTGACATTATAAGCATACAGGTGGGTCTCAACCTATATCTGGCTTCCAGCTTTTTTAACGCAGTGATTTTCAACATATGGGCTGTTAGCTTCACCAACTGTAAAGGTTGGGGCAGTGGTCATCAAAAGTTTGAGAACCACTGGTCTACCTTGTGCCCATAGAGCAATAAAATCAATTTGGGGTCACTGTCAACAATGGTTTGAGAACCACTGGGTAATAGTTTTCTATTCTGCTGTAACATGTTGGGGTGTCATTGTTGCTAAGGTTTGAGAACCACTGAATTACAAGTCAGTCAACATATTCATTTATAAAATTGGCTAGTGCTGTTGCCCATTCATTACATACTTCTGTGTTTATGTGATAGGCATCCATATACCTTGATAATACCATCATAACACATTAAAACATAATAAGGATATTTGCAGAAATCAGTTCAGGATTAAAATATGACAAGGATAATCATGGCTGAAATCATACAGTAGAATTTAGTAGAAATTATTCAGTATAAAACAGGACAAGGGTAGTTCATACATGAAACTTTCAGTATACATAATGTTGTTGTCTCCTGTACAAAATCAAGGATATTAATTTCTGTAACAGTGAAAAACAAAAGATACTGACATAATATGTTGCAGATAAACATATGATTAATTCATGTTATTCATATAACAATATAGATCACTTACTCGCTCAGGCAAGCACCCTTGCTGTGTTAAAATTGGACCGTTCCCTTCTGCAATTTCATAGACAGGACCATCTTTGTCCAGGCTGGTCGGTCCGCTAGTCTAGGCTGCCGCTTTGTGAATCCTGCGCTTCGAGAATCGCGCTTTGAGAATCGCGCCTAATTCCTCCAGGTTTCTGTTTGGTGGCCTATAATTTGCATCCGTTAGGGGTGGGGCACCTGACCTATTTTTGATATTACGTTCCATTCTCCCAACCTGGCCATACTCCATGGTGGTTGCTAAGGTCAAAGGTCAAACGACAATATACTGCTGCCTATCAATTGGCTAAACTGTAAATATTCAGGGCGCGGAAGTTCACAGCGGTAAAAGGTCACAGTGGTTTGCTGGTAACCTCGATTTAAGAAAAAGGAATTTCAGAAGGAAATGGGAGATCTCCTGATGTGTTTTGACGGGAGGTAGATATTCTAGAGAATTTTAGAGAGAAGGAATGTTTTGGTATGAGAAAAGATTGACAGAGAGAAAAGAAGGCGAATACACTTCGTGACAATTGATCAGGACCTGGACACGCCACGGGGCAAACTTGGGCCTGACAATACAAAGAAAAATAAATTTGATAAAGTGGACCAAATGGAATGGGAAGCCCCTTTTCACGGACAAGCTTCAATTAACTGTTTTGAAATGGCCACTATGCAGAGAGTGCAAAAAGATGTCTTACCCCAAGATAAGCCGAAAATCCCTCAATCGGACTTAAACAAATTGGAAGAAGAAGATGTAGAGAGGAAATCTCTCATCAAGAATTCTAAGTGGGGAGAAAGCCCCAAGAAAAGAATTGGTAGCGGTCGTTTTGTGCATGATAATTCTGGGAAGAAAAATCATCACTATAGCGCTTCGAGTGGAAGAGACCATACCGGTGCATGGACAAATAGGTCCACAAAATTAAAGGTCCATATGTAACGCTGTTAAGAACGTGGACTGATGAAAAGGCAGAGGAAAATATTACATCCTCATACCAATATGTGAATGAGCTGACCACTCGTTTAAAAACTGGCTGGAAACTTGCCAATGAAAATTTGAAACAAGCCAGGAAGAAACATGCTGCCTATTATAACAGGAAAGCTAAAGACAGAGATTTGGCTGTGGGAGAGAAGGTACTGCTTCTTCTCCCCGGTAGTCAGAATAAGTTACAAATTGGATGGCAAGGTCCATATACAGTTCTAGAGAAGGTGTCTAGAACCAATTATAAGATAGATAAGAAGGGGAAAGAAAAAATCTATCATGTGAATCTCCTGAAGAAATATTTGGAAAGAGAAAATCAGGAAGAGACACACTTGTTGACCTTGTCCATTGCAATGGAGATGAAAAAGGAACCACTTTCATCATTTGAATATCCATTACATCCCTGTGAGACAGCGGCACAGGTGAAAATCAGTACACATTTAACGAAAATTCAGAAAGAGAGAGTGCAACAGGTTCTAGATAATCATACATATGTGTTAACAGACCAACCGGGGCATACAAACTTATTGGAATATGATATGAAACTGATAGACCCCACACCTGTCTGTATGAAACCCTATTCGATTCCTTTTGCTAAGGAGAAAGCTTTGAAGGAAGAGATAGACTATTTGTTGAAGGAAGGAATTATTTCACACAGTGAATCTTCGTATAGTTCCAGTGTTGTGCTCTTGAGGAAACCCTCTGGAGAACATAGACTCTGTATAGATTACAGGAGACTGAATGCTATTACAGAAGGACAGGTGGATCCATTGCCGGATACAAATCAGTTGTTTGCCAGGCTAAATAAAGCTAAATATTTCTCAAAAGTGGATCTGAGTAAAGGATACTATCAGATTCCAGTAAAGCCTGAGGTTAGACCATACCTAGCTTTTAGTACCTCAGAGGGACACCCCTAGTGTCTTCGCTAGAATGATGAGAAAATTATTGGACCCTCTGAATAATCCATGCATCACAAATTTCATGGATGATATCCTTATAGCCACAGAAACATTTGAGGAACACATTGACTCTCTGAATATGCTGTTTAATCGACTTAGAGAAGCGAATTTAACAGCCCGACCAACCAAATGTTGCGTTGGATGTAAAGAATAAGAATTCTTGGGACACACAGTCCATCAGGGAAACATGACCCCTGACCCCAAGAATTTAGAGAAACTAAAGAAAGCCCCGAGACCACAAACCAAGAAAGACGTGAGATCCTTTGTCTCATTATGTGGTTTCTACCAAAAGTATATCAAAAACTTTAATTCCATATGTGCACCGTTGTGGTGAAGTGGGATGTTATAAATATTTATAGGGGACTTAGTGTACTGACTGAGATCAGCTGTGAAGGTATCTATATCTAATAAGTGTAGTGTATTATAGATAACCTTACTTGCTGCCACATATATATATATATCTCAGTCAGAATTATTCTGGAATAGTGTGATGACTACGTTGTATGTCTAGGGTATGTGTATGATGAAGTGTAAGTCATAACAACAACAGACGGATAAACAATTTAATTTATTCCACCACACTTGACAACACTGTGACACTCACATACATATAACACTCTAAAGGATAACTTAAAGGAGTCACTGATAACTTTTCAAATAACAATATGTATTCATTGCTGTTATGAATGAATGTGTCCTGATTCAAATACAAAGGAACCAGGGATCACAATCAATTTTAATTACAAGTATATGTACAGACTTTATCAATATGAATATTGTAGTGACATCTTCTTCTTCTTCTTCTTCCGTCCTTAGCCACCGACCGTCAAAGCAGTCAGTGGCCATTACGCCTAGTGGCGTCTTAGGGCAACAGTAGATAGGTTTTCTTTGCCATTGTTTCCCATCACACCTATAGGCGTCTTTAGGGCAACGGCAAATCAATCCATCTGCTGTTGTTTCCGTAATCGAAGTGACTGGCAAACGGGTGATCAGCCCGTTGGTATTGTAGTGACATATATTATTAAAAATATCCTATGTGTGTCAGTTGTGTAGTAGTAATATGAGGTAATACTGGTTTTGTTTTGTTCAAGCTCTGTTGGTATTTGTCATCATGACTTCAATAGTTTGTCTTTTGGGACTAGTATTGGAGATGTTCTCAGTTCCTGATATTAAGACAATTAAATTCCCCTCTGAATGTTATTTTTACAAAGTCATTTCAAGATGAGGGGACATAATGTTGAGCTCAGCTGGCCAAATCAGCTTATCTTGCGTGATGGCGGCAGGAAAGGACTCCTCTGCTCGAATTCTCCCCTGGGCTCTGGAGACACCTCACTGATAGCTAAAAAGACCAAGGAGTATGCTGTCCGACTCTGGATTCAGCAAAGCTCTGACCAGGTGCTGCTCAGTACCATCAAGACCACGGTCCCTGTAATCAAGAAGGATGTACCTTCTACTTCATAACTAACTTATACTCTCTTTTTACACTGATCACAACACATCACAAACATTGAGTTCAGAGCGTTAGGCCAACTATCAGCTTCATGTGAAATACTTTATTCCAGCATTAACCTCCTTAATGGTTACCACGCCTCTGCCATTCCAGCATTATTTCTTTCTAGTCAATCATCCAGGTGTCAGTGTACTATTTGGCCATTCCATGCCGTTTTACTTTCCTCCGACACCCTCTGTTCAGGCTGGAGCATTATAGGCTTTATCTCCTGTTTGCCACTGAACTACACATATATATACAGGCATAAATTAACAATTCACATTCAATTTTCATTAAAAGATACTGAATGGTTCAAGCTTACCACAATTCATAGAATAAACACAGATACTTGATTAGCAATGAATTCTGGCACATTTACTGGCACAAATTCCCATCTGCTTATGTTCCAGGCTTTTATTTAGCAAAAATATGAGCTGGCTTCAACGCACTGATGCTTTATCAAGCTTATTTAAACAAGTGGTTTCGAACTAACGCTCCTAAGTGATTATATCAGCGAGTCTGGCCAATCGAGCCACGTTTCGACAAGTGTTTGAAAAAATGTTACCTTCCTACGTCTCCCTAACAACCAAGATAGTATTTATAGCCCGACCAATCGTGGTTAGTCTTTCATTTGTTGCGCTCCAATCAATTTGGAGTTTACATGGTAGGCTATTTCTGTAACGTAAGGTTTTTTTCAAACACGTTATAAAAAAAAATTTTATGAGCAGAAATGATTTTATGTTGTCAGGCATCCCCACTATTTTATTTTGGTTATAATTTATTAATTCCTGGACTATTTGCGTAACGTTTTACATATTCTTTGTCAGCAAGCCCTAAGGAACCCAAATATCCAAATTTAAAAGAGCTACGTGGCTGCGTTCAAAATATGCAATTCCTTCTACCTCCTGTTTCGAAGATGTGCTGTCTGGGTACTGTAATGTTTTCAAACGTAAACCCATCTATTGTTATCTTTCCTAATAAGCGTTTTTTGTGATTTTAAAACCTAACTCTGGGAAGGGTAGTGTATTTTATCACTGTTCGTCCGAAAAAGTTAGTGCATGTAGCCTAACACGCGTGATAGTAGTAATTGTGTATCGCGTTACGCTTGTTGGGGGTGGCATTAATAGCGAGACGCGTGTTTAATTTTGCATGCGTTCCTGATTTTATTCGCCCCTCTCTCTTTTTATTTGAGTCCATCTGTTCGTTCGTTTTGGTAACGCAGTATAATTAATGTTAGGATTAATTTAGGTCATTACGCAGGGTGCCTCTCAATGTTTTTCCAAGAAATACAGCACACGTTTCATTGAAGAAAGTGGGTAATAATACAGTAAGCTTTTACTATCAACGTGAAAGCGTTACAATTTGCAGACGAAGCAGAAAACAAGGGGGATTTCGAGTACCTTCTTTGTGGCAGCACTGTTATTTTACCATTGCTCTTTTCTTTATTAATTTTATTTGTTAGGCTTCATATTTACCTAATAATTTATATATGTGGATTAGAATATTCCACGACACCTCCCCTCTTAAAACAGACATTATATGTCAGTCCTTTATTCTATATACACATAGAGAAATTTATTATTATTTCTGGGGTTTACGGTGATTCTCATCACACGGATGGCGGCTTAAAAAATCCGCTCCCAAATTGGTTTTTCCAGATATATACTCAATGCTAAAATTATATGGAGCCAAAAGTAAAGACCATCGGAGTAACCTGGAGTTCTCATGCCTAGCCTGTGCTAGAAACGATAAAGGTTTGTGGTCTGTTTGCAACTTAAATGCCTTCCCATATAGATAAATATTGAATTTCTTTATCGCCCATATTACTGCAAGACATTCTTTTTCGCTAGTTGAGTAGTTGATTTCAGCTTTATTCAACTTTCTGCTAGCATATGCCACTGGGCTTAATTCCCCATCCAATGCATCTGATTTCTGTAGTAGAGTTGCACCTAACCCAATATTACTTGCATCCGTCCTTACTATGAATTCTTGACTTAAGTCAGGTAATTTCAAAATGGGTTTACTTGTGAGCTTTTCCTTCAATTCTTGGTAAGTCATTTCACATTGTGGTGTCCATGTAATGCGATCTGGATGTCCTTTACGTGTCAATTCAGTTAACGGTGCACATATGGAATTAAAGTTTTTGATATACTTCTGGTAGAAACCACATAATGAGACAAAGGATCTCACGTCCTTCTTGGTTTGTGGTCTCGGGGCTTTCTGTAGTTTCTCTAAATTCTTTGGGTCAGGGGTCATGTTTCCCTGATAAACTGTGTGTCCCAAAAATTCCAATTCTTTACATCCAACGCAACATTTGGTTGGTCGGGCTGTTAAATTTGCCTCCCTAAGTCGATTAAACAGCATGTTCAGAGAGTCAATGTGTTCCTCAAATGTTTCTGTTGCTATAAGGATATCATCCATAAAATTTGTTATACAGGGATTATTCAGAGGATCCAATAATTTTCTCATCATTCTAGAGAAGACACTAGGCGCATTCTTCAATCCAAATGGCAATCTATTGAACTCATAGTGTCCTTCTGAGGTACTAAAAGCTAGGTATGGTCTAACCTCAGGCTTTACTGGAATCTGATAGTATCCTTTACTCAGATCCACTTTTGAGAAATATTTAGCTTTATTTAGCCTGGCAAACAGCTGATTTGTATCCGGCAATGGATCCACCTGTCCTTCTGTAATAGCATTCAGTCTCCTGTAATCTATACAGAGTCTATGTTCTCCAGAGGGCTTCCTTAAGAGTACAACACCGGAACTATACGAAGACTCACTGTGCGAAATAATTCCTTCCTTCAATAGATAGTCTATCTCTTCCTTCAAAGCTTTCTCCTTAGCAAACGGAATCGAATATGGTTTCATACAGACAGGTGTGGAGTCTATTAGTTTCATATCATATTCCAATAGGTTTGTATGCCCTGGTCGGTCTGTTAACACCTCTGCATGATTATTTAGAACCTGTTGCACTCTCTCTTTCTGAGTTTTCGTTAAATGTGTACTGATTTTCACCTGTGCTGCTGTCTCACAGGGGTGTAATGGATATTCAAATGATGAAAGTGGTTCCTTTTTCATCTCCATGGCGATGGACAAGGTCAACAAATGTGTCTCTTCCTGATGTTCTCTTTCCAAATATTTCTTCAGGAGATTCACATGATAGATTTTTTCTTTCCCCTTCTTATCTATCTTATAATTTGTTCTAGATACCTTCTCTAAAACTGTATATGGACCCTGCCATCCAATTTGTAACTTATTCTGACTCCCGGGCAAAAGAAGCAGTACTTTCTCTCCCACAGTCAAATTTCTGTCTTTCGCCTTCCTGTTATAATAGGCAGCATGTTTCTTCCTGGCTTGTTTCAAATTTTCATTGGCAAGTTTCCAGCCAGTTTTTAACCGAGTGGTCAGCTCATTCACATATTGGTATGAAGATGTAATGTTTTCCTCTGCCTTTTCATCAGTCCACGTTCTTAACATAGCTACATATGGACCTTTAATTGTGTGGACCTATTTGTCCATGCACCGGTATGGTCTCTTCCACTCGAAGCTTTATAGTGATGATTTTTCCTCCCAGAATTATCATTCACAAAACGACCGCTACCAATTTTTCTTTTGGGGCTTTCTCCCCACTTAAAATTCTTGATGAGAGATTTCCTCTCTACATCCTCTTCCTCCAGTTTGTTTAAGTCCGATTGAGGGATTGTCGGCTTATCCTGGGGTAAGACATCTCTTTGCACTCTCCGCATAGTGGCCATTGTAAAACAGTTAAGTGAAGCTTGTCCGTGAAAAGGGGCTTCCCATTCCATTTGGTCCACTTTATCAAATTTATATTTCTTTTTATTATCAGGCCTAATTTTGCCCCGTGGCGTGTCCAGGTCCTGATCCATGTTCCCACTTGTGGGTGTTCCCTCATGTGCTATGCTACACCTTTCTACAAAATTCTCAATGTCCCATCTTGCTTTGGGCCAATAATAATTGTGAGCCACCTTTTGAATGATGGTACCTATCTTCTCATGGTCCCCATCTGGTTTCACATGTAGGCTCCTTATTAAGTCTGCCCTATATCTTTTTGGAAGAACCAGCTGTCCGTGACCTTTGGATCTAGCTCCAGTCTTCCTATACATCAACTTGTTTTTCATGTAAAAATCTCCCTTGCCTGGAGTTGTATGACAAGTTGACAATTTTCTGAAACAAGGCTTGAGTGTTTTATCCCCAGCCTGTGCCTTCCTCATCTCTTCTGGAGTGGTATCCAACATAATATCCTCCTCCTGTCTTGAGGTCGACCTGACCTGAAGGGTTGCCATATACACAGGTTTCCTTCTGCAACGGTCAGTGTCATGATTGTCCATCTGACAATTTTTTACACCACCTTTTTCCTTGGTTGAAAGATTTTCTTTCATCATATTTCCTTTCATCGAATTGTGGGAATTTATTTTTATTTCATACCGTGGCCTATCAAATTGGTGCTTACCTTTATTTTGATCCTTAGGATCAAATTTATTAAAGTTCTGTGGTGCCCTAAAGTTATCCACTTGTTTCTTTTTATTACCTGTTACCTCTGCTTGAGCTGCTTGATACCTTTCAGCAACATTTAGCAACTCATCCAGCCTCTCTGCACCTTGTTCCATGAGAAACTTTCTCAGGTCTGGAGCCATGGACTCTCTTAGTTGCTCTATAAGGACCATTTCCTTAAGATCTTGGGTTTTCCCCAGAGAAGTCCATTTCTCCAAGTATGTCTCTATTCGTGCAGAGAACTGGTGATAGGTTTCACCTGACAGTAGTTTAGCATTCCTAAATTTTTTCCTATAAAATTCTGCATTCTTTTCATACCTTAACAAAAGAGCCTGCTTTAGCATGTCATAATTTTCCTGATCACCTCTGCTCATTTTTGCAAAAACTTCATAAGCGGCCCCACGAAGTCCCTGAGATAACTTTAAGCTCCACCTTTCTCTCTCTAACCCATACGTGGTAGCTAATAGTTCATACCTATTTAGGTAGCTCTCTATATCATCGTCTTTCTCAACAAAATGATCTAAATGAAAATTCATAGCTGAGGTTGAGGCTCCTTGAGTAACCGTAGCATCAGAGGCAAAGGGACTGGCACCATTTTCAGGAGCATGGCCTTGAAACTCAAACTCCCTTAGTCGTAACTCATGTTCCCTTTGTAATCTTTTATCTTCTGCTTCCCTTTCTGCAGCTAATTTCCTCTCTTCCCTTTCTGCAGCCTGTCTTCTTTCCTCGGCTTCCCTTTCTGCAGCTAATCTTTTGTCTTCTCTTTCTGCTTCCAATTTCTTAGCCTCAGCCTCTAACTTTCTTTCGGCCTCTTTTTCTAATCTTCTTTCTTCGCGTTCAATAAATTTGTCACATTCCGTGGTGACATAGGCAACCATAACTTGCCCATCTAATCCTAACTCTTTTGCAGTCTGAACAGCAGCAGATCGAAACTTGGCCAGGTCCGCCATTGTCTATCAGGTAAATTTCTACAATGTCTAACCAACAATTTAATCTCTAAATATATCTAATGGACAACACAGGCACCGTGAGCTCAACCTTATTTAATTCCACCCAAGGATACCTTTTAATTCTTATATTCCCTGAAGTGAATTACCCCCAATATTTTTAATAGGGAAAGATTCAAAATCCCAAGAGCGAGACCCCAATATATGTGGTGAAGTGGGATGTTATAAATATTTATAGGGGACTTAGTGTACTGACTGAGATCAGCTGTGAAGGTATCTATATCTAATAAGTGTAGTGTATTATAGATAACCTTACTTGCTGCCACATATATATATATCTCAGTCAGAATTATTCTGGAATAGTGTGATGACTACGTTGTGTGTCTAGGGTATGTGTATGATGAAGTGTAAGTCACAACAACAGACAGATAAACAATTTAATTTAATCCACTACTCTTGACAACACTGTGACACTCACATACATATAACACTCTAAAGGATATCTTAAAGGAGTCACTGATAACTTTTCAAATAACAATATGTATTCATTGCTGTTATGAATGAATATGTGTCCTGATTCAAATACAAAGGAACCAGGGATCACAATCAATTTTAATTACAAGTATATGTACAGACTTTATCAATATGAATATTGTAGTGACATATATTATTAAAAATATCCTATGTGTGTCAGTTGTGTAGTAGTAATATGAGGTAATACTGGTTTTGTTTTGTTCAAGCTCTGTTGGTATTTGTCATCATGACTTCAATAGTTTGTCTTTTGGGACTAGTATTGGAGATGTTCTCAGTTCCTGATATTAAGACAATTAAATTCCCCTCTGAATGTTATTTTTACAAAGTCATTTCAAGATGAGGGGACATAATGTTGAGCTCAGCTGGCCAAATCAGCTTATCTTGCGTGATGGCGGCAGGAAAGGACTCCTCTGCTCGAATTCTCCCCTGGGCTCTGGAGACACCTCACTGATAGCTAAAAAGACCAAGGAGTATGCTGTCCGACTCTGGATTCAGCAAAGCTCTGACCAGGTGCTGCTCAGTACCATCAAGACCACGGTCCCTTAAATCAAGAAGGATGTACCTTCTACTTCATAACTAACTTATACTCTCTTTTTACACTGATCACAACACATCACAAACATTGAGTTCAGAGCGTTAGGCCAACTATCAGCTTCATGTGAAATACTTTATTCCAGCATTAACCTCCTTAATGGTTACCACGCCTCTGCCATTCCAGCATTATTTCTTTCTAGTCAATCATCCAGGTGTCAGTGTACTATTTGGCCATTCCATGCCGTTTTACTTTCCTCCGACACCCTCTGTTCAGGCTGGAGCATTATAGGCTTTATCTCCTGTTTGCCACTGAACTACACATATATATACAGGCATAAATTAACAATTCACATTCAATTTTCATTAAAAGATACTGAATGGTTCAAGCTTACCACAATTCATAGAATAAACACAGATACGTTGATTAGCAATGAATTCTGGCACATTTACTGGCACAAATTCCCATCTGCTTATGTTCCAGGCTTTTATTTAGCAAAAATATGAGCTGGCTTCAACGCACTGATGCTTTATCAAGCTTATTTAAAAAAGTGGTTTCGAACTAACGCTCCTAAGTGATTATATCAGCGAGTCTGGCCAATCGAGCCACGTTTCGACAAGTGTTTGAAAAAATGTTACCTTCCTACGTCTCCCTAACAACCAAGATAGTATTTATAGCCCGACCAATCGTGGTTAGTCTTTCATTTGTTGCGCTCCAATCAATTTGGAGTTTACATGGTAGGCTATTTCTGTAACGTAAGGTTTTTTTCAAACACGTTATAAAAAAATTTTATGAGCAGAAATGATTTTATGTTGTCAGGCATCCCCACTATTTTATTTTGGTTATAATTTATTAATTCCTGGACTATTTGCGTAACGTTTTACATATTCTTTGTCAGCAAGCCCTAAGGAACCCAAATATCCAAATTTAAAAGAGCTACGTGGCTGCGTTCAAAATATGCAATTCCTTCTACCTCCTGTTTCGAAGATGTGCTGTCTGGGTACTGTAATGTTTTCAAACGTAAACCCATCTATTGTTATCTTTCCTAATAAGCGTTTTTTGTGATTTTAAAACCTAACTCTGGGAAGGGTAGTGTATTTTATCACTGTTCGTCCGAAAAAGTTAGTGCATGTAGCCTAACACGCGTGATAGTAGTAATTGTGTATCGCGTTACGCTTGTTGGGGGTGGCATTAATAGCGAGACGCGTGTTTAATTTTGCATGCGTTCCTGATTTTATTCGCCCCTCTCTCTTTTTATTTGAGTCCATCTGTTCGTTCGTTTTGGTAACGCAGTATAATTAATGTTAGGATTAATTTAGGTCATTACGCAGGGTGCCTCTCAATGTTTTTCCAAGAAATACAGCACACGTTTCATTGAAGAAAGTGGGTAATAATACAGTAAGCTTTTACTATCAACGTGAAAGCGTTACAATTTGCAGACGAAGCAGAAAACAAGGGGGATTTCGAGTACCTTCTTTGTGGCAGCACTGTTATTTTACCATTGGTTAACTGATTTGACACGTAATGGAAATCCAGATCGAATTACATGGACACCACAATGTGAATTGGCTTACCAGGAATTGAAGGAAAAGCTCACAAGCAAACCTATTTTGAAATTACCTGATTTAAGTCAAGAATTCATTGTAAGAACGGATGCCAGTAATATCGGGCTAGGTGCGACACTGCTACAGAAATCAGATGCATTGGATGGGGAATTAAGCCCAGTGGCATATGCTAGCAGAAAGTTGAATAAAGCTGAAACCAACTACTCAACTAGCGAAAAAGAATGTCTTGCAGTAATATGGGCGATAAAAAATTCAATATTTATCTGTATGGGAAGGCATTTAAGTTGCAGACGGATCACAAACCCTTGTCGTTTCTAGCGCAGGCTAGGCATGAAAATTCTAGGTTACTCAGATGGTCCTTACTTATGCAGCCATTTGAGTTTAGCATAGAGTATATATCTGGTTAGACAAATCTGGGAGCGGATTTTTTAAGCCGCCATCCGTGTGATGAGAATCACCGTAAGCCCCAGAAAAAATAATAAATTTCTCTATGTGTATATAGAATTATAGACTGACATATAACGTCTGTTTTAAGAGGGGAGAATTTGTCGTGAAACATTCTAAATCCACAAATATAAATTAAAAGGTAAATGTAAAGTCTAACACATCAATTCAATAAAAGGAAAGAGAAATGGTAAAAGGACAGTGCTGTCACAATGGCGTACAAAAATCCCCCTTGTTTTCTACTTCGTCTGCAAATTGTAACGTTTCACGTTGATAGTAAAGCCTACTGCATCACTACACGCTTTCTACAATAAAACGTGTACTGTATTTCTAAGAAAACCTTGAGCTAGGCACACTGCGTAATGACCTAAATTAATACTTCCATTAATTTCATTTTATACGCTACGTTAACATAAACGGAAGGACAGATGGAATTAGGATAGAGAGAGTGAGGGCTGAAAGCAGGAACGCCGGCAACACTAACACGCGTCTCGCGATATACAATTAATGCCACCCCCAACGCAAAAGGCCTGAAGCACTAGCTTTTTTTTCTTCAAATTGACAGTAATAAAAAAACACTACCCATACGAGAGTTAGGTTTAAAAACCTGAAAAATGCTTATTAGGAAATATGACATTATACTGGTTTACGTTTGAAATCCTGACAGTACCCAGACACCACATCGTATCGAAGTGAACGGGAGGTAGAGGAAAATGCATATTTTGAACGCAGCCCCTTAGCCCCATAAAATTTATATATTTGGGTTTCTTAGGACTTGCTGACAAAGAATATGTTAAGTGTTACGCAAATAGTCTAGGAATTAACAAATTATAGCCAAAAGAAAATAGTGAGGGTGTCAGACAACACCAAATAATAATCGCACAGTGGCATGTTTTGAAACCACTATTTTACGGGAAATGGGCCACCATGTAAAATCCTATTTGATTGGATAGAAGTAAATGTAAGGCTAAACACGATTAGTCGGACTACAACTACTAATTTTGGTTGTTAGGGGAAACGTGAGAAGGGTAAAATTTTTTGAAAAGATGTGTAAACATGGCCCGATTGGTTAGACCCGCCAATATAGTCAATTAGGAGCGTCAGTTCAGTGCCACATTTTGAAATAAACTTACTAAGAAACAGTGCGTTGAGTTCCAGTGCATATTTTTCTAAATAAAAGCCTGGGACGGCCGCAGATCGGATTTTGTGCCATATTCATTGCCAGTCAACGTAATTGTGTATTATTTCCATGAATTGTGGGACCGTGGTCCTAAGTTATTGAAGCAGCACCTGGTCTGAGTTTTGCTGAATCCAGAGGCTGACAGCATACTCCTTGGTCCAGATAGCGACCAGTGAGGGGTCTCCAGAACACAGTGAAGCAATCGAGAAGAGGAGTCTTTTCCTGCCGCCATCACGAAAGATAAGCTTCTGTGGCCAGAGTAGCTCAACATTATGTGCCCCCCCCCCTCAAAAATTGACAGTATATTTAACACAGAGGGACAATAAATTGTCTCAAATGACAGGAACTGTGAACTTTTCCCAATACTATTTCCAAGATAATCAAACACTTGAAGTCATGATGACAAACAACAACCTAGCTTGAAAAACAAAACCAGTATTACCTCATATTACTACTTCACAACTTACACACATAGGATAAGAATAATAAAATATGTCAATACAAAGATTATATGTATAAACTGTGTACATACTACTTGTAATTACATTTGATTGTGATTCCTGGTTCACTGTGTAGTTGAATCAGGATATCCATTATTGAAAAGAATCATTACATATATATTTGAAACTTTACACTTGACTCATTTAAGATAGTCTTATAGAGTGTTATATGTGTGTGAGTGTCACAGTGTTGTAAAGTGTTGTGGAATAAATTAAATTGTTTATCTATCTGTTGTTGTTGTGACTTACACTTCATCATTTTCATAACCCTAGACATTTAACGTAGTCGTCACAATATTCCAGAATAATTCTGACTGAGGTATAAATGTGGTAGCAAGTAAGGTCATCTGTAATACACCAAACTTATTAGATACAGATACCTTCACAGCTGATCTCAGTCAGTACACTAAGTCCCCTATAAATATTTATAACATCCCACTTTACCACAATAACAGATTTGATAATCACTTAGGTTTAACAAGGTTTTTTAAAAAAATGAACAATTATTTATCAGAAAATTATCATCACTGTATAATGTACTGGTAGTTTGTAAAGGAGGTCACTTGGCAGCTTTTATGTGTTACGTAGCTGTCAGTGACGGTTCTGCTCCTTCTGATGGTTTGATTCTTGGTAGACTGGATCGTTGATCACGCTCGTCACTGGTCAAGGTTGTAGGGCGCAGCTCGTTCCCAGAAATTTCATGGAGTGTCTACGAAGTTAGTCCGTCGTCTTAAAGCCCCTTCTGATGATGGTATCTAGCTTCGACTATAGGCCACTGGTACCCTTCTTGTTCCAGAGATAATACCCTCAACTGGTACCACCAACTAGTATGTTTCGTATATTTTTAGATAGGTTAGAAGATATTTATGGTCCCGTCTGAGCAGAGGTGATAGTGGTAAATAGGTGAGAATAAAGGGTGTAAGAAATAGATTTCACGAGTGAATAGTTAAGGAGAAAAGGTTGTCTCTGGACTGAATAGTTTCTCTAGTCCAGCTTATCTATACGACTATATTGTAGTGTAAGACACTCTTCCAACCCCTTATCTCTGTAAAGATAAGTTTAACTAAACACACCCACACACAATTATGTTACAACAAGACACACAAAACGTGAAAAACAATGGTTAATTGGGTATGGGTCTGACCAACACACAAATGTAAGTTCTTTTTGTTGTTTATTATCATTAAACTTTCTTTACAACATCCAACATATAGAGAAATCAATAAAATCATGTTTACAGATATATGAAAATAACCGAATAAGTGCCCTCCCCTTGTTGAGAAAGGATGCCAAAAGAAGTTAATAAACCAAAGGTCAAAGATAAGCACTACGTTACAGAATAGACTATGAAGAACAAGTTCCCCACTAAATTACTACCCAGTAAAGTACTCAGTTTAGCGAAATATAAAAAGAAGTTAGTACAATGATTATAACAAAGGAAAATATTCACTATCTCTATCTCTCACTCTGTCATATGTGGCCACAAACACTCTTGCTTACCTAATAGTGGTGTTGGTATCCCTTGAAAAATTACAATAGTCTGGACCTATACTGTCAGGTTGGTTGCCCAAATATGGCCCCAGTCCAGCCTATATATCGAATAATAATTACAAGGTGGACGCCAAATTTTGTGGTTCATTTTTTCCTGGATGAATCAGGTGTCACCGCAAATAGTTACTGACGCAAGACGTGCTCGGGACGTTCACGGTTGCAAAAGGAGAAAAGTGATTCTTGTATTGTTAAGCATCTGGTTGCTAAGACAAATGTTACAATATGTAAAACTGATGATGATGATAAATCATATCGGCTGGCTCTTATGGTGAGTGCCGATTTTGAAACAGCGTAGTTTTCTGGATCACTCCGTTGTTACGGCTGTCAAACGTCAGGAACATATGTTCTTTTCTATGCCCAGTGGGCTGGAAAAATTGGATAAATATTTCTGGGTAATGTACAGTCCAGTTACGATTTTATCTTAATGTTTATTGGTCTTTTGGGCCCAACCGGTTCACGAAGGAACTTGGGACTGGTAGCCACCAAGAAGACACCATTAATCCTTCACTAAATGAAGAAAGAGGACCGAACTAGTCCAAAGATCGAAGACCCGAAATAATAATAATTGTACTGGTAATGTTAAACCGCTGGTCACTGGTTTTGATCTGGTGCTAGATAAGGAAGAAAAGAACAGTTAAAAAACTGCTACTATCATATCCACCCGTAAGTTTTCCGCTATGGCATGTCGGGGAAAAGTGTATGTGCCCTCCCCCGTTATTGCCCGCGAGAAAATGCACAGCGCACAAAGTCAATTATTATTTACTTTATCCATACGCGCACTTTAACACAAATCGTCTGTCACTACTAGCTATTTGTCGGCGTCTATTGTTTAGTCACATAACATTAACTCTAGTCACTTATTTAATTTCACACAATGAAATATAATGCGAATTCTATTCGCTCACTCATCCGTCACGCTTAATAATCTCAGTCAGCTAAGCCGTATCTTCTTGTGTAAGAAAAATGGGGTGTTTAAAATTACATTACTCTGAACGACTGGCAAGAAATATCTATGCGTTAAGTTATTTCACTAGTTTTAAACGCTAGGGAATTATAGTGAATAAAAATGGTAAACCTAACACATTTTAACACTTAAGCACAATTTCTATTACCACAAATCAGAAAATGAAATCCCCACGGGACAATTTAACACATTTAGTGAAGAATGGTTCTAGTCCGGCGTGTTTAGATTATCCATGAATTTCTGAGCGACTCTGATAACTGAATTTGAGAGAGCGCGGTATATATACAGATCGTGGTGTTATTATCACTAGAAGATATTACAATTCACACCTTCCGTATAGCAGAGAATTCAGGAAACTACGTTTCCCGGATCAAAGGTTTTTCGTTCATTCTACTCAGCGATGTTGATCGACATCAGAAGACTGGCCGTGCACGAGCCTCTCTTAGATTACGTCCCCTTTCCGCAGATCAATCGTGTACCTCCCCCTGAAACGTACGAACATCAAAGGTGGTCGGGAAAATATTATCGCCCCTGTATCTCTTCAAACAATCCGTTATTTCTACACGCATCTGTCTAATGACCGATAATTGGCAAATCAGCCCGCGTGAGAAACTCAGGTAAACAGACGTGATTCGCTCCCTTAAGGCTGGCCGGTGCGAAAAGTTGGTAAACAACTCTGTTGTTATGTTCCCAGAAAAAGGGCGCGGATTCAAAGGTGAGTCATATAAACAAAAAATTGCGTGGTTTGGCTTAGCCAATAGTAGACACTAAATGGGAAAGCAAAGGCTGTCAGATTACTGTATCACTATTCTCATTCTACGTCACTGTATGGTTAAAAAATATAAACAAATATTGAGTTTCCCGACACATAGTTATGTTTCCCCTTCTTTCTATTCCACCATCCCATCTACCTCAGACTTTACTCTCGATGAGAATTAAGCTTAATCCCTCGAGAGAAAACTTACTTTACATTTAAATGAAAAAGTTAATAGTATAGATAGAATATGTTAACATTTACATCTACACTGGTTGAAAAATGTTCACAATATAGATAGAATATGTTTTCATTTACTTCTACACTGGTTTAAAAAAAACTTGAAAACTTTCATTAATTTTAAAGTGGATAGGTTTAGATAGACATTTACTTTACGTAGACATTTACACTGGTTTGTAAATGTAAATATTATAATTAGAATGTACATCATGTTATCGAAAATGTTACCGGAAGACAAAAAGTGCCAAGTCATAAAAAACGTCAACGATTGTGAACAATTGTCATCGAAAGCACGCAACTCAAATAATACAACTCAGCCGTCTAGGATGGAAGAAGGTTCTTTATCAAGCAGGTGTATGGTTTATGACGCGGCCGAGAGAAAGCCAAAATGATGTCGCTATTTTTATTGTCTGGTTGTAATCTTGGCAAGCGATTCTCACAGTGTCTTAAAATTGCAAAAAGGCCAGGTTATATTGCCTGTCTTTCCCCGCATTTGTGTGTTACGATGCTAAGCAGAGCGCCAATCGTTTCAAACCTGCGTGTTTTGTGGGGTAATTCAAAATTCTTTCCATGTGGGAAAAATTCTGCGCGTAATGCAGAGGTCACGTCTCCCATATATCGAAGTGACACGTCCGTACACTTTCAGCAACGAGTTTCAGATGTAACACCTTACTTTTATCTAAAGTAATCTGTTCGTGAAAGTCGGACAGGAAACGATTATGTCATTCATGTCTGTCCCAAAATGTGTCGCACAGACAAGTAATCTCTTTATCCGTCGTTTGTGCACACAAAATCCGTCTGCAGGCGAGTAATTTTATCGCCGGGCACTTCTTGAGCAAACAAAACTAATGCGAAAACTGACCAGGCCCATATTGGTTTTACCTGCGTTAATCTCCGTAAAGCTATGAAGCGCCAAGGAAATGTGAAGAATTATCACCAAAAAGGAGTGTCAAATGATTTGACAATATCAAATATAATATCTGCTTGATAAGAAAAAGAAAAGGGTGCCGATCACCGAAAAGCACGTAATAAAGTCAGTACAACAATTATCACCGAATACGGCCGTAGTGGACAAGAGAGCGACCCAAAAATTATGTGACAGTCATATTAGCATGAAATTTTGTGTGATGATCCGAACTATTAACAACAAGATATTGCGTCATATGATGCTGATTTATAACCTCATCAATGTTGGCCAAAACTAGAGATGGAATAAAGCAGAACTAAGGCGACCTAGTGTAAAAAGAGTACATTAAAAGAGTCTAATTGTGTGGATGTACGTGTGTGTGTTTTCCGTTGTCCTTAAATAGTAGTCTCTCAAACCTTTCATGTTGTTAATAAGGATTAGGAGGGTGCTTACCACCAGGGGTGATTGAGTAGACACCTAATTCACGATTTTTTTTTTTCCGTCGCATTTTCCGTGTAAAAGAATAAAATATAATAACAAACACAGACCTGTGGAATATTACCAGGCAACAACCAACAGCACTTAAAACGGAATGGAGATAGATAAATCACACTACCAGGAAGCACACAACCAGTGCAACCATGCAAACACTTGACTCAAGCTCATAGGGGAAGTGAAAAGTGGGGAGTCCAATGAGAAGCTGGAGAACAGTGTAAGAGAAGGTTAAGGATCCCGGGTATAAATGCCCAGAGTTAGTAAAAACCGGTCTAAAACAGATATAGATGACAAGCAAGTTTGGCAGCCTCATATTCCATGTGGAACGAAAAAGAAAAGAATGCGTGCATGCTTCGACACCATAATAAAAGTTGTCTTTACTCTAATATTTGTTACAAGTCTGTGAAAAAAGATGTCGATAATCTCTTAGTAAGTCAGTAAAATGTTAAAGTGACATGCCCCTCAGAAAGCAATGATTTCGTTAACCGGGACAGAAATTGTCTTATCAGGACTGGGAGAAAATGTAAATACGTTATCACTTGTGGGAACCAGTCTACTGTTGTTGTTATTGTAAATAATAATAATAATAATAAATTCTTTAAGCGCCAAACACGGCGCATAAGGCAGAAACCAGTGCTCTCCAGGTTGTTCGTTGTGACGCCACTCCTCTTAGCTCTTGCACATTATTTAGGCCCAACGTTCTTCCTTCTCTTATTATTGTTCTTCTGAGTGTTTCTTTTGGTCTTCCTTTTTTCCGCTTACCCTCAGGAACCCAAGTGAGCGCCTGTAGTGGTATTCTGTTGTTTTGCATTCGTAGGACATGACCGATATATGACCATCGTCTTTTCCTTATATAGTCGGAGACATATTTCTGCCTAGAGTCTTCTCTTATTTGTCGATTAGTCTTGAATTCTTTCCAACTGATGTTCATGAGTTTTCTAAGACATTTGTTCTCGAATGTATTCAGCTTGTTCTCCAATGATTTTGTTATTTTCCAACTCTCACAGCCGTATGTTAACACTGAGATAACATTTGAATTAAACAGACGAAGCTTGGTATGTATATTCAATGATCGTAATTTCCAAATGTTAGATAATCTATTGAAGGCGCTAGCTGCCAAAGCAATTCTAGTATGGATTTCTCTTGTTGTGTCACCATCCTGAGTCATTTTACTGCCTAAATAATTGAAACTTTCAACTTTCTGTAGTTTTTCCCCGTTCAAGATGATATCAAAGGTCTCGTTAGAAAAGTTCATAGCTTTAGTTTTAGAGGCATTTATTTGGAGACCAATTTTAACCGAGAGATGACACAAATTATTTATTGCTTCTTGGGATTGTCTTGGTGTTGAACTTAAGAATGCTACATCATCTGCGAAATCCAGGTCCCCCAGGAATTTTCCATTTGTCCATTTTATACCCAATTGTTCATTGTGGGTATAGTTTCTCATAACCCAATCAATAGCTATTCCAAAAAGTAGTGGTGACATAATACAGCCTTGTTTCACCCCTGTTTCTACTGTAAACCATTCTGTATTCCCTTTATTTGTTCTAACACAACATCTTGCATTGTCATATAGCGCTTTGATTATATTCACATATTTTGTTGGAAAACCATAGATTGTAAATAGTGTTTTCTTTATTGCACTGCAGGTTCCAACTTGTACGTCCTTGAAGTTAAGTAAGGTGTTTTTAAGATATATCGACTATTTTTGGTGAATTGGCTCCATTTCACCAGGCCGTTTCCGCTTCCTAAAGTCTGTGGGATATCTGCAGGTGTAGGGTCTCCTGTCAAGAGTGGTTTGCAGAGTCTGTCTGAGACAAGACAAAAAGTCTGAGTGACGTCTGAGACAAGACAAAAGTCTGAGTGAGGACTGAGAAGATAGATGAGTTATGGTGTTGAATGTGGATGGAGCGAATTATAGCTATCAGGAGTAAAAGATCAGATAATAACTCTCCAGTCCTGCCACTCAATGATTATGTTTCTAAACTACTTTCCCTCCGCCTCTCTCTGCTCAGAGTAAGGAACAGTGTACGTTAGTGACTCCACAAACAATCAAGTACAAGTATAGATATGAAAGTCGTCAGATCCGCAGATGGGTTGACTACTTTATTAACGGAAAAAACTATGGCAATACAAGACAAAATTCCAATCACAAACATCAAATCATAACATGCGGTTAAGAACTTGAGAGACAAACAATGCTAGAAATAATAAGAAACAAAAGAATAATCTAATGATTTTGGCTCTCAGGTCTAAGTAATTCAAACTCCCACTAATATTTAGCGAGATATTCTACTACTCCTGCTGCATGGAACTCTGAAATAAAGAAGTCCCTACACACGCCCCGGAAAGCCATTTTAATAAGGAAGACTGGCATATGGAACCATGGAGTCATAGTGGGAGTTTAGTGCTAACATAACGACCCCCAAGACATGTGAAACAAAGGCATTTGCCAGTGCCTTAAACCTACTTATCTGAGCAAACAGTCTGTGAGCCAAGATTAGAGTAGGTTGAGCATTTTACATTCTATATTTTTAAATACTAACATGTGAACTAATATGTATATATTGCCACGTGAATATTAATATGTGAAATGTGCTAGTGGATGTCCAAGTCATTTTAGGCTGGCAACCTCATCATATAGAATGATGAATTCATGAACCACCACTGATAAGGTTGATAACGTTGGATTTTTATTCCCGTTAATGATATCCACCAAAAGATAGATATAAGTGGATGGAAGCAGACATCATCATCATCATCAGTTGATAAGATCTCTATGGTGTTGTTTGCTCCACTGTAGTGTATGGAATGTCAACTTGACCTACGCAGTGGTGTGTAGACATGGATTGAGTGTATAATGTGCGAATGATGATAAAGGTTCGTGGTGTTGACAAAAAATGTTCTTTTCTCACACTCATGTATGGCTGGAAGTCATCGACACCAACGACTGTGTACCTTTTCTAAAGTTTAATTGGACGTACACACTCGACAGCACAGATAGTGACAAATCACAGGTTGCCATAATACATCATAGTACAGTGGATAAATGGTCTTGCAATGTTACATGGGCACTCATGTAGAATAAGTGTATAATGGACTGTCAGTAGCCAAGCACTCAGTATCGCCCATACATATATCATCTGACTTCACTGACTGAGCACGTCAGCTTATAAACAACATTTCAGATGGCTTCTAAACCTAATCTCGTCTAGCGACGATTCTTCAACATAATGTTCAGCACATATTTTTCCATATAATAATATTGAACCGCTAATAACGGGTTCTCATGTGTAGCAGTGATCTCTGGACTAAACAAGCGATAATACGGGCATCCCTTTTCTCTTCTTGAAAGTCACTACATGTTTTGGTTCCAAGATGGCTTCACTCGTGAGCTGTCACTCACGTTTGGATACAGATAATGAATCTGTCCTAAAGTTAGTCATTCATAAAACATTTCATTGCTCTGTAGATTTGATCATGAACAATTGACTGCAATCTACAGGATATAGTGCTGCTAGGAATCGAAGTCGTTTTCATCGAGTCAAATATATTCTCTTAGACATTCAAATCGTAACTATCGAAAATGGTGGCTTCGATCGAGAGTTCATAAGAGTATCTTTGATTACCTTGGTAGAGGAAATATGAAACTGCCATTCCTTGGCAATACGACTAAACACTGGGGTAAAGCATACACGATAGGTTTAGACGACTATCACCTTCCCCACAAATACTGAGATCACTTTTTCCCCGGCGACAGGCCGACATGGAAAACACACAGTCCCTATCAGGACGAAGCCAAATCACACCACACTCTAGCGACACATCCGCCGAATAGCCTTCGACCTCTCTAGAGACAACAGAACATATAGTTCGACTTAGATATGTAAAGATATACAGATATAAGACAGACTCGTCCTACTCAGACAAACAATACACATAAATTCAGGCCATAGATATTCTGAAGCAAGAACAATCTATTATTACCCAAACAACGAATAAATCGCAGTAAAATGGATTTATCCGCGGAGTTTGATCGAAAGAGCCGACACAACTTTCAAGGGAAGTAACTCAATAATGACTTTCCCTTAAGCACTAAAAAATTACCTATGTATAATATTGTAAGATATCAAAGACTGCACGTAACAGTCTTACCACACCTCCCGGGAAAAAAAAAATGGAACATTTTTTTTTTTTTGAAATACATCTAGGAGCAACGTACAATAGGCTCACAACGCATGAATAATGCGCAGATGAAAATATCAGGAATACCTATAACGCCTAATATGAGGCTAAGTCGACTTATGGAGCGACTGGTGAGAATGTGTCTCATAAACTGAGAGAAATTATTTCTCTACAAGTATATTTTTCCAGGAAGGTGTCATCAAAGTATAATACAATTCTGGCAATTACACAATGCCTAAAAAATTCATATCATCATTTCGCATTAGATATCTTAAATTTATGATTTATGAAGAAAAAAATCATCAAAGCACAGCGGTGAATAAACATCAATGAACCGCTATGTAGTGATACAATCATTATATTATTAAATTACAAATGTGTATCTATCATGATATAGAAAAGGAACTACTATAGAACTAGACATATCAAGAAGTCTAAGCCCTAATAGTTATGTGGAATCATGTGGGCATCTTGACAGAATGTCTGCCATCACATTATCTGATCCACGAATAGCTCGCACAGAGAAATGAAAAGGTTGAAGAGCAATTGCATATCGAGTAGACCTCGAGCTCTTCAAATTCTTACTCTGTATAGCAGTAAGAGCTTTTTGGTCGGTTTCTACTATGAAATGTGCGCCTAGAAGGAATCTCTGTAGTTTGAGGATCGACCAAACCATAGCTAATAGCTCACGGTCTAAAACCGAATAATTCCTTTCTGCCGCATTAAGTTTTCTGGAAATATACATTACAGGATGCAGAGTTCCAGAGTACTCTTGCATTAGTGCCGCTCCAATCCCAGTGGATGAAGCGTCACTACGAAGAACGAATGTCTTATCTTTAGTGGGTAGCACTAAAATAGGTGGTGGTGTTGAAAACAGTGTTTTAATCTTATCCAGAGAGCATTGGCATTCCTGAGACCAGTGGACCACATTAGGCGAACCTTTCTTTAGAAGTGTTGAGAGAGGTGCCATGATAGAGGATAGATTCTGAATGAATCTGCCATAAAATTGAATAAGACCTAACAGACTTCTCACCTGTTTTTTAGTCTTAGGGATTGAGATGTTAAGTATCTTACTAGTATTATGGTCCTCTGTCTTTAGGAAACCATGACCAACTCGGTGGCCTAGGAAAGAAATTTCGCTAAAACCAATATAGGCTTTAGAGGGTTTCGCTGTCAGGTTGTGCTCACGCAAAGTAGACAGCAATTCATCTAACCCCGAATAGTGATCTTCCCAAGTATCGCTGAAAAGACAGATGTCGTCTAGATATGCAATGACATCTGACCGATAAGATAGGATTCGGCGCATCATGCGTACGAATGTAGCTGGTGCGTTCATAAGACCGAAAGGCATAAAATTCCATTGGAACAAACCTCTAGGTGTTGAAAAAGCCGTGAGAGGTTTGGCGCGTTCAGATAAAGGAACTTGCCAATATCCTTTAGACAAATCAAGTTTAGTGAAAAAATGAGATTTGGAGAGTCGAGTAAGTAGCTCTTCCAGTAAAGGCATAGGTTCGGCATCGAACTTAGTTACTTGATTCAATTTTCGATAGTCAACGCAAAGACGTATGTTATTGTCTTTTTTACGCACAATAACCATCGGCGAAGAATATGCAGAGGTGGATGGTTCGATTATTTTCAAATCTATCATCTCATCCAACTCTTTCTCGACCTGTGCTTGAAAATGTATAGGTATAGGATAAGGTCTAATCCTAATAGGAGTATGGTCAGTTAGAACAATGTCATGTTGAATGACATTCGTTTGTCCAGGGATGTCAGTGAGTACATCCTGAAATGTTTGCAACATAGTTGAAACTTGTCGCTGTTCTCCTAGAGACAAATCAGGAGAGACAGTAACGTTCTTCCATGATTCACTGGAATGAAGTGGGATCATTGGAAGAGGAAGATTTACATCTGAAAAACTTGTTTCCTCATCCTGTATCACGGACAGTGATGAGTAATGACCATGTGGTACTGGAGAATTGTCCGTTGCTTGGAAAATGGGTTGCAAATAATCCGGACGTTCATGGAATTCAGTAAGCATATTGATGTGGAAGGTTTTATGCTTCCCATCAATATCGACAATATAGTCGACATCGGAAATTTTCGATATTATATCGTACGGACCTTTCCAAGAAATAAGTAATCTGTTTTCCCTACAAGGTAGTAATACAAATGCTTTGTCACCAGGACAAAGTTGTCGTAAGCATCTCTTCTTATTGGCAAATTGCCTTGCCTTCTGTTTCGCAAATTCAGAAGAAGAAGTTGCTAATTTGCATGCTTCGATAATCTTTTGTCTCAACGCGATGACATATTCGTAGGATGACTTTGTGTCATCGTCAATATTGTCAGATGTTATGAGATCGTGAAGCAACGACATAGGGCCACGCGGACGCGCGCCAAAGACGAGTTCAAAGGGAGAAAATCCCGTATGTTCATTGGGTACCTCTCTGTAAGCGAAGAGGGCCGCAGGTAAAACTCTGTCCCAGTCCTGAGGATGATCCTCAGTTATCTTCCCCAGTAAGTTTTTAAGTGTTCTATTAAGGCGTTCGACCATACCATTAGACATTGGATGGTAGATACTACTTAAAGATCTATCTATCTGCAGAGTAGACATTACTTGAGACATGGTATCTGATATTAGTTGGGTGCCATGGTCTGACAATATCTCTCCGGGGAACCCCAGACGAGAAAATATAAGCCAAATAGCATCTGCAATATCAGCAGTAGTAATGCTCTTCAGAGGAATAGCCTCTGGCCAACGTGTGCACATATCAACACACGTCAAGATAAACTGATGTCCTCTGGCAGACTTGATCTTAAATGGACCAATTATGTCTATGGCCATTTTTTGGAACGGCCGAATAGGAATGTCCGCCGCCTGAATGGGTGCAGCATGCCGTGGACCTTTGGATTTAACTTCCTGACATACTTTACAAGATCGACAATAAATCCGTATGTCCTTGTTTACCAATGGCCAAAAGAAAGCCGCAAGGACTCTTGACTTAGTACGGGAAAAACCCATGTGTCCAGCACACTGAGAGTCGTGAGCGTGCTGCAAAATTTTAACTCTCAAATTCTTGGGAACCAGGATTTGAGAATGACTTGACGTAATGGAGTCTTGAACCATACGTACAAGTACGCCATTCTTCTTTGTAATCCACGATTTACGACTTGTGTCTTTATTCGGATCACCTTTAGTTGCAAGAATGAAGAATTTCTTCAGAGTGGGATCATCTTCTTGCTGTTTTATAAACGAGTCACGAGAAATTACCAAGGGATTATCTTGGTTATGCACTTCATTATTTTCAATAGATGAAGTTTGAGGCATATTAAGAGCCTGAGCTCTAGTGACTACAGCGTTAGCAATCTGCATGTTTTGCCTTTCCCACGTGGAAATTTGTTGCGGAGTGCATTCTTTGACTCCATGAATGCGACCGATGATGAGGTCAGCGATCGGATTCGGAAGAAGACATGCGTGTACATCTCCTGTAAAGAAAGGAGTAGCAATCCTAATGATAGCAGTAGAGTATTTCTCTAATGTGCCGCCAAATGTTACACATTTGACTACTTGTCCAGTGGCACGGGAAGGATCTACGAGTGACTGCCTAACACCAATTGTGGTGCATCCAGAATCAAATAGCACAGAGACTGGATTGTTATTCACTAAACCCTTATGTAAGACAAGAGAACCTCTTCCATCATGCGCGACTGATGCCGGAAGAGCAGGAAGAGGATGGCCACAGCTTAAAGTAGACACTGTGGTTGGCTCAAATAGCGTTTTGCATTGGGGGCACTGAGATGCTCTCCCAAAATCAAAAGCGGCACATGCCATATTACTAGCATCATTATTATCTTTACTCTGTTTATAGGCTTCATTGGACTCTTGTTGTGCAGAGTTTGCCTGAAAATGTGGTTTATGTCTTTTGTATTGAGATCTACCTCGGTTATTATCACCTCTGTAGTTATTGTTACCTCTATTGTAACCCCTATTTGGGTTTGAGTCATAGTTCCCTTGGTTACCATTATCATATTCATTATAATGAGTATCTCTGTAATTATGATCTTGTTGACTCCAAGACGGATAACCCTGATAGTTTCTATAATTACTTCCTCTACGGAAATTCCTATAATTATGACCACCCCTGTGTCGAGAGCTATCAGCTCGTCTCCAGTTCTTTGAAGAAGAACCCTGAAATGATTGGTTACCTTGGTTTTGATAACTATTATGGTTACCTTTTTTATCAAATCTGTTTAGAGGTCCCTGAAATCTGTGTGAATAATTGGGATTGTATGGTGTTGCTGAAGCAACTGGCATACTCTCCTTAATCTTAGTGTTGCCAAAAGTCACGTCGGGGTGTGCAGTGACATATTGGGAACAATATTCTTCCATTTCTTTTAGAGATTTGGGTTTACGCTCATGTATAAATTCAAGGAAAGGTTTGTTCACACATGACATAATCTTATCTCTGAGCAACAAATCCATAAGTCCTTCATACGTTTTTTCTGTTTTGGAAAGCTCAATCCAACGATCAACTGTGAGACGTGCCTTTGCAGTGAATTCTGAGAATTCTACACCCGTCTCAGGCACCATCGTTTTAAATAAAAGGCGATAGCCTTCCTCACTTAGCTGATATTTTTTTATCAAAGCCGCCCTAATGACATCATAATTATCCTTATCTGCTTCTCCTACAAGGCATAATCTAGTCAAAGATTCACCTTTCAAGTTTTCTGATAATTGATTAGCGTATTGTGATTTATCCACATTATGTGTACGACAAGAACGTTCAAATCTATCCAGCCAGAATGTAATATCGTCACTGGACTGATTGAACGGTGGAACCTTAACCTTGTAAGTAGAAGGTTTACCATTACCACTAGATGCCTGATTAACATTACTCATACTTGTCAATCTCAATTTCTCTAACTCAAATTCATGTTCTCTTATTGCTTTTTTCTCTTCAGCATCTAATCTTTTTTGTTCAGCCTCCCTGTCTAATCTTTTTTGTTCAGCTTCCCTGTCTAATCTTTTTTGTTCAGCTTCACTGTCTAATCTTTTTTGTTCCGCAGCAGCTTCTCTTTCTAATTTTTTTTGTTCAGCTTCACTGTCTAATCTTTTTTGTTCCGCAGCAGCTTCTCTTTCTAATTTTTTTTTGTTCAGCTTCAAATCTCCTTTCCTCCACCTGCATCTGCAATTTCTTTTGTTCAGCAGCAGCCTCAGCTTCTCTTTCTAATCTTTTCTCTTCCGCCATAGCTTTTCTTTCTTCTGCAGCTAATCTTTTCTCTTCTGCAGCTAATGCTTTGTCATATTGAGCAACTGCCCATTGTTCTAATTGTTGACCAGTCTTATCAAGGGCTTTCCCTTGTGTAATGAAGTATTCTAATGTAGCCATGATGTCTAACAATAATACTAATCACCTGAATCAATAATAATACCACAAGTTCTCAATGACTTGATTAATCAGTATACTATCCCAATATCTGTGGGTCACAAGCCTTTAATAAGGTCTTGTATAATAGTAATAATAATCAGGTACTGGTTTATACCATAATCCAAGTGCAGTGCACAGGCAATTGTGTCTTATGAAATATACCTATATAAAACATATGTCAACCAACAGAATACATAAAGTACAAATAGGACTGACAATACAAGAACGTTTGCAGAAATCAAAATAAATCAAATAGGGAAATCAATGAAAATAATCACTGAATCTGCAAAGAATAACAACACAAATGACGTCACAATATATGAATATAAATTGAGAATAGAACTGAAAGATAGAAAAGGTTAGACCAACAAATTACAAACAAATCAAAACAAAACTAAAGAACAAAGAAATATTACAAAAATAACAATAATTACAGACTTCACAGCTAACACAAAAGCAACAGTTGTCGCAGCAAATTTTCAATCAAGAAAATTGCACCTATAGAAAACGCCCACAACGGACCCTCTATGACGTGGGATATTCTGTTGTGAGGACGCCGCCCAACCTTAAACACAACCCGCTGACATAGAAACTAACATACTATACAAACAAATAACATGTAAACATAAATATATATAAATTATGTGTATGATAGTATGTGTTGCAAAATAGGCTCAGTCTTACAGTAATGGCAAAGTTATTTTTATGAAAACAAACAAACTGCCACTTTATTCAATTAAACATTCTGGCCTTAAATATTAAAGTTCATATATGGAAAACAAGAAGATCCATCGATGAAAATAGGACTTCTTAGTTCACTCATACTGTCTTCCTGTTAACATTGACAAGAATTGATCCAACTGTTCTGTGAAACTCTATAATGTCTAATGTAAAAAAAATGTCAACAACGCTGACCTACATACTGCATTCACCTGACAGGTCACGTGACGAAGTGTTGACAAAGAGCAAACCAATACTGCAAGTGTGTCGTATCAGCCACAGGAAACGGTCTGGTATCGGTAATCTGTTGACTTCTGAACTTCTGCGAGGTCAAACCCAGAAAGCTGGTCCACCAGTTGATAAGGTTGATAACGTTGGATTTTTATTCCCGTTAATGATATCCACCAAAAGATAGATATAAGTGGATGGAAGCAGACATCATCATCATCATCAGTTGATAAGATCTCTATGGTGTTGTTTGCTCCACTGTAGTGTATGGAATGTCAACTTGACCTACGCAGTGGTGTGTAGACATGGATTGAGTGTATAATGTGCGAATGATGATAAAGGTTCGTGGTGTTGACAAAAAATGTTCTTTTCTCACACTCATGTATGGCTGGAAGTCATCGACACCAACGACTGTGTACCTTTTCTAAAGTTTAATTGGACGTACACACTCGACAGCACAGATAGTGACAAATCACAGGTTGCCATAATACATCATAGTACAGTGGATAAATGGTCTTGCAATGTTACATGGGCACTCATGTAGAATAAGTGTATAATGGACTGTCAGTAGCCAAGCACTCAGTATCGCCCATACATATATCATCTGACTTCACTGACTGAGCACGTCAGCTTATAAACAACATTTCAGATGGCTTCTAAACCTAATCTCGTCTAGCGACGATTCTTCAACATAATGTTCAGCACATATTTTTCCATATAATAATATTGAACCGCTAATAACGGGTTCTCATGTGTAGCAGTGATCTCTGGACTAAACAAGCGATAATACGGGCATCCCTTTTCTCTTCTTGAAAGTCACTACATGTTTTGGTTCCAAGATGGCTTCACTCGTGAGCTGTCACTCACGTTTGGATACAGATAATGAATCTGTCCTAAAGTTAGTCATTCATAAAACATTTCATTGCTCTGTAGATTTGATCATGAACAATTGACTGCAATCTACAGGATATAGTGCTGCTAGGAATCGAAGTCGTTTTCATCGAGTCAAATATATTCTCTTAGACATTCAAATCGTAACTATCGAAAATGGTGGCTTCGATCGAGAGTTCATAAGAGTATCTTTGATTACCTTGGTAGAGGAAATATGAAACTGCCATTCCTTGGCAATACGACTAAACACTGGGGTAAAGCATACACGATAGGTTTAGACGACTATCACCTTCCCCACAAATACTGAGATCACTTTTTCCCCGGCGACAGGCCGACATGGAAAACACACAGTCCCTATCAGGACGAAGCCAAATCACACCACACTCTAGCGACACATCCGCCGAATAGCCTTCGACCTCTCTAGAGACAACAGAACATATAGTTCGACTTAGATATGTAAAGATATACAGATATAAGACAGACTCGTCCTACTCAGACAAACAATACACATAAATTCAGGCCATAGATATTCTGAAGCAAGAACAATCTATTATTACCCAAACAACGAATAAATCGCAGTAAAATGGATTTATCCGCGGAGTTTGATCGAAAGAGCCGACACAACTTTCAAGGGGGTTGATTGCCACGTCCTGTAAAGGATAAGCAACTAACTTTTTTAAATTATAATATCTACATTCACAAATCAGTGTAAATGTCTGTGTAAACATATTCACTTTAAAATTAATAGAAGTTTCAAAGCTTTTCAATCAGTGTAGATGTTAATGTAAACATATTCTATCTATACTATTAACCTTTTCATTTGAATGTAAAGTAAATATAAAGCTATTCAATTTAAATGTAAAGTTTCTTTCGAGGGATTAAGCTTAATTCTCATCGATGGTAAATTCTGAGGTAGATGGGATGGTGGAATAGGGAGAATGGGACTTATAACTATGGGTTGGAAAACGCAATACTCAGGACAGCGTTTTGTTTCTATTCTTTTACCATAGTTGTTGGTGGTACCAGTTGAGGGTACTATCTCTGGAACAAGAAGGGAAAAGTGGCCTGAGCTATAAGACGAGGGACCAACTTCGTAGACACTCCCTGACACTTCTGGGAACGTGCTGCGCCTTACAACCTTGACCAGCGACGAGCGTGATAAGTCTACCAAGAACTATCCCATCAGAAGGAGCATAACCGTCACTGACAGCTAAGTACCACATAAACGCAGCCAAGTGACCTCCTTTACACACTTCTATCCCATCATAACAGTGATGATAAACTTTTTTTAAATAAATCATTATTCATTCTTTTAATACCTTGTTAAACCTAAGTGATTATTAAATATGTTATTTGTAAATACACAAATTTAACGTCGATTTAATCATTTTGAATGTACTGCATGTTTGTCTAAGTCAATTTGCTAAATACCCTCTAAACAGAGATATACCAGAATAATAAGAATTCCACTGAGTAAATCAGGGTGAGGGCTTGAACGAGCTGAAATTAATAATTGCTTCATTCTTCATAAAAGGCGGCGGACCGATATAGGTTAAAAACTGCCCTGCCAATGCAGCATTGTTCTTGACTTCGGAAATGTCTTATGAAAACTCCCTTGAGACAGAAGCATCATTATCCTTCTATTACAACTCTGCCAAGAGTAATCTTGTGCAAAAGTAGACACCTTTGAAGGCCCATATTAGATACTCCTTGAGTTTTGGCCATTGTTGGACCACTACTGCAAAGCTCGGGAGGCAATTCCGTGACAAATGCTGAGGTGATATACACAACTGCACCCACGTCAGGATTCAGAAATTATACTAGTTCTAACAACACTAAAGCACTGGATCAACTTCCATTTTAAAATGGCTCGTATCACTCAGAAACTGGCATTGTCAACAATGTTTACTGCTCTTCTTCACAACCCAACTCTTCCCTTCAACATCTCTCAGCCCCGACAGCCTATCACCAAACTCACTCACTCCTCAAACGGGAGAACAGTTAACAGATCTCTCTCTCTCTCTCTGCCAAATATCTTGCATACATCATTCACACAAGTGAACGCAAGAGAGTTAAAAACTCACTACAGTAAACAAAACACAAACACCTTTACTGTCCTTTTCCACACTTTTTCTAGTCACTACTGTTACACAGCAAAGCACAGGATTAATGTAACGGATTTGGGGGGTTTTTTTAAGGAAAAAAAAAGGGGGGGGGGGGGGGGAAGGTGAAGGAGAAAGAGAAAGAGGGACAGACAGACAGAAAGAGAGATGGAAGCAACACTGAAGTCATTAGACCTTCAATCAAACCATGTTTTTGTCTCCTCTACGTTGTGTTTAATCACTGTCACAGATAACAAATTTATTTTCTTGATTATATTTTCTGAAAACTGTCCTTGAACTTTGATAATACAGTATTAGTGCTGATTTAGAATACATTCAATGAAGAAAAGATGATCTATTATACGATTAGATAAAGCAGCAAACTAGGCATACAGATTAGACAGAGTACACTGTAAGAATTGACAAGCGTGTTTACGACATGTTCCGGTTTGGCATCCACCAAGTGTAAAACAAAATGTGAAAGTAATTCACATGGTCGTCCCGTGTATTTCACGTGGTATATTTGAGAACACAAAGACAAGAATATGCCTCCAGTTGTGTTAGGCGTGTCTTAAGATGTGAGAACGGCAAACTATATGTCAGAAGAGTTCAGGACCACCACTGGTGTAAGGTAGGGTGATATTCTGTCACCTTTTCTTACTTCTCATGGACGATGTCATCAAAGCATGTAAGGAAAGGACCAAAATGTATTCAGTGGGGTAGTGGAAGATGAGCAACCTATGATTCTGGAAGGAAGAGATGGAGAAGAGAGGGATGGTCATTATCAGCTCCGAAACAAAAACCATGGTGATATTGCAAGAGGGAAGAAGGCATCAGATTATGCTGAGAGAACAAGTCGTGGAGCAGGTCAACCACTTTAAATACCATGGAGCTGTCATAGGCTGGAAGCGAGGCATCAAAGAAGAGTTGGCTACCCGAAAAGCAAGCCATAAATCGAGGATACCTCAGTAAAAAAAAGAAGTTGGCAAGAAGACAAAGATGGCTGTAACCGCTTCACTTTGTTCCAGTCTTGACCTATGAAAGCAAGTCATGGGCAATGACTACAACCCTTATAAGCCAGCTCCAAACCCCCAGGATGGAGGTTTCAGATGAAGGTAGTTGAAGGAACAAGAATAGACATGGCCCGCAACCAGACGATTCGGTATGGTCTCAAAACCCAGCCTGTGCAGACCCAAGTAGAAAAGTCCCAACTACTATGGTTTGGCCGTGTCTGCAGAATGGAAATGGAAGAAGATCGGTTACCACGACAAATATGAGAAACCAAGAGCCAGGGATCCTGACCTCTAGGACGACCCAGAGTTCACCAGGAGGACAACATTAGACAATCCCTGAAGGACCGAGGACTATATTGGAACCAGGCCAGAAAGAAGACAGCCTATATGACAGTATGGTGCTCTCTCTGGTAAACCTCTACACCCCATGGTAGAAGAGAAACGAATAAGTTAGTAAGTCTACTACACGTTTGGGTTTGGCAACGAAAAGCCAGGGCGAATCCACCAATTGTAAACAAAATGTGAAAGTAAATAACATGGTCGTCCCGTATACTTCCTGTGGTCGACACGTATATTTCCAGTGGTCGTCCCGTGTACTTCACGTGGTGTATTTGAGAAAACAAAAACAAGAATTTGTCTTCAGCTGTCTCAGGCGTGTCTTAAGATGCGACAAATACGAGATTGAGAAGGATGCTCGAAACCTCGATGTGTCAAACAAATTGCTACATAAACTACTGCGACAGTAGCATATGAATGCTGTGGTGAAAGACACTGTCATAGAAGATTTAACAAGGCTGCAATTGTCGGAGTTTTGCATGAAACGTAGGACTAGCAGGAATGAACATTTGAGAGGATGCATCCAACACGCTACAGGAACAGTCAGCAATCATGCCCTTCGACATTTGGTGAGGGAGAGTGAGAACCTATGGGTTTGCCCGGAGTGCAGTAAGGTCGATTCTAATCAACAATAACAGGAGAAATAAGCTTTCTTTGAGCATTGGCCTCTTTCAAGACATCCTCATTATTCTTTCTTTCTCTCCATGGAGACCTCAACCCCCTCCCTCTCTCCCCTCTCCCCCCTCGGGAACATAAGGAGCTGACTTTGTTGCAGTGTATCATGACATACTTCTTGTTATAACACGCCCAGAAGGCATGCCATACTTCTTCTCATAACATGCTCAGAAGACATGACATACTTCTTTCTGATCATTTCCTTGTCTATCCTCATGGATCATGGAGTCATAGCTGCTGATAGTCCTCATGCAGGAAGCCTGCCCTACAGTGTTCGTGTGCTCTTGCAGTGATAATTTCTGTAGAAATTGATTTCACATGATGAGGATGACACACACTTGCATAGCATCACATTGGTCGCCAGAGAGAACTTTAGTGCTGTTCTTTACTTGTAACTTCAACAACCTGTGGTAACTACCAGGCATATAACTAAGGGAAAAACATAGTTGGAAAGTAAAAGAAATTTTTAAAATACATAATAAAAATATAAAAGTAAAGAAAAGAGAATAAACAGCTACAAGATGAAAGAAAGAAATCGCTGACGGATAAAGACCAGATGTTATGTTTCCATCGTAAAACCATCCAGTCACGGCCGAGTCAACTAGTTTCCAGATAAATGACGACTGTACGTATCCACTTTTACTAATTTTGCACTTGTTATCATTACTTTGTAAAACATTCGTGCATGTTTACTCGTAGAATTCTCATAATGTTGAGACTAATCGATGAGCCCGTATGTTGTAGGCTGTCTGTGATGTTGTCTATCCATTTATCTCTTAGTCTTCCCCGTGCCCTAAAACCAGATCTTTATCTGTTGTAGGGGCGTAGTGATAATTTATCGATCTCCATTCTCATGAGAAGGACAAAGCACTTAATTTTCTGTATCTGTATGTATTTGGTGCCGGTTGTAGTTCGTGCACTTTTTCGGATGTCATTATTTTTCATTCTGTCTTTGCATGTACCATTAGTGTTATTTGTTATGTGTTAATCAGAATTGACCTCACTGCACTCCGGGCAAACCCATAGGTGCGCAGTCTCCCTCAGTAAATGTCGAAGAGTATGAATGCTAATTGTACCTGTAGCACGCTGGTTGTACATATGACGGATGCATCCTCTCTCACGTCCATCTCTGCTAGTCCCACGATTGATGTCAAACCCCAACAGTCTCAGCCTTGTTGATTCATCCATTGCAGTGACATTAAATAGCAGACGATCATTAATTGCCCTTAGTATCTCTCATTTATCCATATCCAGTGTCCCCACTATGGGTGCTCTCGAGGCCAGTCTGTCAGTTCTCTCATTGCCACGTGCCCCTGCATGACCAGTACAAGTACAGTAGATACATACGTGTTCTTGAAGACTTGAGGATTCTATTGATGTTTTCCATTCCTGCGGCAGCCATCCGTTCTGAACTTTCCGAAGCATGGCCTGAGAGTCTGACAATATAACTGCCCTGGTTGATGGAGTTTCAAACAGCAACCTCAGTGCTGCGGTAACTGCCTCTACCTCCATTCTCATGCTGGAGGTTGTTGTCATGTAGGCTCCACTCTGTTCAGCAACGACCCTGCCCTTTATTCTAGCAGAGAAGCTCCATCCTGATTTCGCACCACGCACTACAGACGCCATCAGTGTACACAATGGCGTCATCATCCCCAGCATGATCACTTATCAGCTGATTAATCTCCAGCTCTGATTTTCCACTGCCCCAAGTTCTACACTCTCTGCCAAGGCTAATGATGACCTGCTGGTAGTTTATCCAGTTCTCGCCTGACTTACTCCACTCTTCCCCTTTGGATATATTTTCAACCCTGGTCATCTGACAAATTGTCTCCTCTGCCCGTGCCATCCATGACATCTCCCTCTTTATTCTTGTTCCTTTGATGTCAGCTACATTCTCATGTAGGGGGTGTCTTTTGTCGGTGGTTACCCGCATATGCGATTTTGCCTGGGTAGTCGCATATCTAGATCTAATCGACAGCAATCCGATCATGTATCATTAGTGGCTTTTCTTAAGCATCTCATCTCGTAGGATGTGGTTTTCCTCTCACGCGCTTTGGTCAGTGACCTTGTTTGACGCTGACAGAAAGAGTTAGTAGGAATATATTATTTAGCAGCAGTCATTTAGTCTCCATGCTGATATTCTAATGTTTGAGTAGTAGTGACAGTTGGTAATTCACTGCACTAGCTTTTTGACATGTTGTTTCAGTTTCACTGTCAAGTCTTCCCCCATCAGTAAAAATACTTCATAGGTATTTGAACTCTGGAACCTGTTTGAATGCGATGTTGTTGATATTTATGTTAAGTGGGTCTCGTGAAATGCCAATAATCATAGTTCCTGTTTTGATGTATTGATCGTCATGTTGTATCTTTCAAACTTAAGTGCATTTGTATGACTTTGCAATCGGTTTTCATCTCCATAAATTATACTTTGTTATCTACAAAAGGTAACTCATTCAGGGGGTTGTGTTCTTCACTTTCTGGTGTTATTTTCTCTATATACACGTTGAACGGTGTCACGGGATTTACTCCCGTTGCACTACAGTGATGGTCCAACATTGGCCAAAATTCAGAGTATCTAGTGAGGGTCTACATTTCGCTCAAGATTACTCTTAGCAGAGATGTGAATTGAAGAATTATGCTTCAGTTCTACGGAGCCTCATATGAATTTAAAGAAATCAAGTGCACGGCTGATAGAATCCAGGCCGTGTAAACTTTCTATCATTCCTGACCTTCTATGAGTTAGGATTTAGCTCGTTCTGATGAGCCCCCAACTAGTTTAACTCAGTAAAATATTATTTAAATAGCTCTGTATTTAAAATCACTGAGACATACGGGTGCAGTTCACTCAAAATGAAAAAAATCACTATAAATGTGAATATTTACGGATAACAAAATGTAATAGCCAATTATCGTTAACAATTGTAAAATAAATCAGGGTGAGATGAATTTAGATAGTCTTTAAAATTCCCTCATAGGTGATGGTCTGATTTGAAAATGTCTTTCTGATTTGAAAATAGAGAGTTCACGTTGCAACTTTGAATGGGTACTTAGCTGCCAATAAAATGTTGGGTGGTTTTTGCTCCAGCCGATGCTTGTTCTATGCAGCTTATGGACTGGTTTACTCTAGTCACTGGTCAAGTCTGGTGGCCGCAACATGTTCTTCGTAATATCGTGGAGATGGTCCAGCGTCTGTTAAGACCCGTCTGCTGTGTCTAGCTTTGACTGCAGGCCACTTATACCACTCACTTGTTCCACAGATAGCACCATCGGTTGGTACCATCGGCTAGTATCATGAAATAAGAGAGAAACAAAAACCTCTTGAGTAGTGGGTTTCCTGACACAAAATCAAGTGTCCCCTCCCCCACCCCCTCCCCCTTTTCATTCCACCATCCCATCTGCCTCAGATCTTTACTCTCTCTGAGCATTAATGTTAATCCCAGTGAGCGGAAAACATTCTTTGCATTTATACGGAACATGTTTACATTTACATTTGCACTGGTTGAAAAGGTTAATATAATAAGTATGTACATCAGTTCTATCATCATCCACTCCCTGCTCCATATGGAACTTAGAACTACCTATGCTTTTGGTTCTCTATGAGAAACTCGCATAAAGCAGTCGCCTGCTTTCGCAGTGGTGGTTCATGAAATCATCATTTTATATGCTGAGGTTGCCAGCCTCGTATGACTTGGCCATCCACTAGCAATTTTCACATGTTAATAATGCAAAATGTAGAGTTATAAAATGTATAACTTGCCCCAAATTTCTTTGGGAATTCAGACTGACTTCTGGCTCAGAGAAATAGTTAAGGCAACTTGATTAAGATGTCACTTACAGGTGGTCTGAGGTGTTACTTTACAATAGACTCGTACTGTGACTTAGTGTTTAGTTCCTAGGATTCCGGGCTTTCCGTATTATTGAAGGCAGAGTTTTCTTGAGAGTAAGTCCACAAGATGCTCAAACCATTGTCCGGTCCTTTAAAGTGGAATCCTGATCCTACTCCTTACTCTGGCTTGTCTGGCCTGTCTGGATGTCTTCTTGACGAGTTGAATATCACTGTGCGGTAAACTCACAAGGCGCTAAATTACACTGACAAACAACATTTTTCTTTCTTATATAAGAATAAGTGTTCTTATGTCAGTTTTTTGCGCTGATTTCAAATTTGAAATCCGTTTATCTCTATCACGTCAGGTTTTTAAGATATTTGTGAATACATATATTTTTGGGAAACCGTTATGTGCTCCGTTTCATTTTTACTACATAACTTATTAAAAATTAATAAAATGCAAAATAATTCCACTTTTTATACTGCTAAAAGATGCATGACATATGTTACGCTATTTTTCCAATAGTTACTGTATTTTGAAATAATTCTGAGCGAAATATGGCTTCTAGAAGTTGTAGAAATTCAGCTGATCTGTTCTGTTACGTGTGCGGATATTTTACCGATCGTGTTCACCGGAAAAACTTTACACCATTACTAAAGAAAGCATATGAACTTTATTTCGATTCGAAAGTTGATGATGCAAATAAATCTTGGAAGCCAAATGCAGTTTGTTCGACTTTGTGCAAATACATTGGCAGGTTGGTTACGAAAATCGCCGAAGCATAAGTCGATGCCTTTTGGAGTGCCAGTAATATGGCATGAACAAGACAAATCACGCTACTGATTGTTACTTCTGCTTGACAAATATCCATGGTTTCACTTTTAAAACTAGAAAGTCTGTGGTTTATCCAAATATTGAATCAGTTTCGAAACCAGTGTCTCGTGATCCAATCACGTGTCCGATCCCAGTTCCACCAGAACAATATCCGTTGGACGTCAATGAACCATCAGAAAGTGATAGTTTACCTGCTTCAGAAACTAATTCTGACTCGGATTATATACCGGTGAATGATGGTGTTCACTTAATTAACCTTTCAGATCTAATACGTGATCTCGCTCTTACCAAAGGACAAGTGGAATTACTCGGTTCGCGACTCAAAGAATGGAATCTTTTAGCGCCCAATACTTTGATATCTAAATTTCGTCATAGACACAGAGAACTTGTTCAATACTTTGAGATGGATGATGACATTTGCTATTGCAAAATTCCAGTCGCCTACTCTGTTCATATGAAAGAAACTTATGACAATATGGCTATACTTTTGGCAAAAATAAAGTACAATGACTACCAATGGCGGATTTGTGGAGACCTAAAGGTCATTGCAATTCTCACGGCCATGCAGACTGGGTATACTAAATTTTGTTGCTTCCTATGTGAATGGGACAGCCGCAACAGACAGGAACATTATGCAAGAAAGGTGTGGCCTATCAGGGATCGTATGCAGCTCGGGCATAAAAATGTAATACACGAGCCATTAGTTAACAAAGACAGCATCATTTTAACACCGTTACATATAAAGTTGGGGCTCATGAAGAATTTCGTAAAAGCATTAGATAAAATGAGCAAAGCTTTCACTTATCTTCGAGAAAAGTTTCCGCAAGTTAGCGATGCAAAGATAAAAAAAGGTATCTTTGTAGGACCTCATATTAGGAAAGTTATTGCAGACAAACAATTCGAGAACTTGTTACATGGTAGTGAACTTCACGCATGGATGGCATTCAAATCGATCGTCGATAACTTTCTGGGAAATCACAAATCTGTCGACTATGTGCATATTGTTAAGCAGTGCATAGATGCATACAGAATTATGGGCTGTAACATGTCCCTCAAAATCCATTTGCTCGATTCGCATCTTGACTTTTTCCCTGACAACCTTGGCAAAGTCAGCGATGAACATGGAGAACGATTCCATCAAGATATCGCCGTAATGGAGTCACGTTATCAAGGACGGTGGAGTGTGACCATGCTTGCCGATTATTGTTGGATGTTTCATCGCGATGTACCACATGCCATTCACCGACGAAAGTCGACTGCAAAGAAATTCAAGCCTACATAACTGTTATACTTCTTGTACGAATGATGTTATAATACTGTATGCGTTGTTAAAAAACTTCAATTGCGTATTTCTCGAGATCCCGACCTGATAGAGAAAAACGGTTTGCAGATTTAAAAACAGCGCATTAAAATTGACCAGAAAAACATAGAAATGTTAGAGAAAGAAAAAAAAAAATTTTTTTTGTTAGCCAGTGTTATAAGGCAACATTAGGCGCACATCCATATTGCTACTATATGATAAGGCTCCAATCAGAAAAGTTGTATATTTACATTTCACATGCCAAGCCAATAGCATGGAAGATGCGTATATTTCCCCTTCTCTCATGAGAAAGTCCTGCGTGATAAACGCACAAATAAATGTGTTGTTTACATAATATATATATATAAAAATGGGACGAGACATATGGAGAAGTACTGAGAAAAATAGAATATCAGCACAAAGCATGGATAACAACAAAAACCATTAGCAAGATAAACGATAGGAAAAACAAGAAAGCAGATTAAAACAGAAGCAAAACCAGAAGCTCCAAAGCCATGGCTCATGAAATGTACATAGAAGCAAACAAAGAAGTAAGAAGAAACCTCAAAAGAGACAAGAGGAAGTACATTGAAGAGTTGGCAAGGGAAGCAGAGGAAGCTGCAGCCAAAGGAGATATGAGGAACCTGTACAACGACACAAAGAAGCTAACAGGGAAATATTAGAAGCAAATGGCCTCATCAAAGACAAGAATGGAAAATTGCTTAGTAATATACAAGAACAATGAAGAGATGGACATAATATTTTGAGGAACTTCTCAATAGACCAGCTCTAACTAATCCCCCAGACATCCAGCCAGCAGAAGAGGAGCTATAAATCAGCTGTGAACGACCATGTAGAGAAGAAATAAAGAAAGCCATAGAGTTTCTGAAAGATGGAAAAGCAGCTGGTCCAGATGGCATTCAAACAGAAGCCATCACAGCAGATATTGATACCTCTACAGAGATATTATACAAACTACTAGGCAAAGTCTAGGAGAGAGAACGAACGAACGAACGAACTTTATTTTCAAAGGGTTTAGAATTGGGCACGCAGGCCCGTCTAACATTCTGCCCTTCTTTTCTCTCGTTTTCCATACTGAATCCATTTATTCTCACATGTATCTTAAATATTACTTAAATAATAAAATAACAATAAATTACAATAAAATAAAATCCCAACATTGTAACAGTACAATAACAGTTACACAGATTTACAGTACCTTATCATAATTAATACTAAACAGGACAAAATTATCTTTAAAACCTACATATGACGTTATGTAATTATTTAAGAACATAACTAAATTAGGGTGGCATATAATCTGCACTCATGATGTATTTGAAAAGTCTGTGATTGAATGAATATGGACTAAGAGTGTTTTTTAAGTCGTGTGGAAGATTATTAATGAAACTTTCAAACTTTTCAATTAGTGTAAATGTAAATGAAAACTTATTCAATTTATTTTGTGAACACTTTTCAAACAGTGGAGATGTAAATAGACACATATTCTATCTGTTCTATTAACCTTTTTTTAAAAAAAAATGTAAAATAAGCTGTTCAATTTAAATGTAAAGAAAGTTTTCGCTCGAGGGATTAAGTTTAATTCTCATCGAGGGTAAATTCTGAGTTAAATGGCATGGTCGAATAAGAAAGGGGTCACATAAGGAAAACGCAATACTCAGGAGAGCGTTTCGTTTCTATTATTTTACCATATTTGTTGGTGGTGGTACCAGTGAAGGTACTAATCTCTGGAACAAAGTGAGGGTAGAAGTGGACTGGCGTAGAAACGCGGGACCAGCTTGGCAGTTACTTCTTGATTGTACTTGAAACGAACTGCATCTTTAATCTTGACCAGAGAAGTGGGAACTTCAGTGACCTATCTGCACTGAACCCATCAGCGGAAGCAAAAACTACTTTTGGCAGCTAAGTGAAACCCATAAGCTGCCAAAGTGAACTTTTTTTCATAAAACCTACTATCATTCAATGATGAACATTTTCTTTTAAACTATTCAATTATTTTAACTCTTGTTAAAACTAAATGATTATTAAATCTGTTATTTGTTAATCATCATCATCTCAGCCCGTAACCCGTCATGGGTCGTAGGGGTGCCATGGTGGAAGCATCAGCAGACAGGGTCCTCCACTGCTCTCTATTCTCAGCAATGCGTACAAGTGTGGAAAAACCGTGTCCTGCCCATTCTTTGATGTTATCAGCCCAGGATTTTCTCTGCCTTCCTCTTCTCCGTTTACCTTCGACTGTTCCCTGAAGGATCGTTTTCGAAAGGGAGTCATGACGAGTTACATGCCCAGACCAGGCAAGCTTTCGACGTTTCACTATTGACAAAAGTGGTTCTTGGTGGCCTGCATAGGTGTTTATCTTCTCTCTAACATAGACATTTGTTTTGTGCTCTTTATAGCAAATGCGCAAAATTCTTCTATAACATTTATGCTCGAAAGCCTGAATCCTTCGCTCCGTATCTGCAGTGAGTGTCCAGCCCTCACACCCATACAAGAGAATAGCTAATACAAGTGATTTGTATAATTTGATCTTCACAGGAAAACTGATGTTACTTTTCCAGATCACATTCAACCTTGTCATGGCAGCGGAGGCCATCTCAAGTCTTGTCTTGATTTCTTTAATTGATCTTCCATCACTACATATAGTGGACCCGAGATATTTAAAGGTGTTAACTTCTTCTAACGTTTGCCCATTTAACGTAATGTTGGTCGGAACATGTTTCTTATGGCTATTCACCAATATCTTGCTTTTTTTCTATATTAATTTCCATCCCATACGTTCTTGTTACTTTCTCCAGTCTAGAGGTAAGGTCTTGAAGTTCTGATTCTGATCCAGTTATCAGATCAATATCATCAGCAAAACGTAGGTTGCACAGAGGTCGGCCTCCAATCGATATGGTTGATTTATAATCGTAGAGAGCCTCCTGCATAATATGTTCTAGATATATATTAAAGAGCACTGGTGACAGGATACATCCTTGGCGAACTCCTACAGTTGTTTTGAAAAATTCTCCAATGTCGTTGCTTACAAAAGCAGCACTGCTTGCGTCCTTGTATAGTGCTTCAATGATATCTATGATGTTGGTATCAAAATTGAATTTTCTCATTACTTGCCATAAGCCTTCATGCCAGACTCGATCGAAGGCTTTTGTGAAATCGATGAAGTTATGGTATAAATCGTGTTGATGTTGGAGATGTTAATATTTGTTAATATACACATTTAACTTCGATTCAATCATTTTAAATGTACTGCATGTTTGTCTCAGTCAATTTACTAAACACACTCTAAGTCTAAACAGAGCTATACAAGAATAATAAGAATTCAACTGAATTAGTCAGGGTGGAGGCTTAACGAGCTAAAATAATAATTGCTTGATCCTTCACAAAAGTTGTCGCAGATTATATAATTAACGTGCTCAGCCAATGCAGCATTATTTTCGCCTTTCTGAATATCTTGTGGACACTCTCGTGGGATAGAAGGGTCATTCCCCTTCTATCTACATCTCTGCCAAGAGTAATCTTGTGCGAAGGTAGACACCTTTGACGACCCACTTTAGATACTCTTGAATTTTGGCCACTGTGGGACCGCTACTACAAAGCAGGGGAGGCAATACCGTCACACACTGCAATATATGTCACAGTTAAATCAGTCATATCACTGAAACAGGCCGCAAGGTCTTTTCTATTTCGATGTGCACCCTAATATAACTAACGGCCCTGCGCTTATGTTGAACGGGACTTGCTTCGCCAAAACAAGGCAAAAGTTTTACTTTTTTTAAAAGTCCACTTCCGTTGTTAATGTCCCTTCGTTTATTAATTCAACGCCTTTCCCGCTCCTTATGGAGCATGGAACCACTACTGCAGCTTACCCGCTTGCACGTGCTTCTGCCAGGATGGTTTCTTCAGCAACTTCTTGTCTATGATGAGGTTGGCAACCCCCAACCACAACCTCACATTTGTCGCTTTTACGATATGCTTAAAGGAGAAGCAGTCCTCTTCCCTTGTTTCCTCACCGACCCCCCCCCCCTTCCCCCCCCCCCCAGAAACTAAGCTGGGTTATGTCTCTGACAAGTGATTGCGTCTATAATTAGTCTGGGTCGTCCCTAGGTACATATCCGAGTTACGTGGAGAGATCGTGCTAATGACCTCTGCCAACGCAGCACTATTATTTTTGTGGTGCCTAGCTGACAGAGAGGGTAGTTACGATTCGCTCCTGTAGGCAGGCGGTGGTGTCGTTCGGAATGTCCTGGGTTCGATTCCCAGCAAGCCAATCACTTCTGTTGTTTTTCTGTTTAGTTTTCTACTGCTTTATTTCTCACGAGTGATTGAAACATACCTTTGTGTTATTTATTTATTTACTGGGTTATGTCCCTTCGTCATAAGTGCGAAGTCGCTTATCCAGGGGCGGATTCTACGTGGGGATATATTGGGATGCTACAGTCAACCGTCATTTTGTTTCCAATCCATTGTTACATATAAAGGCTTAAGAACACACAGTGGCGAAACTACCGTGTAAGTGGCCCCAGATACAATTTAAGTTAGGTCCTCCTTTTGTGATGGGCTCAACAGCTGTAATCAGTATTCGAAAAATCTGTATCAAAAGTGTAACTACTAACTTTATCATCTTCAGAACATTTGTGTTCTTCAATTCAATCTGCCCAAGATCTTCCCATGCTCTCTTTATCCTTTTCATTTATGTATTCAGAATGTGGGACATGCTATGACGTTTAACACAGGAACAAAGGACATTAAAAAGGGCCCCTTCTGAAGCTATCCAGGGCCCATCCGGTGCAGTAGTTACGACTCTGAACACGCATATAACCTTGTAGTTTGTACAGCGTTGTTTGTCCATTCTACAATCCTCTCTGTACATGCCATCAAATACATATCTGAATCTCCTGAATTGTTTGAGCATGTTATTACTGCCAATGAAACTGGGTAGATTTAAGCGGTATAGCTGCCAAATGCTTTCTTTTCTTTTAACAATTTTTTTAAATTCAAAATTATGGTTGTGTTTTTAAAATTTAACAGTTCTTCCTTCATACTGAATCACTTGCAATATAATGTATGGTTTTGTATTTTCTTACAATGCGCTTGTCCCTGTGTGTTAGCAGTTGGCTGTGATCGTCTGCAAAAGGATGTGGTCTCAACTTTAGAGTTGCTTCTGCTATTATGAAGTTTATATAAAGTGGAACATATAGATTTAAAAATATTCAACCCTACTGCACTCATGTTGTGACATCTGACATGTCTGTCCATTTTTCTTCGTCTATCGTGTGATTCCAAGGTCTAACACTGCGTGAGAGTGTCATGTACTGTATTTTATTCGGCGACAGATCTATATGTCGTTTTTGAGTCTGTCAACTACTAGTAGTGAGTTCTGGGTGACTCGAATTAGATTATTCACGAATGTACGAATGTTGCTGCTGTTGTTACTTCTAGCAGTTGTCAATTTAGAAGAGAAGGGGCTTTCCGGCTTCAGCCCCCCCCCCCCCCCCCCCCCCCCCCCACATTTTTTTCCTAATTTGTTTTGCGTAGCTCGAACTTCTATTGCTTTTTCGCTTATAACCGTTAGATTTCATGTTTATTTTGAATGATGTTTATTCAGCTTTCAAATAAACACTTTTAGCATAATTTAGAACGCGTATATATAGCTCATCGATGGGAGTGGTTGTTTGCGCCAAAATAGGCGCCTCCCATACGAAAAGCAACCTTGAAACATTTCCTAACTAGGCCATTTATTGTTAATATTAATTAATATTACTGATTACTATTATGCCGTAAGGAATCAGATTCCAGTACTTAGAAATCAAATAATTCTTGTGAGTTCATTTTTAATGGCAAAGATGGAAGGGAGGAGGGGTAGGTTGGTTGTTGGGAACAAGCAGAGAGGAATGATAGAGTTGGCATGAGCGAGGTCTCATGAAACACACTGTGATTTATGTCTAACTCAGAGCACTTCACTAATGTCCCTGTCGTGAGTTGGTCTGTTTTCACAACACGTCCTTCTGTGTACTCTGACGAAACCGCGCGCCATACTTTATGATAACTGCTTGATACACTGACCAATCAGAGGGTACCGTTCTGCCGTGTTTACAAAAGCAGTGAACAGACAAAATGACTAGGACTAATCCGTGCAACCGAGTGAAGGATGTCATTTAATTACATACGTAGGAAAGAAGTACCACCTGGAAGAGATCTCTAATTCTACAACGGGAATGTTGCTCTACACGTCTGTGCAGAGACTTTCACGACCAGTAGTATAGGACGGGAAAAATCTTTGGTTGAATGCATCGAGGCCTCAGGTTTGTCCATAATTTGGCTGTTTAAAGTACGCATAGAATAAAATGCATTTAGGAAAGTAACCGATTATTAGCTAGGAAGGTGTAGAATAATACAGAGCGTATTTAAAAGCTTTAGATGAAGAAAATCGCTTCAGGAATAACGTAGATAAATAAAATCATAGTTTTCCTTATTTGCACAACTAGACAGATTTTACAAACATTTTTGGATGCAAATACTAGCGAGCAGGGAAACCCCCTCTGACGCCCGAGCTCACACTATAAATAACGTGTGTTCTCAACAAATTGGGCCAGTCATTTAAAAAAAAACTACAGTGAGCGCAAAAGTGTTAGTGAACAGTGCTTTGCCTTCTGCATCTGAGAGCAGACCAGTTTAACCATTAACAGCTCGACTGTATGTGCCTGATAGTAAGAAAGAATATATATATATATATATATATATATATATATATATATATATATATATATATATATATATATATATATATATATATATATATATATATATATATATATATATGTGTGTGTGTGTATTGCATTTTAGTGATTAATTCATTTGTGCGTGAGGAAGTGTGTAGACTGTATTAGAAAACTACGGTGTGTTGCTGGAGGACTTACAGGCATGTGTGTAATTCTTGAGGCAAAAGCCAGCCTTGTGAAATGTTTAAAATAATGAAGAATGATGGCAAAAGTGTGTCTGTAGGTTTAGAAAAGCATTTAAAGAATTATTTCTTGATGGAATGGCACACTCACCAGGAACGTAAGGAAGGATGAAAGAGATTGTTTTAATGGATTGTTTAAGTTGTTACTTAAGTATTTTATACTAAACCAAATCATTGTATGGAGGCGGATCATGGACAAATGGCTCTAACTAAGGATTTAGAGGGAAAGTATAGTCACGGTGAACTGAATGTGGGTGTAACGTTCAGTTGTATGCGTTGTTGACACATATTAGTATAGCCCCATCAACTGGGCGCTAGATGTAACCGTCTGTTTGTTTGAGTTGGTTTACCAGATGTTAAAGTGTTATTTCAGATGTTAAGTTCTGGTTATTGTATCGTGTTTGACATGTCGCTGGGTAGGCGTGTCGTTGATCACCAGGACAGTGTAATGTTGACGTGAATCTAGGTCAACAGCGTGAGGCACTGCCAGGATGTAGTGCAGTCACTCAGACATAACAGCATACATGTTCACAGGTGTGTAGAACAAGTAGTAAGGCGTTGTAGTGAGTAATGGTGTGTGATTACAGCAGATCGAGAACACGAAGTCGTTTAGGCTCTTATTTAGGGACACACAAACTCACTCCACCACACGTAGAAGTCATAGATGTGGTTAATGCAGATGACTTTCTCTTCAACATTTATTACAGCAATGGTACGTTGACGGACAACACAGTCAGTAGAACAAGGAACATGGACATTTCATGTGTAGTAATGCATATAACCATCGAGCATAATCAATCCTGCATAGCTCGTATGTATGATGCTAGTAACGCTGGCTTGATAATATATATTTTCATACTGTAGCTCAGACCCCCTGACTAAACGCGTCAGGTAGTCTTGTAACAAATATAGTTGCTTAATATCGAAGTCTGTGAACTTGTTGATAAAGTCAAGACTTCATCTGGCTTCTCTCGCCAGACACTTCTTCTTCTACTCCAAGATATAGGCCGTAATGGCAGGCCTCATAATGATTGATGAACAACTGAGTGTTTTCATAGGCAGGCATTATCTTCCTTGCCGAAACATACCGCCATAATGCGGGTTTCATATAAATATACGTTCATTGTGCTTCTGTAAAGTAATTCGACGAATAGACTTAGTTAGCTATGTCAAGCACACATAATGGACTCTGGATCTCAAGAACTGTGAGCGCTACTCACAGGTTCATACTAAATGTTCTGCAATCTTGGCATAATAATAAAGTTAATTTTATCTTGGACAGAATCCGAGAAATACACAAATAACCACTGTCGTCATTCTAGACGAACAGAATAACTCTGGGGAGAATCACTGAAATCACAGTTACACTGAAGACTCTCTTTCCACCAGATAATGCAGAGAAGAAACAACGGACATCTTGTCCGGTCAGAAAACCAGCTCATCACTCCCAGACGGAAGTCTTCTCTGTTCGCGCTAAAAACTAGCGCATGCGTAGACAGAACAGATTTGAGAACAGTTAACCGGCCCTCTTAAGACTGATCAACCACAAAGAATAAACACAGGGAAGATAACCCCAAATCAACCTGTCCCAGAGAGTTAACATACAGTTCTCTACCTTCGATCGTCAAAAGTATTAAATAGATTTACGTCTTATGAAACCGTCAAAAATGACAGCAACAGTGGATAATACTGGTATAAATTGTCCTGTGCATCTGCTAGCACACTGTCTGAAACTGTCTATCATCCCCACTTGTGTGATAATGGGATAGTGATGGACCATATAGGGGTTATATTTGTTGTCTAAAGGGCCAGATACCCAGTATCCACTGGCCTGGAGGAATTTCATAGGACTTGTCCGTCCATGTCAGGAGTGTGACAGACCTCTATACCAGAGATCAGTGGTCAAACAAAGCCACTGATCAGAGTATCCGGATGACACCACCATAGTAGAAATCAAGATTCTAATAGAAACACAGTGTATGATTAAAAGTGTGGACAAATATACTCGTTTATATATCCAGTAATAACTTCATTCAAGTGATAGTGACAGAAACTTGTTAATATTATATAAATGTTCTGCCAGCGGAGATAACTAACCAAAGTGATAACCTTCAACAAGTTTAATGTCTGTTGAGACCTTTTGATTATTTTTCACTGTTTATTGATTTAGTGTTGTAATTGAATTTGATTTCATTTCAAGCTTTTCAAACAGAAAAGAGAAACTGTATAAGCTAAATAAATTGTAAATATTTGCCAGCAGACTTATTTACTTATTTAAGTTGAGTTCAAGTTTATGTTGGTAAATAATTTTGTTAATACCCTAGCAGAGTCAACAACAACAACAATAATAACAATAATAATAATATAATCATAGGAGGATCTTGAGAGGGAGCAAATAGGGATTCAGGAACATATAATATCATCATACCTGGAAACTTATACAGCTTGATCCTACCTTTGATGTCGATGTGGTAAAGTGGGATGTTATAAATATTTATAGGGGACTTAGTGTACTGACTGAGATCAGCTGTGAAGGTATCTATATCTAATAAGAGTAGTGTATTATAGATAACCTTACTTACTGCCACATATGTATACCTCAGTCAGAATTATTCCGGAATAGTGTGATGACTACGTTATATGTCTAGGGTATGTGTATGATGAAGTGTAAGTCATAACAACAACAGACAGATAAACAATTTAATTTATTCCACCACACTTGACAACACTGTGACACTCACATACATAAAACACTCTAAGAGGATATCCTAAAGGAGTCACTGATAACTTTTCAAATAACAATATGTATTCAGTGCTGTCATGAATGTATATGTGTCCTGATTCAAATACAAAGGGAACCAGGAATCACAATCAATTTTAATTACAAGTTATATGTACAGAATTTATTAATATGATTCTTGTAGTGACATATATTATTACTGGTATCCTATGTGTGTCAGTTGTGTAGTGGTAATATGAGGTAATACTGGTTTGGTTTTGTTCAAGCTCTGTTGGTATTTGTCATCATGACTTCAATAGTTTGTTTCTATTGGAACTAGTATTGGAGATGTTCTCAGTTCCTGGTATTAAAACAATTAAATTCCCCTCTTAATTTTAGTTTACAATGTCATTTTAAGATGGGGGTACATAATGTTGAGCTCTATGGCCACACTCTCTTATCTTGCGTGATGACTGCAGTAAAAGACTCCTCTGCTCGATTACTTTAATGAGTTCTGGAGCCACCCCACTGGTTGCTATATGGACCAAGGAGTATGCTGTCCACCTCTGGCTTCAGCAAAGCTCTGACCAGGTGCTGCTCAATAACTTTAAGACCACGGTCCCTGAAACAAGAAGGTTGTACCTTCTACGTCAGAACTAATTTATAGTCCATTTCTACACTGAGCACAATACATCACAAACATTGAGTTCAGAGCGTTAGGCCAACTGTCAGCTTCATCTGAAATAATTTATACCAGTATTTCCCTCCCTAATGGTTACTACGCCTCTGCAATTCCAGCATTATTTCTTTCTAGTTAATAATCTAGGTGTCAGTGTACTGTTTGGCCATTCCATGCAGTTTTACTTTCCTCCGACACCTTCTGTTCAGGTTGGAGCACTATAGGCTTTACATCATGTTCGCTACTGAACCACACATATATATACAGACATAATTTATCAATTTACATTCAATTTTCATTTAAAAATATTGAATATTTCAAGCTTACCACAATTCATGGAAATAATAATAAACAGTTTCGTTGACTGGCAATGAATATAGCACAACTCCGATCTGCCGATGTCCCAGGCTTTATTTTATAAAAAATATACACTGGTGCTCAACGCACTGCTTCTTAGTAGGTTTATTACAAGATGTGGCAATGAACAGACGCTCTGAATTGAGTATATTCGCAGCTCTACCCAATCAAACCATGTCTACACATCTTTTCAAAAAAGTACCCCTTTCTCACGTTTCCCCTGACAACACAAGATAGTATTTATAGTCCGACCAATCGTGTTTAGTCTTTCATTTGTTGCGCTCCAATCAAATAGGAGTTAACATGGTAGGCTATTTCCGTAACGTAATGTTTCTTCAAACACGTTATAAAAAAATTTTATGAGCAGAAATGATTTCATGCTGTCAGGCACCCCCACTATTTTATTTTGGCCATAACTTGGTAATTCCTAGACTATTTGCGTAACGTTTTACATATTCTTTGTCAGCAAATCCTAAGGAACCCAAATATACGAATTTAATGGAGCCAATATGCATTTTCTTCTAGGATAGTCGTGCTGTTACTACCTTCTCACTTCCAAACTTGAGGGTGTCTGGGTACTGTCATGTTTTCAAACGTAAACCGGTATAATGTCATAATTCCCAATAAGCGTTTTTCAGGATTTTAAAACCTAACTCTGGTATGGGTAGTGAATTTTATCACTGTCGATTTGAAATAAAGTTAGTGCATGTGGCCTTACACGCGTGATGGCAGCAATTGTGTATCGCGCGACGCGTGTTTAGTGTTGCACGTGTCCCTGCTTTCTGCCTCTCCCTTCTCTCTATCCTTTAGTCCATCTGTCTTTTAGTTACGCCGTGTATAAAATGGAATGAATGAAATATTAAATTTAGGTCATTGATCAGCTTGCGTATCTCAAGGTTTTTCCAAGAAATTAATATGAAACAAATATAAAGGTATGTTATCAGGCACTCGCAGGAAATAAAGAAGTAGAACACCAGACAACAGAAAAACAACAGACATGAGTGGCTTACCCAGGATTTTTCAAGAAATACAGTACACGTTTCATTGAAGAAAGCGGGTAATAATACAGTAGGCTTTTACTATCAACGTGAAAGCGTTACAATTTGCAGACGAAGTAGAAAACAAGGGGGATTTCGAGTACAGTCATTGTGACAGCACTGTTCTTTACCATTCTTCTTTCCTTTTATTAAATTTATTTGTTAGGCTTTGCATTTACGTTTTAATTTATATATGGGGATTAGAATAATTCACGACAGTCGATACACCCTTATTCTTTTCAGAAAAGGGGGTATTTCTTATAAGACCAGTCTCTTATCTGGCACTATCCTGGTATAATCTGATACAACCTTTTGTCCAGGATATCATATTCTTTCAATAACATCAACCCTCTCGTGACAGTCCCTAGTGTATTATTGTAATAGACAAAACAGTGACAAATGTACAACTACTAACGGCACAACAGCATCAGCAATCGTTATATCCGACTCTGAAACTAGCACAGAAAGCACGGTCAGGTGCACGTTCGATATTTCGCTTTTGACATATTTTTCTCGTTGAAGAATTTAATGAACAGTTTAACTCAAGTCAGAGCCAGCCTTTTGTGCTTGGTGCAAATTATAAAGTAAAGGTAGTCTTTTCATACGAGACACTGTCGCCGAAGAGTTAAGTGTTAGGCAGGTAGCTGTACAAACATAGGTGCGACGATACGCACATACAGGCAATACACATCCACATAAGCACACAGATATTTTCATAAAGCGGGCATGAAACATTCACACGCACACATAAGCTGATGCAGACACATTTACACATAAACGGCAGTACATCAACACACCGAAAACATACAAATATACTCTTGAGGCAGAACTCTGCAACGAATACATCTACAGATGAACAAATACGCTAACAAGCACTCACATTGTTTGACATTTTTTTTTTTGCATACCACTGCCTGACATTTCTAGTGGCCCTGTCCGTGGCAGGATAATTCATGCCCTGATTAACATAACAAAGAGATTATGTCTGTGCTGTTTGTCTGTCGTACTGTCAAAACTAAAGAGTGTCACCATGACAGGCACATTTTGAGCGCTCATTTTATACCTCGCTTTACTGCGCTTCGCTTTATTGCGCTCCGCACATATTGCGCTTTTTTTTCAAATTATTCATGTTTATTTATTAGAACGTGCCTTCTTCTTCTGACAGATTTTGGCTCTCCACCAGCAAAAAGATTCCGATTCGCTGAAGGCTCAGATAATGAAGATTATAATTTTTGTAGCAATAAAGTATTTTTTAATTTTACAGTACAATGTTTTTTTAGACCTGGCGCTATTACACACTTAATAGACATAATGTACACATGATTTTAGGCTTGTATATGCACTGGGAAGCCCCCACAAAAATGGGTGTGACCCGCTTTATTGCCATATTCGCTTTATTGCAGTGGTCTGGAACCGAACCCGCAATATCTCCGAGGTATGCCTGTATTTGCGACAAAATGCTGTTTAACATCAAAAATACAGTTACAGAACATTACATTATGCTCATGGTTACGTATGAAGTACTCAGAGCAGATTAGGTCGCTCTCCATCTCTGCATCGAAAGATGACTGTAATCAGAAACAGCCTTATTAATTGTGGCCTCGGATTTTTTTTAGGCCCCAGGACTTAAGATTGTTGCAAATCTATCTATCTATCTATCTATCTGTCTGTTTATATATATATATATATATATATATATATATATATATATATATATATATATATATATATATATATATATATATATATATATATATATATATATATATATATATATATATATATATATATATATATGGGGAGCCACGCTGGTGTAATGGCTACAACGCTGTACTGGCGACCAGGTGTTCATGGTTCAAACCCGGCCGTCGGCGTTTGAAGAAATGTTTACGACCGGAAATTTGACTGAATAATCTGAACGGCTCCTGCACATAAATCCCGTGTGGATGGGAAGGAGCGAAGCTCCTGACCGGGTTGGAAGGAAAGTCCACTGACCCCCCAGCCTCGCAATGACATGTCATTGGGCCGAAAGAGCTGGAAAGCTCGAGTGCCGCTGGTTATAGAAAAAAAAAAAAAAAAAAAAAAATATATATATATATATATATATATATATATATATATATATATATATATATATATTAGTGTAAAAGCCCGTGATAAGACGGGGATTAAATTCTAAAGCACCTATACCTAAGGCAATTTTACTTATTCATAAGTATTTTTTTTTAAAACACCGTGCATCACCACAGTACGCAAACTACGTAGCAGCAGCGAGGATCCCAATGTGTGTATACGGGATCACACATTCTATAAATATTTTTGTGCACACCGTCATTTGCGCATTTTTCATTGGTAAGTGTTACTATTTTCGGGAGAGTACAGATGAGGGAAACAATACAATTAATGTCTAACATTCAACCAAAGTTGCATCCCTTAGCGTTACTGATATATATATATATATATATATATATATATATATATATATATATATATATATATATATATATATATATATATATATATATATATATATATATATATATATATATATATATATATATATATATATATATATATATATATATATATATATATATATATCCTTCTTTCTGTTTCACAAACTCTAAAAATTTGGTCGAAGTGTAAGCGCTATATTTTGCTTGATCGCATTCTTCCAATAATATTGCAGTTGTGAAATTTGTGTATTTTGACCTGAATGTGAGGCCTATGAGAGCGGGGTCCGATTGGGTCAAGTAGGGTGTCGCATAGAGAGTATGATCAATACATTTTCTATATTTTCTTCTTTTTTTCTACCCGTGTCCTCCATTTTATTATCACTCTTTATCCTTTTCCTGTGTTTTTCGCATTCGTACGTTTGCGACTATAAACATTACTATTTTCCCATTCAAACTTTCGCCTGGTTTCGTTTTCTCATTTAGAAACGCAGTAGATTACCTAACGTGTCAGTCCCTTGAACGAGATAATTTTAGGTGGGATTTCAGTCTATCAGACATGATGAGCAGACACATTGTCTACATTTGCAGCTGTCACGAGAGTTTTTTGTCAGGCTAGCTCCCGGCGAGTGTGAAAATTGCCTCTGCAGTGGAGACGGGTCGTCTGACATTCGCATCTGACATGAGCGCTCACTGTCCGATAGACAAACGATGTGACCTTCGCATTCAAGACCGCACTCCACCTCCACGTGGTGGTCCTGGAAACAGTCTGCAGCAGTGCAGGCTGGCTGAGCGAGTGCGGATCGAAATGGGAAGGCAAACCCGGTCCTAAAAAATGCCGTGCTGAAGTCGGATGTGTCGGCCGAAAGGCGCAGATATCGCAGCTTCGCTGGAAACAGACACAACGCAACCAACGTCCTTTTCAGGACGAACGAGGAAGAAGAAGAAGAAGAAGAAGACGGAGGTGTGAATCGCGCCAGACATGTTTGCTCAGAGCAGACAGAGTGTCTGGCATTTCGCCTCTGACACGCGCGCTCACGGTCAGATAGTTAGACGGAGGTGTGAAGATGCACTGGTGGCAGTTACGGCATGCGTCTAAGCTAACGTAGGTGTTAGGAGAGGGGAGAGATCGGGTTTTTGGAAATAGTAGGAGCCTTTGTCTGGTTTAAGATATTAACCAGAGTTTGAAACTTGATTTCACTCATTCTCCATTTGCAGTAGACACTTAAACTTATAAGTGAAATCTCTTAGTTTCGTTGTGATACCGTAGTTCTGTGTTGAGGTAAATATTACATTAAGTATCTAATAATTTGTGAGTGATTAAGGGTTAAATCGCCTATTTTATCCTACTAGTTTCTTTTGTGCAGAGTGATTAATTTATAAGTCTGTTATATTCTCTAGTCGACGAGTTACAGTGGAAAAATAGAATAAATTATAATTTCTAGCTTAAAATTATGTAGCTATAATGAATTTAATTTAACTGCTAAATAATCAGACGAGAATAATTTTTCTAAACTAACTTATAAATGCTAGATGCCTCATGAGTGTTGACGGAATACGTATGTATTCCTAATTCATGATGATTGATTTTTATATATAACTTATTTCACGGGAAAGTTTAAACGTCAAGTCAAGCTCTACGCTTGCAGTTCAAAATGTAAGTTATATCGAGTACATAATATGTAAAATATTTCATATGTGTTTTTTTTCTTTATTCAGTGAATACTGAGGTAACCCAACTTTGCCGGCGTTTAGTACAGAGACATACCTGTGAGAAACATAAACATTTTATATCTTTAACCACGTGGGTTTTTTCAAGTAACACCTGTCTGACAGGGCGTGTGCCTTCAGAGATAGACAGAATACCAATCCCACTAACGGTTTTTTTTTAAAGAATAAATGCTTATACTGGGCCTTTGAGCCAGATCATATTTCTTCACAAACTCTAATGTACATGCTGCCTTGTGGCGAGAATGATTACAGAAAAAACATTAACTTTTCCGACATTATTTGACCAAGTGTGTGGTGAACCAAGATTATCTGTTGAGAGAAGTTGTCCACCGGTCATCTTCCTAATTAAGGGAAACCTCGTGTTCTGACACTGTGTGCCCGCTGAAACCCAAACTCTTACCTCGTGAATAAGTGACATTAACTTAAATCTGTAAAGAAAGAACGATCGCCTGAAGGGACGCTCCCCGGACACGTTGAATGAAACCAATATCTGCAGAGCTGGGTATCCGCTTCATCCACAGATAGACAGATTAAACGAAGTGTACACTAGGCTTGCGCCAGACGGCGAACAACAGCACGATTGTAGGTAAGATTGTGTGAGTCAGGGCCCTGATGAAAGAAACGAGTGAAAGTAGACTGAAGGATGTTCTTCGTTTTATTCACTCACTTTGTAACTTTCCTTATGCAAGATTTTGTTGCTAAACTATATTTTTCCTTAGAATAGATACTGCTATCAAAGTCAGTTCATACCTTCAAAAGGGGAAAATATTAGACCCAAATCATATGTATCTGTGACTCTTTGGGCTATCATCGTTCTCCTAACGGGACTGTGGGCTAAACATCGAGGGAAGATCATAACTGTGGGTCTATCATTTCTTGTAGAAATTCCTTGATTTTTATGACTATTTGTATATGCTTTGATGTAATTTTATGTGTTGTGATGGGATTTTAGATGATAATTAAAACTGCCCTTAAACTTAATCAGCGTGTTGGTCAGCTCGTTCTAGAATATCTATATAATCATTTGTTGTAGTTTTTCCCACGTCTGTACGTCTAACTGTCGTCTTGTATGTGCGTGCACGTGAGTGGATAGAATATATATATGTAATATATATATATATATATATATATATATATATATATATATATATATATATATATATATATATATGTTTAGACTGTCTGACTACTCTAAATCTGTCGTAGAAGATAGGTGAAAGAGAGAAGATTTCTCGATTTCAGAGACAGCCTCTATCACAGTCTACCATCTCACTCGTGGAAATCTATTGCTATTACTATCTCTCACTATGACTATCTCTTATTCAAATCTAATCAGAAGGGACCAACCCAAGTCTTAATTCTCCTATCAAAAAATCTACGACATAGGGTAAATCGACATAAGGCCGGCTCTGGCTGTAATGGATCAAGAATACTTTCTGTCTCTTTCCTTAATGGTACACCCTGCAATGGTGACCAGTTCATGGTCCATCTCTTGACTTTATAGTCTGACTCCCCCCATTTCCCCCTCACCCCCCCCCCTCCCCATCCCGCAATTGTCAGCCGGACAGCGTCATCATATATATATATATATATATATATATGTGTGTGTGTGTGTGTGTGTGTAAATATATTAGCAAGGTGTACTTATGGTTAATTAGGTATGTGTAGAATCACACTGTGTTATTTCTGGAGGAAAACCCGAAGTGTGTTGGTTTAGTTTAATTGTATTAAATCAATAGAACGAATGGATTGAGCAAGTTAGTTGTGGAATGGGGTTTAAAGATATTATGCTTGCTGGAAAGGACTATCCAAATTAGAAGAAGAAATGACTATTACAGATTGATTTTCTGTATTATTTGATATATTACACAATGATTACCATAAGGCCTATATTATTTTATAGAAGCATATCATGGACAAAACTGTAACAAGTGAATTACTGAACAATTGTGCTAGAACTTGAACGAATTGTGTTATTCATGACTTACTATGTCTCTTGTGAATAACCACAGCTTGTCTGAACTGTCTCATATTATCTCCTGACTGGCTAAGGAGACAATGAGCGATACTACATAGGTTGTTTACTATGTTTCAGGTTATATTCTGCCCTGAGTGTCATACACAATCTCTAGTGACGAAATCAGCAGGTAGATGTTCAAGTTTGTCAGAGCATTTGCCAGTATTAACTGTGTCATCTTGACGAGTGGAGGACCCGCAGTGATGGGGTTCTATCCAACCATACTGCTGTACGAGGCCTAGGAAGGACTTTGTTTCCGATAAGTAGCTCAGTGTTGGGCTACTTCAACTTTCAAATACCATAAACCCACCAACAAATAAACTATGTGATGATGAAAACACTGTGGTGTATATAGAAGACATTTGACGGTCATTTGAGTCATAAAGTAACATTTATATTCATCTATACAAGAAGGCACAAAAAATTGAGACAGATTCCATCAGGAAGCAAGAAAACAATGAATATGAACTATATTAGTTTAAGACATTAACTGTAAATGTGTTATGTATCTATGAAAGTGACCCATAATTTATTTTGCAATCAATTGAATTTTATTTGAAAATTAAGAAAGAACAAAAGATCTTGTATATAAAAAAATTATAAATTGTACCCAGAGTCTTCAGTGAATTATTTAAATTTGGTTTAAAGTTTTTGTTGTGTAGTTAATTACCCCTAGCAGAGTCATTGTCTAAGGTTAGTCTGGAGACGAGCCCATAGGAATCTAGATAGTACATTACCATCTCATCTAGGAACCTATACAGCTTGACTATGCCTTTGATGTCGATACACCATTACTCTTTTCAGAGAATGGGGTATTTCTTGTAAGACCAGTCTCTTACCTGGCACTATCCTGGTATCATCTGATACATCTATTTGTCCAGGATAATATCACCATCATTATATCTTTCCTCTCGCTACATGCCTCTCCTAACACACTTTCATCTTCCTTGATGGTCTGAGCATGAAGCTCGTGGGCATCGGGTAAACTCAGAGTAAGATGAAACGGTGGAGGAGACAAAGATTTACGTGAGGTATCTTTTTATATTTCTCTCAGTTACTAGCACTCAACTCTGGACACCACCTAAAAGAGACAGATCTAGCGGACACTCGAAGAACAAACTTGTGAGATTTATTCATGCAACGAACGTGATCCCAAAGCCATTAGACTCCTCACGTGAGAAGGAAGCGTCATGAATTCACTGAGAGCCAGCATCAACTACGCCAGACTCCTGCGGCAACCCATTGTCGCCACCTGGTTAGTTAAGGTCACATCAGTGATACAGTACGTGGACATTCTCCCCTCCAGCAAAGAGACTTTAACTTCCAAAAAAAAAGTAAAATTACTCTTTATACAATATTAAATTACTGAACTGTTTCTTTGTTAAAAATCTACTTTTTGTTTTTAACCTTGCTTCAACAATTTTCATAAATAAATATACGGGTGTGTTTACATATATATATAAATATAAATCCTTAGTAGTTCATAACTTCGTTCATTAAAAGTTGATGGTTGCATCAGAGACATAATATACAGAGCTGACATATTACTCTGCTGAATTATCTTCGGTTAGGGGCTAAATAAATACGAGTCAAGCGTCACATTGTGACAAAATTACGGGCGGAGATTTCAAATTTATAAGAACAGAGAAAACTCAGTTTATGTAATTTCATCCTAAAATCCCTGTGAGACTCCCCCAAATAGGAGCATAGCCCTTCTTTTATATCACTGTCAAGAGTAATCTTGAGCGAAGGTTGCTACCTTTGGAAAACCAATATAACAAAGCTTCTAACTGAGCATACGTCGTCAACAACTATATACATTTAAACGCCCTTAACAAACTCTATTTTGTAAAACAAAGTGAACGAATCATCTATATTATGTTGGATCATGCTTCTTAATGTGTGTCTTTATTCCATATATGACATGAAGCAGGCTTCCTACAAGGGGACCAAATGCAGTTGTGGCTGTATGCTCCATAAAGAGCGAATAGGAATTGTGATGATGATGATTGCCATACATGGCCTGAAGTGTGTTCGAGAAAAGAGATTTTCCATCTTGCGTGCGATGTGTTGCTGTGACCAGTGCTGTGCGGTATTTGGTCAAGATTTCTTTAAACAATGCCCACCCACAGTTCTCTCGGAAGACACCTTAACTGAAGCCAGACCCTCTCCTGAAGAAGGCTCGTACTGGTAGTTGATTTTAACTGTATTCTGGCGAGGTGTCCAAAATACGTTATTTTCTACGTCTCTTGGTAGTTGGCGAAAGGGGTTCCTTCGTCTGTGAATTTCCTGGCATATTCATGCATCCTTCTGTGTACGGCTCAGACTTTCAACGAGGCTGCAAGATTTAGTCAGGAAAGTTGACTCGAAAAACCATGAAATATACTGTGTTTGGAAGAGCCTAGCGAACTCATTCATTCATTCATTACCCTCTGCTCCCAAGGAGCATAGGCCTTCAACAAACACAAGCTCTCCTGTCACGTGCCATCATTTTCACCTCTGTTTCCAGCTCTCTTCTCCGTGTGCTTCTTAGTCTACCTCTGCCTCTCTTGCCATGAGGGTTCCAGAACAAGGACTGCCTTGTAGTTGTAATGTTATCAACAGGTTTCCTCAGTGTGTGTCCTATCCATCGCCATCTTCTCTCTCTTTTTCCACTGGCACTTGTCTGGTTCTTGTCATCAGCTCCACATTGGTAACCCTGTCATACCATTTTAATCCTTCTATTCTATGCAAGCACCCATTTATGAAAGTCTGTAGCGTTTTGATTGTTGTTTTTGTTGTTCTCCATGTTTCAGAGCCATACAATAGGACTGACTTGACATTTGAGTTGAAGATTCTTATTTTCTTGTTGGACTTGATTTCCCTTGATCTCCATATGTTTCCCAATGCAATGAAAATTCCTCTTGCTTTTTGTATTCTTATTTTGATATCACTCTCTGTCCCTCCAACTTTGTCTATATTCTTCTTCTTCTTCTTCCATCCTTAGCCACCGACTGTCAAAGCAGTCAGTGGCCATTACGCCTAATGGCGTCTTAGGGCAACAGCAGATAGGTTTTCTTTGCCATTGTTTCCCATCACGCCTAATGGCGTCTTTAGGGTAACGGCAAATCAATCCATTTGCTGTTGTTTCCGTAATCGAAGTGACTGGCAAACGGGTGATCAGCCCGTTGGTTTTGTCTATATTGCTGCCAAGATATGTATACGATTGTACATCTTGTAGTGGTGTTTCTTCAAGTTCAACCCTGTTATCATTTCTTGCATTTGTTCTCATTATTTGTGTCTTTTCTCTGTGTATCTTCAGACCAAGTTGCTGTGACCTTTCATCAAGTGTTTTCATTTTGTCCTGCATCTGATTCGCGAGAAGTACAATGGAGAACGTGATTGGAGTAGATATACGGGAGGTGAGATGTATAGCCTAGATGTCATTGGGTTAATCCTATGCATGGAGGCATATCAGGAGTCATCCTTATATGACAACCAGCTATGCACAATGCTACAATCTACGTACGTGGAAGTGAACTTACGTAGAATTACATCCTCATTGACTCTTGAAATCATCCACACACTGCCAGGATTCCACTTGTGGAGAAACTTGTTGAGAACCCAGCATTGCAAACTAAGCTTGGAGAAGTCACTTGAGCCCCAGGCGTAATTCTTTGGCTTTGACTGTATTGACTGCATGCAGTAGGATCTCACTATGGACCCATTGATAGGCAGGGGAAGCTGAGAGGTGGCTCCGTGCAGGACGTGACAATTCCTTGGGAGAGCCCAGAACCAGAGTACAGTATTTTAGCGCTGCATAGTTGGAGAGCCCCCTTGGATGGTAGGGAATGCACAGTATGCCACACACTTCTTACTCCTAGCTTGGGACCAAATGTGACGAGCCTTTAAATGCAAGCCAAGCTGGAGAAACTGGACTGATTGCTATTGTTTGTGAGATTTCAAAATACAACATTTCTGATTGCAACCTTGTCATATAGTAACAATGTGGGCACGTGGGCTGAATGTTGCTTATAATCAAGCACTTTCTGAGTCTATAGCACTGATAATTCAGAGCTGCCAAGTGAATTCTTTTTTCAAAACCATATCCAGATCATCACCAGTGATGAATCTTTAAAGGAATAGTTGCTATAGCACCCCACCTTTGTTTATTTTACATTGCCAACTATAATTGATTATTAAGTTTGATATCTGTATATAAACAAATGTATAGTTGATTTAGTCATTTTGAGTGAGCTGCACATGTATGTCTCTGTCATTTTAAATACATAGAACAGAGCTATTGAAGTAATATTTTACTGATTTAAATTAGTTGGGGGCTCATCAAAACGAGTAAAACTCTTAATCCTCAAAGAAGGTCAGGGAAGATAAAAAGTTTACACGGCTTCGATCCTATCAGCCGTGGTACTTGATTTCTTAAATTCCTATGAGGCTCCCTAGAACTGAAGTACCATTCTTCGATTCACATCTCTGCCAAGAGTAATCTTGAGCTCAAGGTAAATACCTTTGAAGACCCTCAGTAGATACTCTGAAGGTTGGCCACTGTTGGACCATCTCTGCAAGGGGAGTAAATCCCGTGACACGCGTCCAGGTGATATATTAAAAGTTCAGTAATTTTGTTTCATTCGGGCAACGCCGGGTATATCTGCAAGTTAGTAATACCTTCATTTGTGCACTGGCTTCTTTAGGTCATCCTCATTACTCTTTTTTTAGCTGTCTGTAAAAACACGTAACCTTTAATGATGCTCCTAATTGTTTATTAATTGAAACAACCTCTGCATGAGCAGCAGTTTTATATGATGAGGTTGCCAGTCTGTTACACAACATCATATTACACGTCTTGAACGACATGCACAAGGGTGCAGTAACCTGTTCTTTATTTCTTCTGACCCCCAGGAAATACATGTTTATATGCTGTACCACTGCCTTGCCAACATTCTTCATAGTAAGGTTCTTCTGCCCTAGAATAGCCTGTTTGCAGTTGTGGTTCTAGAAGTTTATAGCTATAAATGTTTAATTCCCTAGATCATGGTTTCTTAACCTGTGGTCCACGAACACTTTGGGGGTCCATGAATGTATTCTAGGGGATCTCTGTACATAAACCTAAAAATTTGAATTTTATATTTTAACTCTGAAAATTATCATACTTTTTTGCTTTACAGAGATATATTCTTTTAAAATTGTTTTTGTATTTCAGTTCGACTATATGCAAGCTTAAAGATTTTTCTTTGTAATAAAATGTATTATTTGTGGGCAGAAATTTTAATTATACATTTTTCTAATGAGTTCATAGCCTTCACCAGACAATCAAAGAGGTCTGTAGCCTTCACCAGACAATCAAAGGGGTCTGTAGCATTCTCCAGACAATCAAAGGTGTTCACAGCCTTCACCAGACAATCAAAGTGGTCAGCAACCCCACCAGACAATCAAAGGGGTCCGTAGCCTTCACCAGACAATCAAAGGGGCCCATAGCCTTCACCAGACAATCAAAGGTGTCCGCTGCCTTCATCAGACAATCAAATGTGTCTGCAGCCTTCGCCATAAAACCAAAGGGGTCTGTAGCCTTCATCAAGGATTCAAAAGAGTCCAGAGTCTTCACCAGCAAGCAAAGCGGTCCATAGCCATCACCAGACAAAAATTATCCGGACAATCAAAGGGGGTCCATAGCACAAGAAAGGTTAAGAACCCCTGCCCTAGATACTTGACATGTTTTTGTTGCAGCTTTCTGTGAACAGCTTATACACACTGTTACTTCGTTTTTATTCCAAGCTAATGTGCATTCTTCTGTTTTTGTTTTTTTAATTAAGCTTTTGATCTCTTTCTGCCCATCACTTTATTTATTTCGTTTGTGGTTGATCTGTCTTTTCACTCTCTTCTATGCCAGTTTGTATCTTAAGTACTGTTTTAATCCATCTCCACCTCAGATTGTTTTGAGAAAAACGCATCCAGTTTTTGGGTTAGTAGTTGAAAAGAAGGATATATCACATTAAAATGACATTTTACATGATGATCCAAACTAACTGTAAGATATTATGTGGGTTGATAGATTAAACTACTGTATGTCAATTTATAATCTTAGATCAATTTAAGCTAAAAGTGGAGATAGAATCAGGCACACTAAGGCAACTAATATGTGAACTTGTCAGATTTATTAAAACTGGGGTCTATAAATATATATACTATTCTGAAAATTCTTCTCTACTATATCTGTTCTTGAAATTGTTATATATATATAACACATGGCTTTGTTTTAGGAAATTTGTGTTAGTCTTATTTTTAATTATTTCTGTCATTAACATGTAACTAAGAAAAAGGACAATAAGACAGGAGTTATGGGACAGACAAAGGATCACATATGTTAAAGGTGAGATGGCACCTCATGAACAGAGAAACCATAAACATGAAAATATGAATAAATGAATTCATATGCAGAAGCTAGCATATTTTGATCCCACATCAAACCACCCCAACAGCTAGCACTAATGTGAACCATTCATCACTAATATTAATATCACCATTACAGCTACTAGCTGCCTAACCACATAAACAAAAGTTGCCATTTGTAACTGATCAAGTCAGGCTGAGTACCCTACTTGCAGGAAAATGTCACAAACAGAACAAATTCACACTAGGAGGAAAATGTTACAAACGCGACAAATTCCCATTTTGAGAAAAATGTCACAAACACAAATTCACATAAAAATGTCACAAAAACAACAAATTCACATTTAGAGAAACATGTCACAAACACACAAAATTCAAATTCACATATGGAGAACATTGTCACAAACATAAATTCACACTGAATATCATCTCATCTCAACCCGTAACCCGTCATGGGTTGTAGGGGTGCCATGGTGGAAGCATCTCAGCAGACAGGGTCCTCCACTGCTCTCTGTCCTCAGCAATGCGTACAAGTGTGGAAAAACCGTGCCCTGCCCATTCTTTGATGTTATCAGCCCAGGATTTTCTGTGCCTTCCTCTTCTCCGTTTACCTTCAACTGTTCTCTGGAGGATCATTTTCGAAAGGGAGTCATGGCGAGTTACATGCCCAAACCACGCAAGCTTTCGACGTTTCACTACTGACAAAAGTGGTTCTTGGTGGCCTGCATAGGTGTTTATTTTCTCTCTAACATAGACATTTGTTTTGTGCTCTTTATAGCAAATGCGCAAAATTCTTATATAACATTTATACTTGAAAGCCTGAATCCTTCGCTCTGTATCTGCAGTGAGTGTCCAGCCCTCACACCCATACAAGAGAATAGATAATACAAGTGATTTGTATAATTTGATCTTCACAGGAAAACTGATGTTACTTTTCCAGATCACATTCAGCCTTCTCATGGCAGCTGAGGCCATCTCAAGTCTTGTCTTGATTTCTTTACTTGATCTTCCATCACTACATATAGTAGACCCCAGATATTTAAAGGTGTTAACTTCTTCTAACGTTTGCCCACTTAACGTAATGTTGGTCGGAACATGTTTCTTATGGCTATTCACCAATATCTTGCTTTTTTCTATATTAATTTCCATTCCATACATTCTTGTTACTTTCTCCAGTCTAGAGGTAAGGTCTTGAAGTTCTGATTCTGTTCCAGCTATAAGATTGATATCATCAGCAAAACGTAGATTGCAAAGAGGTCGGCCTCCAACTGATATGGTTGCTTTATAATAGTAGAGAGCCTCCTGCATAATTTGTTCTAGATATATATAAAAGAGCACTGGGGACAGGATACATCCCTGACAAACTCCTACAGTTGTTTTGAAAAATTCTCCAATGTCATTGCTTGCAAAAACAGCATCCTTGTATAGTGCTTCAATGATATCTATGATGCATACATGCCACATGCTATGGTTTACCCATAATCTGTACAAGGTGTTTGCATTTTCAGATGTGTACACCCTGTACATAATTTCTGTACAGGTTTTCTAACCCATTCCCCTCTTTACTGTGTCTCAGTTCTTTTATAAGGTCCTATTGAACACAGGATTTCCCAGTCTGTTAGTGATAATTAAACACAGAAATAGACTAAATGATATCCACCAGGCCAAACGATTTCGTAGACAAACCTCAGACCTGCTTGAAGTTAACAGCCCCCTAAAGTCTGTGCCAGAACAAACCCCTTGGAGAGAGGAGCATGGACTACCAGTACACATCCACAAGAAAGTGAAAGGAATATTCGACAGGGATGAACAGAACAGCGTGCAACGTAGGACAGTCACTCTATGTTTCCTGGATGATGAATACCCACAGGACCTCTGGGTCCGAGTATACACAGATGGGTCAGCACAGAATGCAGTAAAGAATGGAGGAGCAGGAGTGTACATAGAATACCCAAACAACACTAGGGATACGGTCAGAGTACCAACGGGGAAATTCTGTAACAACTATGATGCAGAAGTCCAGGCAATCAAGGTGGCAACTGAGAAACTACTGAACACCAATCTCGGTCCACAGCCTGTAGTATTCCTGACAGATGCAAGATCAGCACTCCAAGCACTTCAGTCCAGAAAATTGCCAGGTATACAAGCCCTACTTTCTGAACTGTGCAACCAGCGCAGGGTCGCCATGCAGTGGATACCGTCTCATTGTGGAATACCAGGAAACAAGAGAGCAGACGGACTGGCTAAAGAAGGTGCTGCAGACGAGCAACTGGATGTACCAGTTACGTACCATCAGAAGAAAAAGATGATCAAATCTATCAGAAAGCCACCAACATCAACGCAGGATGACTACCAAGCTATGAACAGACCAGAACAAATAGTCATTCTGCGCCTCAGGACAGGACACAACCGCCTCCGCAGCCACATGTATACAAAATTCAAGATTGGCAATTCAGCCATGTTGTGTACATGTGGACAGGCACCCCAGACTGTGGAGCACGTACTTCAAGATTGCCCCGAATATGATATATTGAGGCAAACCCACTGGCCCAGAGAAACAACACTGGAAGCAAAACTATATGGACCTCTGTATGAACTACAAAAGACAGTGAAGTTTATACAAGAAACAACATTGCAGATATAGACAATATATTTCAAGCGAACGAAAGAAGAAGAAGAAGAAGAAGACTAAATGATGACACCATCACATTATTTTTACAGTGTAAAATAAACTCAGACATTTATTGTTTGGGTTTTAAAATAAGTGAAGACCTGCTTTAAAAGGCAAAGTCCCCGTGCCTCATTTATAATGCAGCCCACTGTAAATGAAAATATTTTTACATGAATTAACTCTTTTGATATGTTTTTTTCAGTCTTTGTACAGGTTTTGTGGGTCTTTGTACAGGGTTTTGGATTTTTTGTACAGGTTTTTCATCTCCGAGGTGTGGCATGTATGATGATGTTGGTATCAAAATTGAATTTTCTCATTATTTGCCATAAGCCTTCATGCCAAACTCGATCGTAGGCTTCAGTGAAATTGATAAAGTTTTGGTATAAATCGCGTTGATGCTGGAGATGTTTTTCAATCAGTAATCTAATATTGAAGATTTGTTCTGAGGTTCTTCTTTTTGGTCTAAAGCCAGCCTGTTCCTCGGACAAGATTTCTTCTGATTTCTGTTTTATTCTGTTCAAAAGTATCCTTAACATCACTGTACTTGGATGACTAATAAGGCTAATGATTCTGTAATTCTTGCACATTTTTAGATTTCCTCTCTTTCACTGAATATAAACATGACAAATAGAATGAAAATATTCGTACAAAGAGGAAAAAAAACAAAACAATATGTAAGTTCAGATCTGAAGGGCAGAATCACACTACAGCAGAAGCAAATAAAATGTCATACTTGGAGGAAAATATCACACAAAAAGATAAAAAGAGGTTAAAACTAATGATACAGACAATTACGTTTTCAAAAATACATTTATTTCTGAAATACTAAATGAAAATCTTGGTCATACCAAAACAGTTTAATGGCTACCAGTAAAACTTCACAAAATGGTTTCATTTATTGTCTGAAACATTTTATCTCATGCAATAAAAATTAAGTAGAATAATCTCCTGTGCTATGCAGAAAGAATTTTGATGTCTGCTAAAGTTGAGTTTACAATAATTATCACTGAGAAATGCAGTTCAAGGCAGCTTAGCAAATTATTACAGAAGAATCCATTACTTAATGTTAAAATGAGGCTTATGAGAAAATTTACAATACTTTCCTTAAAAAAACTCAAAAACGCTGACCAATAAAATGCATGGAAGTGAAGTAGATTCTGGTGCCAAAAAAACTGACACGATTATTAAAATTAAAAAAACAAAAAAACTAACAGTAATGAAAATCTGAACGATATAAATAAAATGTCTTATGGGTGACTTTCTTTGTAAGCTTTGATCCTTGGGTTTTTGCCAACTTCCTCAACAAGCGCTTTAAACAAGGGATATTTCTTAATTGCTTCCCCTGTGTATGGCTTGATGAATCCTGTAGCCACATCATAGGCAATGAGATCTGCCAGTGTATAACTGTCACTTGCAAAATGTTTTCCGCCATTTTCCTGCAGTAATTTCTCAGCAAAACCAAGAAACTTCGGTGCAGTCTCCTCTTTCAGTTGTTTCTCAATCTCTGCTTTCTTTGCTTCATCTGGCTCACGGAAAACTTTGACGACTGCCTGAACGAGGTCCTCTATTAGTTGAGCAAACTGGTCAATTTTCAGACCATCTAGATTTGTTTTGCCATACAAGCCATTGCATCTGGAAAAATAATTAGCGATGGCCAAACTCTGGCCATAAGTCTTGCCATCAATCTCAACAAATGGAAGTTGCCCAAAGGGAGATGATGGCTTGAGTTCTGGCCACTTTTCTCGACTAATACGATTGTCTTCAAACTCTACACCTGCCCATGTCAGAATGAGACGGATAATTTCTGCACGTCCGTTTAAGTCAAAATAGGTCAGTTTTATTTTGCTGTTGGCCATTTTCCTGTAAAATACAAAGAATGGTGATGCTTATAAGGTTATATAAAGAGATCGTTAATTTGGTAATGTAAACTGGCATTTTATATTATAGTAAGTGTCTGATAAAGTCTGGGATTTTTATGTCACTTCAAACAAAAACATTTTTAATAGGGCTGGGATCTTTAATGATTAATCAGTGTTAAAAATTTTTTAAACGATCGATAAGATAAATTTTATTCAATTATTCAATGTTTAGCAATGTTTGTTTTTTTGCTTAAACCAGACAGCATTTGCTATGTTTAGAGGTTTGTGATACCTACAGAATTTGGCAAATTTGGTCAATAATGATAAATTGTTTGTTGTAGATTTTCAATATTTTCATTATATTTTCAGACGATGCTGCCTCATAACAAAATAAACAAATTCCTTAGTGATTTAGAAAAAAAAAATGTGTATTTATGATTTATTATAATTTATCAAATAGTTCAAAATTTATTGATTATTCTTCAATTAAAGAAATTTGATTAATTGATTGAGCTTTTTTTTAAATGATCCCAGCCCTAATTTCAAATAATTAGCCACATTGAAATAAAGCACCTGATTGGCTGAGTTTGGTTAGAGGGCTTGCCTGGCATGGCAAAGTTACTGGGTTCTGGTTTCAAAACATGGTAGCTTCAAGCTCCAGCCTATCCAGCCATAAATGGATGCCTGATCGCTCTTGAGCTAGGGAAGGCAAATGCAGTGAAGAAGGGAACTGGTGTCCCCCCCCCCCCCCCCCCCCACCCCCACCACCCCCCCCCCCCCCCCCCCCCCCCCACCCCCCCCCCCCCCCCCCCCGCCACCCCCGCGCCCCCCCCCCCTCCCCCCACATCCACCCCCCCCCCCACCCCCAGCCCCACCCCCACCCCCCCCCCCCCCCCCCCCCACGCACCCCCTGTTTCTCTTGTTAAATTGAATTTATGGGGGAAAAAACTCTGATTTTTCCATGTGGTTACTTCTGGTTCCCTATCATGAAAAACACTTAATACTTTAGACAGATAAAGTGTTGTCTCCACAAAGAAGGACAAAGTGTAATGGACTTTCAACAATTGCTATCTCTTGCTCTGATAGTATGCTCCATTTTCTGTTCACCTTTGATGTTAGCTTCCCATATTGAAGAACTGTTGTCCTCTTGCCTATAATATGTCAACCTTTCTTTCTATTATAATATTCAAAAAAGTGTTACATCTCTTTATTTGGCCCAAATATTTTATTTATCAAATTTGTACCTCTTATTAATCTTCCTTTTATTCCTAGTTTTTGCATATCCATGAAATCAAAATATAGACAGTGTCAAAATCTCACCATTGGTCAGTTTGCTGGTACTTGTTGTTGCATCAAGAATCACGAAGAGTGCCCCAGATAGTTTCTGGAGGTCTCAAATGAGAAGAGAATGAATAAAACAAATGCTGCCTCATGCACGTTATACAAGGTGACTACTCCCTCATGCACGTCATACAAGGTGACTACTCCCTCATGCACGTCATACAAGGTGACTAATATGAGATTTTGCATGAGGCTGGCAACTGCAGCATGACAAACAATTAGCAACAGAAACCACTGCAGCAACAGAAACCACTGCAGCAACAGAAACCACTGCAGCAACAGCATGTGAAGGCTTGGTGCATTCTTCCTGCATGGGGACCAATGGTGAAATTTTGACACCGTCTGTATTTGGATTTCATGGATATGCAAAAAAAATTTTTTCTTGTCCTTTCTTTTTGTAAGACATTTTATTATTTGTGTGTTTTTGTAATTTCTTTTCATTCTTCATTTTCTGTTGTCAGTTTTGTGCCTTCAGGAATGTGAAAGTTATTGGTTTAGTAACCTCCAACATATTCCTTGTTCATCTTTGACTGACATTATGTTTCATTACATGAGAAATCAGATTGGGGGGAAAATGATACATCCCTGCCTGACTGCTTGTTTCACTAGTTGTTACTGTGGTTCAGAATAGACATCACTGCACCAGGCAAACCTGTAGGTGCTTAGTCTCTTTCAGCAAATGAAGGTATGAATGCTGATTGTTCCTATAGCACGCTGTTTTTTTAATACTAGTATCATCATCATCATCAATCATTTTCTTTTGAGCTCCTTACAGAGCACACAGCCACCACTATCACTGGTTCTCTTGCAGGAAGCCTGCACCAAGCATTCACATGCTCTTGAGATTGTGGTTTCTGTGGCAATTTGTTTGACATGATGAGGTTGTCAACCTCAGGCATAACCTTACATTAGTCACCTTGTTTATGACATGCCTGAGGGTACAGTAATCCTATTCTTTCTGTGTCACTTGAGAGACGCGATGGAACTATGCTAGTTTACTAGTTGAAAACTGTCAGGTGTATTCTCCACTCTTAAACCACTATTTGCTTTGAAGAAGACATTTCTATTTTAATGTTAGATCTTCCTCGTCAATTCTTAAGCCTTTTAGCTTTCTTATGCTCTCAATATTTCACCTTGTCAAATGCATTCATACATTTTCAGATTAAATCAGCTGCTGTCTTACACAGAAGGTCGACTGCAGTGCATTTCCAATATTTTCGTCCCTTGTCTTTATAGGACACTCAAGACTCTTTCCTGTCCATCACTTCATGGTATCTGTCCACTTAAAGTTCTATCTTCCTCTGGCACGTTTGCCTTCAAATCTTCCTTCCATTAACAAAATGTAATAATTTACGAAGCAGAAATGTAGGTTTCTCTACACTTCTTATGGTTTTCATAATTACGTCACAGAGATTTTGGTTGAAATTAAAAACAGTGAAAGGTGTTCTTCGATATCATCCAAATAAATCGCTGACATTGTTAAGGTTAGGATTAACCATTTTTACTGCCATATCAAAACGGCCTACTAAGCTGTCAGTTTGTGTGTTTCTAATTATAGGCTATGTCACAAATGTCGAACATTACCTTAAGGTGTTAAAGGTGACAGTGACTTGTTCTTACAAATCAACTGTCGAAATGATGCAAGAAACATACTGGCCTACTCTCTTCAAGCAGGGACAAAATTTAATTAAGTTATCAAAATCGCAGAATGGGAGAAGATCAGCTACCATGATAACCATGGGAAACAAAGAGCCAGGGATCTAGACCTCCAGGAAGACCCAGAGTCTGCTGGGAGGACAACATTAGACAATCTTTGAAAGACTGAGGACTAGAATGGAATCAGGCCAGGAGGAAGACAGCCGATAGGATAGTTTGGCACTCTCTCTTCCAAACCACTACACCTCACGGTAGAAGAGGAACGACTAAGTAAAATTAAGTAATCAAAATTGTATTAACGGGTATTGTGCCATCAATGTGATGTTTTAAAAACGACCAACAGTATCTCAGATACAAAGTGTAATTCTGTGTTATTTCATAGATTGTGCTTTCTCAAAACATTCGTTACGGTAATTTACCTAAAACAATACGTTGTTCTAAATATCGCACGATAGCATTGTAAGTCACTATAAATACAAGATTACTTTATTACTTTATGCGCCCAAAAACCTATATACCAATACAGCATACGCGTCGCCTTAATACTGCCTTATCTCATCTCCACTTTTGGCCCAAATTGACCCGAGGTCATAAACCTACATCACATAGTTTAATCTGGACCTGAGGTCATAAACCTACATGACATAGTTTAATCTATCATCCAACACAACATTTTACAGGTAAAAGTTTGGATCATCATGCTAAATATCTTTTTAATTGGATATATCCTTCTTGTCAACTAGTAACCCAAAATCTTTGAACGCGTTTTTCTTAAAACAAGCTGAAGTGGAGATGGACAAGGTTGCCACTCAAGTTCTAGAGATAAACCCAGATTTTCTTCTTAAAAACCCCAGAAATACCCAGATTATTTTATTCCTCAAATACACGGGATAGATGATGCTTACAAAATCTTTTAGTGCAACTTTAGCACAAATAAGCTGTGTGCTACCAAAGTTTATTTATTTCTTCATTTTTATTTTATTTTTTATTACCAAAAATTCACAATTATATAAAAATGATTTTATTAACACCCCAATATATGAACTCTTGAAAATGAGATATTTTATCAGTAACATACTTTCAGCAATTACATTAACAAAACGTTTCTCAAATTAAATATAAAATGTTAGTTGTAACTTGTTACTGTTGAAAATTATCACTTGTCAGAGACTCGGCATCCATGTCGACAACTTCTCCTTCGTCAAGATCATATACATGAATTGGCAATGTGGAATCTTGATTGTGGAGTTCCAAAATCTTTGCATATCTCTGCTGACAACGTCCTTAACGCATATTTTCAACCACGCTTTTACTAGGATTAAATTTATGACAAACTCCATCTTTGGCAACTGCTTGTTTGGCTAGTATTTGATTGGAAACTGTTTCGCACAAAAGCTTGTTGGTTTGTTTAGTTTTAACTAAGTTAACCTTCGAAAACACTTTTGACGCATGCTGAAGAGCAAGGTGGCGTGTGTGTCATCATGCTGCTACAACTACCTAGCGAGCCTTCACCATCGCTCATTTTATAATCTTATAATAACAAAAAAAAAAAACAATATGCTGTTTATCTGTTTAAGTCTGAAATTTAAAAAGAATACTTTAAAACATATCGCAAAAATGACTGAGTATTGTAGATGACAGCCATTAACAGAATAACAGGAAATAGATAGTTGATGTAAACGAGTCAAAAAACAACGTCATTGATGTGGTTAAAAACAAGAATTAAATTTAAGTGGTTAAAAAAAATATATAGCACATAATGTTTTACATTTAATTATAATATACATATAATGTATAATGCTCAGTGCACAGAATATACATACATTGTAAATGCCAATTGTCATATATACCCAGATTAATGCAGATCTGAGAAAAAAAACATAGGCCTACCCAGATACCCAGACGGAAGCCAAAAACCCAGATCTAGTAAAAAAAAACTACCCAGCTGTGGCAACACTGGAGATAGAATACAGCAATACTGCGGCGACACAATGTAGCCTAGATAACACGAATTATTAAACAAAATTATTTCTATTTTACATCTTAAATTTTTCCTGCAGACTGGAAAGCAATTTTTATACGTTTTTATTTCATGTACATTCGTAATAAAAAAAGCAGTATTCAACGCAAGTCACTGCATAAAAAACGCATACAACTTACTCAGCTGAGGTTCTACAATATACGATGACTAGAGATGATGGAGAAATAATACGGTCAGAACACGTCGACAGCCGGGGAAAGAATGCACCGGGGAAAGAATGCACCGGCAAGTCACTGACTGCGCGTCAAGGTTGAGTCCGGGAGACCCCATTCGCCCCACCAGTCATACGTTTTTTTTTTCTCTCCCTTTACTGTTACCCCATTTACCGTAAAGTCGGCTATACGGCATCATGGATATAAGCAAACATATATTTTGCCATGAATTGATGTTCTTTTGAATTTAATCAAATCAATCCAGGTTGATCCTTAGTGTAGGTTACATAAGTCTTCCGTCTCCTTTCTTCATTTTTCTGTGCCTTATCGAGCATGGGGCAACAGCTATATTAGTCCACGTGCAGGAGGAAGCCTGGACCAAAGCAATTACCGTATGTGTTCTTGCAGCGTTTTTATATGGTGCCTCATGCACAAGCTCACTTTAATGCCTAGTGGCAGCAGTGTTCTTGTTCTTTATTTATCTCAATGAAGAAACCCCTGAAATTACAAGGGTCTACTGTATATACACGTGTTACAAAGTGTGTGTAAGTGTGTGCGTGCTTTTCATGAGTGTGAGTGCGTGATTTTCCTTAAAATCTCCTAAAATTATTGTCTCGTCATACTTGTCATGGCGTAAAACCACAACAAACAAGACAAAAAAAGACAAAACCAAAGCATGTGGTCACGAGTGGATAATTTCACTTGTTGCCATTGTATGAGCTTCCCAGCGAGTATCGAAGAGAGCTTTCAGTACAGGCTCATTAACCACATGTTTTAAGAACTCCCCATCGGTGTGTTAAGGCAGAATACAGAAATGTGTGTAAGATTTAGAGAGTGTGCTGCACATGGCTTAAATGTGAAATTTTTTTTTAAGCTCTTCTGCTGCATTTATTCATAACATCCCACGGGAAAGGTTGTCTTTAGACATGTACATTCTAGTGACCTCCCCTTGTAATGTTTATCTTGGTCATGCACAAACAGGCAACGGTTCTATTTCATTGTAACGGGAGGTCACTATAATGCACACCATGTTAACAGCATTGTCTCACAACTGCACTTTGAAAAAAATATATATATATTTTACACACTTGCCACAGATAATCCAACATTTGCTATTTATTCTCTTGAGTGGCTTTCCAGTTTTAAGAATGTTAAAAATCTTTCCACTGGTTTTTCATCTGTGGGTGAGACATACCTCATTACAATTCTTACTTGATCAGAGTGTGAAAGTTCAGAAAGAGTCCCAGATTCACTAAAGCATCCAGCAAATCATCTACGTCAATAACACTGAGTGAACTTTGTCGCTCATTAAATCTACTACTGCACCACAAAAAGGTGGGTAAATACAAGTGTTGCAATCATTACACATAAACATTTCTGGTACAGTACATGCCAATCGAAATGGTCATGTATATAATTCATTCGATTACATCATTAGCTAATTAATGTTTTTTTGTGCCCATGTTAAACTGGTGCCATAAGCATCTGCTAAGTGCGATTAACGGACAACCCGGCTGTCTGTACGTGCTACAATGTCCTATGTTAATCAATAAATACCCTTTAGCTCCCCGAGGAGCATAGGCCTTCAACAAACACATGCCAAGTCTTCCTGTCCTGTGCCATCCGCTCAAGTTCTTTCCATGTTTTCCTCATCATTTTCACCTCTGTTTCCAGTTCTCTTCTCAATGTGTTTTTTGGTCTACCTCTGCCTCTCTTTCCCTGTGGATTCCAGAACAAGGACTGCCTTGTAATGCTATCAACAGGTTTCCTCAATGTGTGTCATATCCATCACCAGCGTCTTCTTCTCAACTCTTGTTCCACTGGCACCTGTCTAGTTCTTGTCATCAATTACACATTTGTGACTTTGTCATACCATTTCAGTCCTTCTATTCTACACAAGTACCCGTTTATAAAAGTCTGTAGCTTTTTGGTTGTTATTTTTGTTGCTCTCCATGTCTCAGAGCCATACATTAGGACTGACTTGATATTTGAGTTGAAAACTCTTATTTTCGTGTTGGACTTGATTTCTCTTGTTCTCCATATGTTTCCCAATGCAACGAAAGCTCCTCTCGCTTTTTGTATTCTTATTTTGATATCACTGTCTGTCCCTCCAATTGTCTATATTACTGCCAAGATATGTACGATTCTACATCCTTTAGTGGTGTTTCTTCAAGTTCAACCTTGTTATTATTTCTTGCATTTATTCTCCTAATATTTGTCTTTTCCCTGTGTATTGTCAGGCCCACTTGTTGTGACCTCTCATCGAGAATTTTTATTTTCTCTTGCATCTGAAATTTACAACAGTATATAGCTATAGACAACAGATGTGGGATATCTAAGAAATCAGGAAAGAAGGGAAAAATTTTCATTCACAGTATCCAAGAAATACCAAGTACTCCAACAGCTGGAAGATGAAGCAGATACGGAAGACCACTGGCAAGAAGTAAAAAAATATATGGAACGAGACATGTGAAGAAGTACTGAGAAAAAGAGAACATTAGCACAAAGCATGGATAACAACAAAAACCATTAGTAAGATAGAAGACAGGAAAAACAGGAAAGCAGATTTAAACAGAAGCAAAACCAGCAGCTCCAAAGCCAAGGCTCATGAAGTGTACATTGAAGCAAACAAAGAAGTAAGAACAAATAAAAAGAGACAAGAGGAAGTATATTGAAGAGTTGGCAAGGGAAGCTGAGGAAGCTGCAGTCAAAGGAAATATGAGGGACCTGTACAACGACACAAAGAAGCTAACAGGGAGATATAAGCAAGCTAATGGCCTCATAAAAGATAAGAATGGAAAATTGCTTAGTAATATACAAGAACAAATGAAGAGATGGACAGAACATTTTGAGGAACTTCTCAATAGACCAGCTCCAACTAATCTCCCAGACATCCAGCCAGCAGAAGAGGAGCTACTAATCAGCTGTGAACGACCAAGTAGAGAAGAAATAAAGAAAGCCATAAAGCTTCTGAAAGTTGGAAAAGCAGCTGGTCCAGATGGAATTCCAGAAGAGGCCATCAAAGCAGATATTGATACCTCTACACAAATATTATACAAACAACTTGGCAAAGTCTGGGAGAGAGAGAGGAAATACCAGCAGAATGGAAGGAAGGTTACATATAAACGTATTAAAATGTTAATCTAATAAATATGCATAACATGACGTCATCATCATCATTCATTCCCTGCTCCATTTGGAGCATGGGGCAACCTGCTTTGGTTCCCTGTGAGAGAACCGGCATGAAGCTGTCACAAGCTTTTGCTGTGGGGTTGCATGACTATCATTTTCATATGCTGAGGTTGCCAGCCTCTTATGAACATGTACAACCACCAGCAAGTTAAAAATGTCAAATGTAAAATATAAAATGATAAGATGTACAACTCATCCCGTATCGGGTTATAATTTACAGACGTCTGACACAGGAAGATGTCCAAATGCTGTCGGGCCACTGGTTATGAGGCCATCTTACAGGTAGTCAGGGTATTAATATTATTTCTAATGCCACTTTGACACGAAGTGGCTTTAATTTTAGAGTCTCTAGTTGCTCCGTTACTGTACAGCGGTTAAAAAGTCACAGCGAAGAGTCAAACGACTTTTTGCCGGTAAAACATAGCACAAAGAGAAAGGAATTTCATTCAGAAAAAAATGGGAGATCTGATTTTAGACGTGTGGTGGATTTTCTAGAGGAAAGAGAACTGGTATGATAAAAGATTGAAAGAGAGAAAAGAAGGCGATTTTTACTTCGTCACAGTGACGAGGGAGAGTTGTAAACAGACATACTGATGTAATAAATCAGCAGAGCTTTGCGAGCATTCATGACGATGATGATAAAGATGATGATGATGATGAAGAAAGGAAGCTGGGTGAAGAGACAAACCATTGTGAAGATAAGAGGAAGACAGTGCACATTTTTAGGGCATATTCTAGAAAGAGGAATAACAACGGGAAGGACTGAGGTAAGACGGGAGGGAGAGTGAGAGAGGGGGGAGTGAGAGATTACTAGATAATCTGACAGTATGGCATGAGAGGAAGTCACAAAAATACACACACACAAAACTCACGGACAACACAAGAAGCATGAGGATGATGAGAGAAACAATTGCCTACACCATCGACAGACGGCACTTGATAATGAAAATAAATGATGATGATGATGATGACACTTCAGATATTAGAAGATTAGCTCACTTAACCTTGTTTTGTCTTGTGAGCATTATTTTTCATTTGTTGGCCATACCAAGGCTTCAATTGACAATGCCTACATTTTACATCTATTTAAGTTTAGTGAGTGTCCTAGAAAAGCTAGTAATGAAACGAAAAATAATTAAAGAGATCAACGTTAGACAGCTAAAATATTTGGCCAAACAAAAAGACATAACACCTTGTTGAAGACCACCATGAAAAGAAGAGTTCAATGCATACGGGCAAGAGGGAGACGTCGCTATAAATGGGAAGACAACATCAAGAGATAGACATGATTAAGTCTATCAGAGTGCACCATCAAGACAAAGAGGCAGAAGACGTTGGAGATCCATTCCAGCCGACCTTCGATGTAGAGATGGCAGCTGATGATGATGATGATTTGTATTTGATTGAATGTATGCCTTCAACTCTTCCTTCTGTGATGGTCTTCAGTAAAGTGTTATGTCATTTTACATGGTCAAAATATTTCAGGTGTTTAAATTTAATCTCCTTCATTAATTCTCTTTTCATTCCTGGTTTTTCTAGGACCCATTTTTTTGTTTTCTTTTCCTTCTATGAGATGTCGTGAAGTGGTCTGATTCACAACACGTCATTCTGTGTAACTCTGACCAAAACCGCGCGCCATACTTTGTGAGAACTGCATGATACACGGACCAATCAGATGGTACATTTATGCAGTGTTTACAAAAGCATTAGACAGTCAAAATGGCCAGTCCTAATCTGTGCAACCAAGTGAAAGATGACATTTAATTACAGCATTATGAAAGAAGTACCACCTGGAAGAGGTCACTAATGCAATACTGGGAATGTTGCTCTACACGTCTGTGCAGAGACTTCCACGAATAGTACTATAGGAAGGGAGAAATCTCTGGTTGAATGCATCGAGACCTCAGGTTGGTCCATAATTTTGCTGTTTAAAGTACGCATAGAATAAAATGCACTTAGGAAAGTAAAAGACAATTAAATAGGAAGTTAAAGGATAATTCAGAGCGTATTTTAAGCCTTAGATGAATAAAATCGCTCCAGGAATAACGCAGATAAATGAAATCTTAGTTTTCCTGATTTGTACACATAGGCACATTTTACATACATTTTCGGAACGCAAAACACACGGTGGATAACTCCCTCTGGCGTCCGGCTTTGGGATATATACTGTTCAAAAAAAGAAACGCAACTTTTTTGGTGTTACTTTTATAAAAGATATTCGCTGATTGACATCAGTCAACCTATCGACTGTGTCCACCTGGTCATTAACTTCTCATGGTTACCTGAATTATACTCACCTCATGATTCGTGAGGTCATGAAAGAGGTCAAGGTCAAAACAACATTTTTGACAATAACTCGTGACAGGTTCATGAGAATCCCGTGAAACATACTGAACACAAAACTCTCTGACCATATTATTGAATGCCTATAAAAGATTGACGCTCCTCGAATAAATTCAGTTGAAAAATTCAATGCGCAAGAATGGCTCATCTCACTACAGAACAACGACTCATCATCATTGGACGTTTACAGACTAGACAGTCACAAAGTGTAGTGACCAGACAATTTAATGTGGATAAAAGTACCATTAGTCGCCTTTGGAGGCGATTTCAAGAAACTGGCTCAGTGGCAAACCGGCCGCGCAGTGGAAGACCCAGAGTCACAACTCCTGCCGAAGACCGCTGTTGCGCAAGAATGTCGCAACGTATTCTGTGTACTTTATATTTTTCTTATGCAAAGGGAAATAACTCGTGTAATTGTATGTCACTTTTACTTACAACAGTTTTAATTTCTTGTTGGCGTTCGGTTGCCGATAAGTTTGTTTGAGCGATCTTAAGTCATGTCCATATATGGAGCGATCTTAAGTCATGTCCATGTATGGAGCGCTCGGGCCCACTTTTCTTGATAACATTTGGCAACTTGCAATGTTTCGGATTCCTATCCTTTTAAGGCTCGATCGAGAAGGTACTATCTTCGTATATTATCTGAACTGTATTCGAATCGCGCGTTTCTGCGCATGTCTAAAGTTTTTGGTTGTTGGTTTCCGCCCGGGCAGTCTGGAGCAGTCTGTGGCAGATTCGTTCGAGAGCAAGACGCCTGTTTTGCCAGCGTCTGTGCTTATTCTATCAGGAAATGGAGTCCTCTATACATTGTTTGTTCCTTTGAGATGATATCTCTCTTGTGATTCGAAGCGCCTGGAAGCGTGTGAGTTATGTGGTTTATTTCCTGAAGAAAAGGTAATGACATTTTGAATAACATTATCGCCATCTTTCGAGATTGACATTGTTTGTAGCCTGCTTATTGAAGAGTCTACGTTATGAGAAGTTTCTCAGCTCACGAATCACGTACATTGTTATGCATCGGGTTGATGCATGTCCTAAGGACTATTTACTTGTTGAACTCTGCTGCTCGATCTAGGTTTGATACCTTTGTTGACTAAAGGAACTTTGAGGACATTGTTAGGTACTTCAGAAGATATGCTTGTCTTGCTGAGGTCAGATAAAGGAGAGTGGATTTGATCTCCTACGGATATCTTCCGGCTATTATGGAAAGGGATGGAGGTTTCTCCTGACTACATGTACAGCTGGTTATGATGTACTGATATTCATATGATTCACCATTATTATGATGCTGTCTGCTATCCAGTGTTGTGCTGACTATGTCAATGTAATGATGACTGTTCTACCGTACACGTAATGTATCTGCATATTAATGTCTATGCACCTCGTCATTGTGGCGTCCACAATACATTATGAAAACGTCACTTGCTGTTTAAAGATTCCTTGACTTTTTACGTTATAAGTCGATGTGACGTCCATGTTTGAAACTGTAGCTGTTGAACTCCACACTCACATCATTCATACATACCAGACTAAAGACACCATATTATTACGCCTTTATCATCCCTGGTGTCTGAGGGTGATACACCACGCTTCAAGTGCCAGCATTACCTTACCTTTGGCAAGTAGAAGAAATATGACACCCTCAACCTTGTGTGGCAAATAATAATCCACGGAACATTTATCCAACAACGTAAATACCACGCAACAACAATAAGTTTGCTACGCAACATTTGGTGGCCATAAGCTGGTTTGGTCTGGTGCCAGCATACACGGGGTCCCTTACCCGCTACATTCTACAAGAAATCAACATACAGCATTCTCCAAGACATCGTCATACGGAATCCTGGAAGTACTCGGCGTTGCCCGGTATTTTTGCAACATAGAATTTTTTGCTAAGCCTAATGCAAGAAAATGACACTACCCGGCGTTGCGGCATTTTTGCTTACGTGTTCTTGCATTGAGAAGGCCAAGTTCCGGTTGCTACGGGTTCTTTACTGAGAAGGACAAGTACCGATTGAAGCAATTTACTGTTACATAAGAAGGCCAAGTTCCGTAACTACACTACCTGTACTGATCAGAAACTCAAGTTCTACCATCGTCTTGGCAGTTACCACGCAAGATCAACATGCTCGATCAACGTTGGATCTTCTGTCCATAGAATGTTGATCTTCACATGTTCTTGGCTCTGCTGACGGTTGGATGACCATAAGTTAAGTGGCCTGTTTGTTCGTGAACTGTGCCCTTATACTTCTACTGAGTCTTCTGTATTTCTAATTCTTTTGTTACATGTTATATGTTTATATGTTATTTGTATATTTATATGTTTACTTTTCTGCGGGTCTGGATGGGTGGTGACTCCTATAGATCATACCACGTGACAGAGGTTTTCTATTGAGAGTGTTCTGTAGGGTATGCAAATTTCCTATAGTGAAATTTGCTAAGCGACTTTTGTTGCTATTTCTATTAGTTGTGATGACATGTGTTAGTGTTGTTTTCGTTATTTTTCGCATTCTTTAGTTTTGTTTTGATTTGTTTGTACTTGTAGATCTCCTCTTTTCTATTGTTTATTTTTATACACAATTTATATTTATACACTGTGGTGTCTTGTATTTTGTATCATCTTCTCGCAGATATCATCACATTTTTTGTGATATTCCTTTACTTTTCGCTTTATTTTTAGTTGATTACTGCGAGTGTTTTCGTTATTGTTTACATTGTTATTGTTTACATGGTTAATGTTTACATTGTTATTGTTTACATTGTTAATGTTTACATTGTGATTGTGTTTACATAGTCATTGGTTACATTTAGGGTAATTAATTAGTGGATTCACCGTAGCTCTTCTTCTGCTGGCTGGATGTCCGGCGGGTTTTGTGGAGCTGGTCTATTGAGAAGGTCCCCAAAATATTCTGTCCACCTCTTCATTTGCTCTTGTATATAGCTGAGCAGTTTCCCATTCTTGTCTTTTATGAGGCAACTTGTTTGCTTGTATTTCCCTGTTAGCTTCTTTGTGCTGCTATACAGTTCTCTCATATTTCCTTTGGCTGCAGCATCTTCTGCCTCTCTTGCCAACTCCTCAATATACTTCCTCTTGTCTCTTTTGATACTTCTTTTTACTTCTTTGTTTGCTTCTGTGTACACTTCTTGAGCCTTGGCTTTGGAGCTTCTAGTTTTGCTTGTGTTTAACTCTGCTTTCTTGTTTTTTCTGTCTTTTATCTTATTGATGGTTTCTGTTGTTATCCATGCTTTTTGTTGTCTTTCCCTTTTCCCCAGTATTTCTTCACATGTCTCCTTCCATACTGTTTTGACCTGCTGCCAATAGTCTTCTGTATTCTCTACATCTTCAAGCTGTTGGAGCACTTGGAATTTGTTGGATACTGTGACCGCAAATTTGTCTCTTGTTTCTTGATTTCTTAGCTGTCCTACATTAAACTGTTGTCTATAATTTTGCATTGTTGCATATCTCTTGAGTTTCATTTTTATTTTGGCTATCAGAAGATGGTGATCTGATGCCACATCTGCTCCTCTATATACCTTTACATCCTGAAATGATGATCTAAACTTCTTGTTTATGCATATATGATCAATCTGATTTTCTGTTCTATGGTCTGGTGATATCCATGTTGCCTTGTGTATTCTCTTATGTGGAAACATGCTTCCTCCTATAGCCAGTTGATATGAAGCACAGAAGTTTGCGAATAGCTCTCCATTTTCATTCATTACTCCTAGCCCATGTTTTCCCATGACTTCTTCAAATCCAGTGTTGACTGTACCTATCTTTGCGTTCATGTCACCCATCAAAATTGTGATGTCTCTTCTTTTTACTTTATCCATAATTTCCTGTAGTTTAGTATAAAATGCTTCTTTCACAGACTCTTCTTTGTCATTAGTTGGTGCATAACATTGGATGATATTTACATGAATTTTCTTTTTAGCTGTTTTGAAAGAAGCTGTTATTATTCTGGGTCCAACAGCTTCCCATTCAATTAGTGCTTTCTGTGCTTCTTTAGATAACATAAGAGCTACCCCTTCACTGTGGTGTGAACTTTCGTCTTCATGTCCTGAGGACAGCACCAATTCACCTGTGATGAGTTTCTTCCTGTCTACCCCCTTCCACTTTGTTTCACACATTCCCAGAACCTCGATTTTGTATTCCCTCATTTCTGCTGCTACTTGCGCCACTTTCCCTTGTTCGTTTAATGTCCGAACATTCCAGGTGCCAAATCTGGAAGTTCTCCTAGAAGAAAGAAGGTTAGTCAGCAACACAGACTCCTTTCGGCTTTCTCTGTGTTGCATCATACGCCTCCCCGCGAGAGGACCTTCCCCTGTCTTGGATGGCTGTGTTTTATTTTCTTTATTTGACTTGTCCATATTTGTTGAAGTTTTTTGTGGTGAAAGACCAACGAAGGAAGAAATAAAGAAAGCCATAAAGCTTCTAAGAGAGGGAAAAGCGTCTGGACCTGATGGCATTCCAGCAGAGGCCATCAAAGCAGATATCGACACGGCTACAGAGATGTTATATAAATTACTTGGTAAAGTCTGGGAAAAGGAAGAGATACCAGCAGAATGGAAGGAAGGATATCTGGTTAAGTTGCCTAAGAAGGGAAATTTACAAGAGTGCACAAATTATAGAGGAATAATGTTACTATCAGTGCCAGGAAAAGTATTAAACAGGATTATCCTTGAGAGATTAAAAGAGTCCATAGACAAGAAACTGAGAGATGAACAAGCAGGTTTTCGACAAAACAGATCATGTACAGACCAGATAGCCACTTTGAGAATAATAGTTGAACAAAGTCTGGAATGGAATTCACCACTATACATCGGATTTGTGGACTACGAAAAGGCATTTGACAGTGTAGACAGAGAATCACTTTGGAAATTGATGATGCATTATGGAGTTCCCCTGAAGATCATTAATTTAATAAAGAAAACATATGAAGACATGACATGCAGAGTTCTTCACGAAGGACAGCTTACAGAACCGTTTGGGATAAGAACAGGAGTGCGACAGGGATGCCTCTTGTCTCCATTTCTTTTCTTGCTGGCAATAGATTGGGTTATGAGATCATCGACAACACTCAACAGAAATGGAATCCAGTGGACTCTGACTAAGCAGTTGGATGATCTGGATTTTGCTGATGACTTGGCTCTTCTGTCCCATAACCGTAATCAGATGCAGGACAAATTGAAAACACTCGATGAGAGGTCACAGCAATTGGGTCTGAAAATACACAGGGAAAAGACAAAAATAATGAGAATAAATGCAGGTAATGATAACAGGGTTGAACTTGAAGAAACACCAATTCAAGATGTAGAATCATACACATATCTTGGCAGTAATATAGACAAAGTTGGAGGGACAGACAGCGATATCAAAATAAGAATACAAAAGGCAAGAGGAGCTTTCATTGCATTGGGAAATATATGGAGATCAAGAGAAATCGGATCCAACACGAAAATAAGAATCTTCAACTCAAATGTGAAGTCAGTCCTATTGTATGGCTCGGAGACATGGAAAACAACAAAGACAACAACCAAAAAGCTACAGACTTTCATAAATGGGTGCTTGCGTAGAATAGAGGGATTAAAATGGTATGACAAGGTTACCAACGTGGAACTGATGACAAGAACTAGACAAGTGCCAGTGGAACAAGAGATGAGAAGAAGACGATGGCGATGGATAGGACACACACTGAGGAAACCGGTTGATAGCATTACAAGGCAGTCCTTGTTCTGGAACCCCCAGGGCAAGAGAGGCAGAGGAAGACCAAGAAGTACATGGAGAAGAGAGTTGGAAACAGAGGTGAAAATGATGAGGAGAACATGGAAAGAACTTGAGATGATGGCACGGGACAGGAGGACTTGGCATGTGTTTGTTGAAGGCCTATGCTCCTTTGGGAGTGGAGGGTTATGAATGAATGAATTAGTGGATTATGCTGATGCATTATTATTACTACACTGATGATAAATAAATGATGAATAGCACCTATGATCAAGAATTGATTGATGATATTTCAAGAAGGTTCATACACAAGTTCTTTGGCAAAGAGTTGTTTCCCACAGAAATTGGGATAATATAATGTGATGTGATTAAGCAAGTACTTGATTTAAGACTTGTTATTATTAAGTTTGAAATAAGGTAATTAATTATTTCAGGTTTTGGACTCATATTTTAGACAACATGTCTACATTTGAGTACTTTATTGAGCAGGGTAAATCCCTTGGAAAGACTGGTGATAAATTAGAAGAATTTGCGACTGTTCAATATGCCAAGGCATTGAAGTCGGAAGAAAAGAAAATGAAAGAACAAACTGAACAAAAGAAAATAGATGCTGAGAATTTAAAACTGCAGATGCAGGTGGAGGAAAAGAGATTCCAAATGGAAATGGAAAAACAAAAAAGAGAAGCAGAAACAAAAGCTGAAGAGAAAAGACTACAGATTTAGGCTGAAAATAAAAAACTTGAAAGAGAATCTGAAGAGAAAAAGCTACAAAAAGAAACAGAGGCTGAAAATAAAAGACTTGAAACAGAGGCTGAAAATAAAAGACTTGAAAAAGAGGCTGAGGAAAGAAGGTTACAAAGAGAATCTGAGGAGAGAAAAGCAAAAATGGAGCATGAAGAAAAACTCTTAGCTTTGGAGTTTGAGAAGTTAAAGTTAATGAACATGGGTAATGCTAATGATGCAAATAAGGTGTCAGATAAGACTAATGCTAATACTTTCAAGCTTAATCTCCCAGCATTCAATGCTTCCATTGATGATATAACGTTTTATCTAGACAGATTTGAAAGTGCATGTAAGGTGCATAACATAGATAAATCACTCTATGTTTATCATTTGTCCAAAATACTTAGGGGTGATGCTTTGATTATGTTGGGCATGGTAGATGTGCCTGACAAGAACAACTATGAGGTTGTCAGGGCTATCTTGTTAAAGAAATACCAACTTAACGAAGACGGCTATCGTCTTCAATTTAAAAATATGTTGCCAGAAACTGGAGTGGAATTCTCTGAATTCATTTCAAAGATACGTCTTACTTTTACACGTTGGGTTGAACTGTCTAAGACAGAACATACATTTGAAGCACTGATGGACTTACTACTTAGAGATAAGGGTATGTCTTCTGTCAATGAATCTTTTCTTTCTTTTCTTCATGAGCGTAAGCCTAAAAACATAAAAGAAATGGAAGAATACTGTTGCCAGTATGTTACTGCGCATCCTCACGTAACCATTGGCAACTCTAAAGTAAAAGAAGGTCTGCCAGTTGCTTCGGCAGCACCATATGGTCAAAACTTTGATCGTAAATTCCAACAAAATTTTAATAAGAAGACTAACCGTAATTATGCTCAGAATTATGGCAATCAATTTCAAGGTGATTCTTCTGCACAGAATTGGAGACAAGCTGACAGTCCTCGTTACTTCCAACCTAATAATTTTAGGCATTTTAGAAGAGGATATGGTAACAGAGGCTATTCCTCGCGAAGACCTCAAAACCAAACAAATAGATGTTCGCATCAATGTGGACATGATAATAATCATGGAAACTGGGGTTCAAAACAGGATAACAGTTACAATAGAGACACTAATAACTTCAGAGATAATAATAACTCTGATGGCTTCAGAGGTAATAATAGTCGCGGTAGATCTCAACACAAAAAAGAGATATCAGCAGGCTAACTCTGTACAACAAGAATCTCAGGGAGCCGGTAATCAGGTTGTTGATAATAAAACCTCTGACGCTGTCACTTGTTCTGCTTTTGACTTTGGAAGAGCAAACAAATGCCCCCAATGCAGTACTTTGTTCGAATTGACTACCATAACTACTTTGAGTTGTGGTCACCCTCTTCCCGCTCTGCCTGCTGCAGTTGCGCATGACGGGAGAGGTTCTCTAATCCTTCATAAGGGTCTTGTTAATAATACTCCGGTCTCGCTACTTTTCGATTCCGGATGCACCACTATTGGTGTTAGACAATCGCTTGTAGATCCATCCTGTGCTACAGGAAAGGTTATCAAATGTGTCACATTTGGCGGCACTCTAGAGATATATCCTACTGCTTTAATTCACATTGCCACTCCTTTCTTTACGGGAGATGTGCACGCCTGTCTCTTACCTAATCCTATTGTGGACCTTATTATTGGTCGTATTCACGGAGTTAGGGAATGTACCCCACAGCAGATTGCTGCTTGGGATGATCATAATATGCAAGCTACCAATGCAGTGGTTACAAGAGCACAAGCTCTACAAACACCCCAAACTTCATTGAATAGTAATAGTGAAGTTCATAGCCAAGATAGTCACTTGGTTATTACCCGGGACTCTTTCATAAAATTACAAGAAGAAGATCCTTCTCTAAAAAAATTCTTCATTCTTGCGAAGAAAGGTGATCCAAATCAGAATACACACAAAAAATCTTGGATTGCAATAAGAAACGGCGTACTTGTACGTATGGTACAAGACTCGATTACGTCGGCACATTCGCAAATTCTTGTTCCCAAGAGTATGAGAGTACAAATATTGCAACATGCTCATGACTCGCAATGTGCTGGACATATGGGATTTTCCCGTACGAAGTCGAGAGTCCTTGCGGCTTTCTTTTGGCCTTTTGTTAACAAGGACATTCGTATCTACTGCCAATCATGTAAGGTATGTCAGGAGGTCAAATCTAGAGGACCACGACATGCTGCGCCTATCCAGGCTGCTGACATCCCTATTCGGCCGTTTCAGAAAATGGCCATAGATATTATTGGCCCTTTTAAGATCAAGTCGGCCAGAGGACATCAGTTTATCCTTACATGTGTCGATATGTGCACACGTTGGCCAGAGGCTATCCCTCTTAAGAGCATATCTACCACCGATATCGCAGATGCTCTTTGGCTGATATTTTCTCGCTTGGGGTTCCCCAGAGAAATATTGTCAGACCATGGCACTCAACTCATATCTGACACTATGTCACAAGTGATGTCTACCTTACATATTAAAAAATCTCTCAGTAGTATCTATCACCCAATGTCTAATGGGTTAGTTGAGCGTTTGAATAGAACACTCAAGACTTTGCTTGGTAAGATAACTGAAGATCATCCTCAAGATTGGGACAGGGTTTTACCCGCGGCTCTCTTTGCTTACAGAGAGGTCCCAAACGAACACACAGGATTTTCTCCCTTTGAACTTGTCTTTGGCGCGCGTCCGCGCGGCCCTATATCTTTACTATACGATCTCATCACTGCCGATGATATTAGCGATGACACTTAATCCTCATATGAGTATGTCATTGCTCTTAGACAAAAGATCATTGAGGCATGCAAACTGGCAACTGCTTCATCATAAATTGCTAAAGAAATAGCAAGGCAGTTTGCTAATAAGAATAGATGTCTACGACAACTTTGTCCAGGTGACAAAGCATTCGTCCTACTCCCCAGTAGGGAAAATAGACTTCTTATTGCATGGAAAGGTCCATATGCAATAGTCTCACGAATTTCCGATGTTGACTATGTAGTCGATATTGATGGAAAGCATACAACTTTCCATATCAACATGCTGACGGAATTTCATGAGCGCCCAGACTATTTGCTGCCTATTTTCCAGGCAACGGACGATTCTTCTGTACCTCATGGTCATTACTCATCCCTGTCTGTCATACAGGATGATGAATCTGTTTTTTCTGATGTCAATCTTCCTCTTCCGGTGGTTCCACTACATTCCATGGAATCTTGGAAAAACGTTTCCATTTCTCCTAATCTTTCCGTTGAGGAACATCGACAAGCCTCGTCGATGTTACAGACATTTCAGGATGTTCTAACTGACATCCCTGGACACACGCATGTCATAGAACATGACATAATTCTTACCGACAATAATCCAATTAGGGTTAGACCTTATCCTATCCCTATACACTTCCAGTCACAAGTGGAAAAGGAATTGGATGAAATGATTCAATTGAACATAATTGAACCATCGACTTCACCATATTCTTCCTCCATGGTTATTGTCCGGAAGAAAGACAAGAACATACGAATTTGCGTTGATTATCGCAAATTGAATCAAGTCACAAAGTTCGATGCTGAACCGATGCCTTTACTAGAAGATCTACTTATTAGACTTTCTAATTCTAGATTCTTCACTAAACATGACTTATCTAAAGGTTATTGGCAAGTGCCTTTAGCAGATCATGCCAAACCTCTTACTGCTTTCTCAACACCTAGGGGTCTATTTCAATGGAATGTTATGCCTTTCGGTCTTATGAACGCCCCTGCTACTTTCGTTCGCATGATGCGTCGAATTCTTTCTCATCGTTCAGATGTCATCGCTTACTTAGATGATATCTGTCTCTTCAGTGATACCTGGGAAGATCACTATTTGGGTTTATATGACTTACTGTCCACTCTACGTGAGTATAATTTGACAGCAAAACCCTCTAAAGCCTATATTGGTTTTGGTGAAATCTCTTTCCTGGGTCATCGTGTTGGTCATGGTCTGTTGAAGACAGAAGACCACAATACTTCGAAAATATTGAACATCTCTGTACCTAAGACGAAGAAACAAGTCCGTAGTCTCTTGGGTTTAATTCAATTTTATGGGAGATTCATTCCGAATCTATTTTCGATCATGGCACCTCTCTCAACGTTGTTGAAGAAAGGATCGCCTAATCTGGTTCGTTGGTCTCAAGAATGTCAATCTTCCTTAGACCAGATTAAGAATATATTTTCTTCTCCTCCCATCTTAAGATTACCTACTCTTGATAGGACTTTTGTTCTTCGGAGTGATGCTTCATCCACTGGGATTGGAGCAGCACTGATGCAAGAATATGCAAATACTCTGCATCCTGTTATGTACGTTTCTAGAAAACTAAATGCGGCAGAGAGGAACTACTCGGTTTTAGACCGTGAGTTGTTAGCGATGGTTTGGTCAATTCTAAAGCTACAAAGATTCCTCCTGGGCGCACATTTCATTCTAGAAACTGATCAAAAAGCTCTTACAGCTATTCAGACTAAGAACTTGAAGAGTTCGAGATCCACTCGATATGCTATTGCTCTTCAACCTTTTCACTTCACGGTACGAGCTATCCGTGGTTCGGATAATGTGATGGCTGACATTCTGTCTAGATGCCCACATGATTCCAACTAATACTTCTGTCCTATATTTCTAGATATACTACAGAGTCATAACACACCTATATTGCTACAATACATTAGCACATCTGTCCTCACTTTATGTGAACACATAATATTGTGCTTTGTTTTCATCTTTTTCTGTTACCTTCTTTAATAACAAAGGAAGGCTGAGTAGACAATATATATGGCCGAAAATTCACTCGGCCACAGTTATTATTAATAATAATGTATTGTGTATTGTGAAACATAATAGTTGTTACATAGAATTATATTGTTTGTATTTTCTCAGTATGTCATTGATGATCTGAGAAGTTACCGTACTGTTGTCAAGCATGAAGAGTTCTAAATTGTGGACTTACCTTTGGAACGACAGGAGATGTGTCCTGGATCTTCATGTATTGTAATTTCATTATGTACTGATAATATTACATGTACTATTTAATATTTTCTACCAGATGTGTACATCCATTTTAAAGCGGTATTAGAATATGACACCGCTATTTGATAATAATTGTATTACACGTGCATATGTATATTGTACTTACATGCTAACGTAGTGTGTGTTGGTGGCACCTCCCCGATATGTATATTTTTTCTGTTGAGATATATTATCACCAGACACTCTATGTGTCAATTTAGCCTCAGGTTAGGCAGTTTAATTATTTATCCGCGCATAATTCGTGCGTTGTTGAGCCGCTTTTCGCTTTGCTCTTGGATATTTTTAAAAAAAAAGTTGCACTTTTTTTTTTTTATCGGGAGGTTGCGGTAATATGTTGCGCAAGAATGTCGCAACGTATTCTGTGTACTTTATATTTTTCTTATGCAAAGGGAAATAACTCGTGTAATTGTATGTCACTTTTACTTACAACAGTTTTGGTTTCTTGTTGGCGTTCGGTTGCCGATAAGTTTGTTTGAGCGATCTTAAGTCATGTCCATATATGGAGCGATCTTAAGTCATGTCCATGTATGGAGCGCTCGGGCCCACTTTTCTTGATAACATTTGGCAACTTGCAATGTTTCGGATTCCTATCCTTTTAAGGCTCGATCGAGAAGGTACTATCTTCGTATATTATCTGAACTGTATTCGAATCGCGCGTTTCTGAGCATGTCTAAAGTTTTTGGTTGTTGGTTTCCGCCCGGGCAGTCTGGAGCAGTCTGTGGCAGATTCGTTCGAGAGCAAGACGCCTGTTTTGCCAGCGTCTGTGCTTATTCTATCAGGAAATGGAGTCCTCTATACATTGTTTGTTCCTTTGAGATGATATCTCTCTTGTGATTCGAAGCGCCTGGAGGCGTGTGAGTTATGTGGTTTATTTCCTGAAGAAAAGGTAATGACATTTTGAATAACATTATCGCCATCTTTCGAGATTGACATTGTTTGTAGCCTGCTTATTGAAGAGTCTACGTTATGAGAAGTTTCTCAGCTCACGAATCACGTACATTGTTATGCATCGGGTTGATGCATGTCCTAAGGACTATTTACTTGTTGAACTCTGCTGCTCGATCTAGGTTTGATACCTTTGTTGACTAAAGGAACTTTGAGGACATTGTTAGGTACTTCAGAAGATATGCTTGTCTTGCTGAGATCAGATAAAGGAGAGTGGATTTGATCTCCTACGGATATCTTCCGGCTATTATGGAAAGGGATGGAGGTTTCTCCTGACTACATGTACAGCTGGTTATGATGTACTGATATTCATATGATTCACCATTATTATGATGCTGTCTGCTATCCAGTGTTGTGCTGACTATGTCAATGTAATGATGACTGTTCTACCGTACACGTAATGTATCTGCATATTAATATCTATGCACCTCGTCATTGTGGCGTCCACAATACATTATGAAAACGTCACTTGCTGTTTAAAGATTCCTTGACTTTTTACGTTATAAGTCGATGTGACGTCCCTGTTTAAAACTGTAGCTGTTGAACTCCACACTCACATCATTCATACATACCAGACTAAAGACAACATATTATTACGCCTTTATCATCCCTGGTGTCTGAGGGTGATACACCACGCTTCAAGTGCCAGCATTACCTTACCTTTGGCAAGTAGAAGAAATATGACACCCTCAACCTTGTGTGGCAAATAATAATCCACGGAACATTTATCCAATAACGTAAATACCACGCAACAACAATAAGTTTGCTACGCAAAAACCACTTCATACGGTTGCGTCACCTCAGGAATCGACTTGCACCTGCGTCCTCCACAGTCCAGTCAATGTCAGCAGCTCGTCGAATTTCAGATCAAACGGTTAGGAACCGGCTGCACGACTCTGGTATCTGGGCTTGAAGACCCTACAGAGGTCCTGTTCTTACGGACCGGCATCGCCAGAACCGACTGCAGTGGGCGAACCAGCATCGTCAATGGACCGTTGAGAATGACTGGAGACGGGTTTGGTTTAGTGATGAATAATTTTTTGTGCTCCAGCGACACGATAGACGGAGAAGAGTTTACCGCAAAGTCCATGAGCGCTACGCCCAGAACAGCGTTAATTAAGCTCCTCCACATGGTGGTGGAGGTGTACTGATGTGGGGGGGGGGCGATCAACTTCATGGGAAGAAGTGACCTGGTGCAAATTGAAGGACGCCTGAATGCCCAACGATACGTCGCTGAAATTCTTCGTCCTCACGTCCTTCCACTTCTGGCTGCACGAGGGTCGATTTTTCAGCAGGATAGCGCTCGACCTCACAACCCAGTTCCTCGCTGACAACAACGTCCAGACCATTCCGTGGCCAGCCATGTCATCAGACTTGAACCCCATAGAACACTTATGGGATGAACTCGACAGACGACTCCGCCAGCGAGACGTGGCTCCAGCCAATCTCCGACAGTTGTCTCTTGCACAGCGGGAAGAGTGGGCAGCCATCTCACAACAACAGATCCAACGGCTAATCGGATCCATGTCAAGGAGATGTTCTCTGATAGAGGCCAGAGGAGGCCATACACCTTACTGAAACGGAGGCCTCAGTCGCAAAGAATAAAAGTCCAAACCAAATTTAATGAACATCATTTCATTGTTAAAGTCTGAAAGTTTCTTCATGCCAAGATTGAAACATTAATTCCGTAAAATAAAATTTTGGTACATGTTTGAAATTTGGTGTCCATTACCACTGCAATAATGTTGCGTTTCTTTTTTTTTGAACAGTATATATAGAACGTGCCCTAAATAGAAAAGCAGGCTATAAGAATTCAAAAATACAGTGAGCATCAGCGTGTTAATGCAGATTGCCTTTGCCGTTTGTATCTGAAGAGCAGACTAATAGATACCCATTAACAGCTCGACTGCATGTGCCTGAGGGTAAGAAAGAATATATATATATATATATGTATATAAATATATGTAGTTCTATTGATTAATTACAGTGTGCGTTAGGAAATGTGTAGATGTGTTTTGAACCATTGTGTAATTTCTGGAGGCAAAACAATGCCAAGATATATATTCAAATAATTGAGAATGGTGGCAAAAGTGTGTCTGTAGGTTTAGGAAAGCTTATAAAGAATTATTTCTTGATGGAATGGACCACACACCAGGAACATAAGGAAGGAAGAAAGGAATTGTTTTACTGTGTTGATTAAGATATCACTTAGAATTTTACACAAGACCTAATAAATGTGTGGAGGCAAATCATGGACAGTTAGCTATATCCAAGGAATGGGAGAAAGATATGTTCACAGTGAACTGAAGTGTGTTAATGCTGTCTTGATGTGACCTGTGCGTCTACCTGCACTCTGTCGTCTGAAACTGTCTCTTACCTCCTACCTCTGTAGAAAGGGGATAGAGATAGACAATATAGTGGTGAGACTGAATATATTTCAGGTTGTATTCTGTAACTGAAGTCCACCTAAAGGAGCTTGACTCTACAGGAGCTATTGGTGCGAGTGCCCTTGATGCTATAGGGCCGGTCACCCAGTCCTAGGCCTGGAGGAGACACAAATTTCTGCCAGAACAGAGGTGGAACCGAATCAACGTCTATATATCTACATATAAACAGATGAGTAGCCACAGAAGGCTGCTGTTCAGTTCTTCTAGCTTCACCACAAAATAAGTTAATGATGAAGAAACAGTGCAATGTTATCTAGGCAACCGTCCTAGTCAGAATTAGATACACTTAATAAACTGTGAAAAGCTTGCAGAAAAAGTAAATAAAAACTGTCTTCAACAAAGTAATTTCAAGAGAAAGAGAAAAACAGTTATATAGTTCAAAAGGACTATTAATAACTAAGGACATTTGTTTTAAATTGTGTTATTTGCTTGTTGATGTAATTGAAATTTTGATTTTTCTTGAAATATTTTCAAGTCGAAAATAATATGTGTAAAAATAAATTGTAAATATTTACCAGCAAACTTACTTAAATTATTTAAGTTAAGCTACAGTTCTTGTTGGTAGATAGTTAGTTAATTCCCTTAGCAGAGCTAATAATAATAATAATCATAATAATAATAATATTAACAGAGGAGGATCTGGAGAGGAGCGAGTAGGGACTTAGAGTAATATATTACCATCTTCTCTAGGAACTTATACAGCTTGATCCTACCTTTGATGTCTATACATCCTTACTCCTTTCAGAGAAGGGGGTATTACTTATAAGACCAGACTCTTATCTGCCACTATCCTGGTATCACCTGATACAACTTTGTGCCCAGGATATCTTACAATTTCAATAATAATCAACCCTTTCGTGACATGAGAGGTGCCCAATTCTTCTATATATTATTCTATAATTCTTTCTGTCAATTGCTTGTTCCTTGTCCATGTTTCTACACCATACAATAATGAAGAATGTATATAAAATCTGATGACTTTCAGTTTGAATTTGTTAGTTGTTTAGATGTCAGTATCTGTCTCATGTTGCTGATTGTAGCTTTGGCCTTTCCCATTCTCTGTTTGATTTCTGTTTCACATCTGCCTTCGTCTGTTTTTATATGGCCAAGATAAGAGAAGCTCTCGACTTTTTCAAGGATTGTCCAATTGTCACGGGATTTCTCCCCTTGTTCTGCAGTGATGATCCAACAGTGGCCAAACTTCAGAGTATCTACTGAGGGTCTTCAACGGTATCTACATTTCAATCAATCAATACCTTTTAGCTCCCCAAGGAGCATAGACCTTCAACAAACACATGCCAAGTCCTCCTGTCACGTGCCATCCGCTCAAGGTATTTCTATTCTCTATCTACACTGCCAAACGCCTTTTCATAGCCCGCAAATCCGATGTAAATCGGTGAATTCCACTCAAGCTTTGTTCCACTATTTCTCAGTGTGGCTATCTTGTCTTTACATGATCTATTTTGTCGAACAACTGCTTCTTCATCTCTCCGTTGCTTGTCTGTGAACTCTTTTAATATCTCAAGGATGATTCTGTTTAATACTTTTCCTGGCACTGATAGTAGTATTCCTCTATAATTTGTGCACTCTTGTAAATTTCTCTTCTTAGGCAACTTGACCAGATAACCTTCCTTCCATTCTGCTGGTATTTCCTCTCTGTCCCAGACTTTGCCTAGTAGTTTGTATAATATCTCAATCTTTAGCTCAAGATTACTCTTGGCAAATATGTGAATTGAAGAATGGTGCTTTATTTCCAGGGAGCCTTATAGGAATTTAAGAAATCAAGAACTACGGCTGATAGGATCCAGGCCTTCCCAGATCTTTTATGAGGAGAAAGAATTAAGCTCGTTTGATGAGCCCCCAACTGATTTAAATCAGTAAAATTACTTCAATAGCGCTATTTATGTGTATTTAAAATGACTGAGACATACGGGTGCAGTTCACTCAAAAAAAATGAGTAAATTAACAATAAATGTATATATACAACATTTCTGATTGGAGACTTGTCATATAATAGCAACGTGGATGCGTGGGCCGAATGTTGCTTATAATCTAGCACATTCTAATTATCTAAGGCACTGCTAATTCAACCCATCAAGAAGACAATCAGGCAAGCCAGAATAAGGAAAAGAATCAGGATTCTAATTTAAAGGACCAGACAACGTATTTGAGCATCTTATACTCTTTGACAGCAAGAAAACTCTACATTTACTAATACGAAAGCCCGGAATCCTAGGAACCTGAACAGGAAGTCAAAGTGGGATTCTAGTTAAGGTAGAAGTATACCCAGAAAAGCTTAAAAAAAATAAAAATCCAACAATTTTCATTTTCATGCTTTAAATCATCGTCAACATGTTCTTGAACTAAAAATAATTCATAGAAGCTTAGAGATACTCTAGTTTGATAGGAATCAGTGTTTTTCTACACACGCCCCCTTGAGTGATTTGCATAGCAACCAATGTTTATAGTTGGTTACCATGTGAATAATGACCCAACAAGAAGGTGCGTAATTGTAAAACTGCGAAATTATAATTATACATAGGCAACAGGAAAAATATATTTATAACTTTTCCACGGGGAATCACTCAATGATTTCTTGTGAATTTTTCAAAAGTGTGTGTCTAGAAAGCTTTGATCGTAAATTTCAACATTTGTTACATGCATAGTGCATTTTCACCAACATCAACTCTATTTATTGCTAGTTTTATACTGATTCTGTATAATAGTAGTTAGCAGAGCTTCTTTTGTTCACAATGAGAAATAAGACAAAGACTGGGAGGCGTGTACACCAACAAACCGTTGCCTGAAAATGAAACACCTATTGTCGATAGTGACGCTATAAAACCTCTGTGCTCCTCAGCAAAGAAAATAAAGGTCATAAAGGTCCAAGAAAGTGAAGAACAAGCTAAAAATGACAACAAAGGAAATGGGTTTATCCTTATGGATGTAAAACTACTGTTTGGGTTTTTATGCGCTAACTTTAGATGTGACAAATGTTATCAGTATTCACTGACCTGTGAGATCGTCGAAGAGACTCGGAATGGCTTTTGTCATGAAATCAGTATCAAGCGCACAAACAGTGGCGAATGGACTGCCAATTTCAATACTTCTGATGTTTCATCTTCAGCTACTCACAAACAAAGAAGTAAATGTGCGAATGGTGGCATTTGTGCGTTCTATTGGGAAAGGCCACAGTGCATTGCAGAATTTTTCGATATACATGAACACAAGTCAACGCATGGCAAAGAAAGCATACAGGAGAACGCTGCACAGGATCTATTCAGCAAGTAAGGACATTGCAATGGAAAGACCCTGAGAGCACTGAAAATGGGATTCATAGACACTGCAGCTGCAGTAGAAGGAGACCTTTATTCAACAGGAGCTCATTAAATTTCATTTTGTGAGTTCTTTTTCTGTTTTTCTTTGTTTTCTCGGAATTGTCTTTTTAGCATAATTGGTGATCTTTGAAACAAGATATCTCTGGATCTGTACATTCAATTAACATGAAAATTAACACAGTTGGTTATCATATAATCTTACAGATTATGACCTAAAATGGATACAATTGAATTCAAAGTTTTAGTTTTATGACCATCATGCATATATAATGAGGCACAAATATCAAACATTCAAGAAATATAAATTTTGAAAATTCATTACAAATCAACCTTTCGGTCAATATCTGTTATTTTAGGTCAAAACCTCAAGCTATATATACTAATTCAATTTGCCAAGTTTCAGTCAGATCCTTGTAAAAATAACATAGTTATGATGTTTTAAAAAAGGTGTATAATTGATTCACTATGGCGGCCATATTGGATAGCTAATTTGCATAATTAATGAGGTCATTATGTGGACAAAAATGTTAAGTCCATACTAACACTATACCCATGGTTGTTTGATTCTGAAAGGAAAATTTGAGTTTTTTACCCTACAAGGTAGTCTACTACCTTAAATTAATACTCCAGATCACACACACACACACACACATATACATATAAATATAAATATAAACACGTATCTACAACCACGTATGACTTGTAGATCGGATCCTCCATTATTGTCGCTTTAATAACACCACGGACGAAATCCGAGTGTATCTCCACCAGTGCGACTGGGAGCGTTATGGGTGCATCTCCTTTAAAAACTCCACATAAGTTGACGGTTTCTTCCGTTTCTTGACCTGGTTTGACCAAATGCCTCGAGACTATACAATCAAAGCTCAAACCTGTATCAAACAAACAATAAGTGGAAGTCCCGTTTAATATAACAGTTCCTCGCGTAGAAGGCCTCTCACCCTCAGTTTGAGAATCACTGACCTTTCTATTCCGCTGTGGGGCTGTTTGTAAACAACCGATCCGCTTCAGGCCGGTTTGTTTTCCCTGATCAGATATCCCTGGCGCAGGGGGTTTCCTTTTGTCGTATCCTTTCTGGCCGTGTTGCCATGGGAGTCGCTTGGGATGATCACGGGTTTCGGTGGGATATCGGTTTTTGTAGAATTTCGATTCATTTTGTGGGGAGTTTTGGGTACAGTTTCTCTTGGGTTTTGGTGGGAAAATGATTGGGAAGACTGTTCTAGATTATTTTTGCGAGAAGGCTCATCTGTAGGTTTGCGTTTAGAGCCCGGTAGTTCCGCGAGGGCGTCTGTATAACGCTCTGACTTACTCAAGATGTCTTTAAGCTTTACAGCTCCCTGTTCAGCAAGAAATCTATGGGTTTCGTTTGACAAAGGGCTTTTGATCTGTTCGGTTAGAATAAGCTCTTCTAACCCTTCAAAAGTGCAAGGAAGTTCTGAAAGCTCCAAACACTTAGTCAAATATCCCTTCAGACGAGAAGAGAACTGAGCATACGTCTCGGCTTCCTCCTTCCTGCTGTTTCGGAAAAGTTGCAAAAATTTGCGAGCGTTCATTTCGAAACGCTCAAGTAAAGCTTTCTTAAGCATGTCGTAATTGTCTTGATTGCTGCTTCCCAGTTTCGCATACGCATCATACGCATTGCCTTTGAGGGCCTGTGAGAGCTTCAAGCACCATCGCGAAATGTCCAAACTGTACAGTGTTGCCATTCTCTCAAATTTTTCTAGAGAAGTATCAATTTTCTCATTGGGGCTTGGGAAGGATTCTAGGGCAAAAGACATAGCAGCTAATTGGGAAGACTGGCTACAGGAATGGTCAGCTAACTGTGACTGAGGTGAAGAAGACTCTCCGTTGCTGGAGCTAGACGCTGCACCATGACTTTGGACCTCTAACGTCTTAAGCGCCAATTCGTGCTGACGTCTTTTGTCGTTCTCTCTTTCCTCGTGTTGTCTCTCCTTCTCACGTTCCTTCTCCCTGCGAGTTTCCATTTCCGCCTCATTTTCTTATTTTACAATTGCCGCTCATCTTTCTCCCTAGCTTCTGCTTCCTTCTTCTCTGCCTCATATTTGCCTAGTTCGTCATTCACAAAAGCTAGCAACTCGTCTCCTTGTAATCCTGTTTCTTTTGCTTCCTCTCTTAGCATTGTTCTAAGTTTTGCACGCTTAGCCATGGCAAATAACTGACAGCGAATTACCTGAGAAAGAAAGAAGAAAAGGATACACTGCTCCCTAACCAATTAAGAGAATACCAAATAAAAAAATTTCCTGTTTCCTACTCCCTGTTGGAGGGTTGATCAGTGAGTTAACAATTCACTATCGTAAAACAAGCTATTGTTACCGAAACAGAACCAGGCTCGACAGTAAACATGACTCACTCTAATATCTTGGGGGCTAAGGAGATTTTTAAAATTGGATACTGGAATGTAAGAACTATGTATCAAGACGGAAAATTGGAAGAAGTAATTAAAGAAATGGATAATTATAAGTTGGACATATTGGGTGTCAGCGAGTGTAGATGGACAGGGAAGGGCATAAAATATATTTCAGAAGAAAAAAAGCAAATTATATACTCTGGTAGTAATGATAATCGTCACACAGAGGGAGTAGCCATCTTAATGACACAGAAAGCAGCAGCATCGCTTATCAGCTGGGTACCTATTAATGAGAGGCTAATATTAGCTACAGAGCAACCTAACCTTCGAGGTGAAGACAGGAGTACGACAGGGATGCCCCTTATCAACCACTCTTTTTTTAACAGTCATAGACTGGGTGATGCGCCAGATAACAGAGGGCAGTCCAAGAGGAATAAGATGGACTACATTTTCTACATTGGAAGATCTGGAATATGCAGATGACATTGCACTGCTGGCACATTCACATCAACACATCCAGGAAAAAACGGATAGACTTAATAAATTTAGCCAGCAGGTGGGCTTGAACATCAATTTAAAGAAGTCTGAGGTCATGACGCTCAATGTGAGCAACCCTGAGCCCATATCAGTAAGGAATCAGCAATTGGTACAGACAGATACCTTCACATACCTAGGAAGCATAGTAACACCAGACGGTGGGGCAGGCAAAGACATCAACATCAGAATGAATAAAGCAAGAACAGCATTCTTTAGCCTAAATAACATCTGGAAGTCCTCCCAATACAGCACAAGCACAAAATTAAGATTATACCAGAGCTGCATGCTTTCTGTGCTTCTCTATGGTGCGGAATGCTGGAGAGTCACACAGAAGGAAATGTCAAAATTGTCCTCTTTTCACACAACATGCCTAAGAAAAATTCACCGCATCTTTTGGCCGAATACCATCACCAACCAAGATCTGCTTACTCGTAGCAAGCAAGAGGACATGCACACCATCATAGCTGGCAGACGCTGGAGCTGGGTTGGTCATGTCCTCAGAAGAGACCCCGATGCCATCACAAGAACAGCTATGCTTTGGACCCCTGAAGGAAAGCGAAAGAGAGGCCGACCAAAAACAACTTGGCGGAGGACTGTGGAGGCTGAGATGCAAAGAATGAACCAGAGCTGGGGCACTGTACGAAGGATGGCCACCGACCGTGCAAAGTGGAATCAATTTGTTGTTGCCCTACAAGACGCCACTAGGCGTGATGGCCACTGACTGCTTTGACGGTCGGTGGTTAAGGATCGAAGAGGAAGAAGAATATTAGCTAGATTTCAGACAAGATTTTTCAAGCTCTCAGTTGTACAATGTTATGCATCAACTAACGACGCTCTTGATACCACAAAAGATGACTTCTATGAAGCACTTCTAAGTACCATCAACACAATACCCAAGCATGACATAATAGCAGTCATGGGCGATTTTAACGCCAAAGTAGGTGACAACAACGATGGAGTACAAAGATATCTCGGTACTCATGGCATAGCCTGTATGAATAAAAATGGCGAAAGACTTCTAGAACTTTGTGAAATATCAAACCTCGTTGTGGTAGACACCATCTTTCCACATAAGAATATCCACAAGATAACATGGAATTCACCTGATGGCAGAACTAAGAACCAGATAGATCACTTCTGCATAAGCGCAAAATTTCGCTCATCAGTTCAAGAAGTCAGAGCATACAGAGGTGCAGAGATCGGAAGCGATCATAACCTCTGCATAGCTAAACTGAGAATTAAACTGAAGAAGTTATACCAACAGAATAAAAATAGAAGAATAGATGTACACAGACTGCAATCAAATGATATAAAGGAGGAATATAATGTCAAAATGAAGAACTATTTCGATGCTTTAGGCAAAATTGACAACGATATCACCACCAAGACAATCGATACTAAATCGGAACAACTGAGAACAGCAATGACAGAAGCAGCAGTAGCGACCACCGGATACCTAGTACATAAAAAGAAAAAATGGATGAGAGAAGATACTTGGGATAAAATACAAGAAAGGAAAACAGCAAAACTTAAACTACTAGCGGCAAGTACACATAATGCAGTTGAATCTTGCAAACTAACTTATAACTTGTTAAATAAAGAAGTGAAGACAAAAACTCGAAGAGATAAAAGACATTTCATCAATGAACTGGCCGTAGAAGCTGAAAATGCTGCAAGAACTGGTAATTGTAGGTGCCTTTATCAAATTACAAAACAACTATGTCACCAGCCTACTGCTATGGAAACACCTGTTAAAGGTAAATTAGGGAATTCAATACCAACAGAAAAAGAACAAATGAAGAGATGGGCTGAGCACTTCATGGAGGTGCTAAACAGACCACCACCAACAGTAACACCTGATTTTAATAATGAAACACCCACAACCACCTTGCCAATAACTTGCGATGAATTCACGCTGGACGAGATCAAACAAGCCGTTAAAAGATTTAAAAATTTTAAAGCTGCTGGAGTTGACGAAATTTCAGGGGAAATGATTAAAGCAGTTAATGACAACAACCTCTTGAGAATTTTAGATATTATAAATGAAGTATGGAGAGAAGAACAACCACCACAACAATGGAAAGACAGTATTATTGTAAAGTTACCGAAGAAAGGTGATCTATCAGACTGTAATAACTGGCGTGGTATATCTCTGTTATCAGTACCTGGAAAATTATTATGTTGCATGATGTTAGAAAGACTTAAATTGCATGCTGACGAAAAGATCAGAGAAGAACAAGCGGGTTTCAGGCCGAAACGATCATGTATTGATCAAATATTCACACTAAGAACAATTATAGAAGAATCAGTGGAAAGGCAATCGCCACTTATTATCACCTTCGTCGATTTTCAAAAAGCCTTTGATAGTCTACACCGCCCATCATTGTGGAAGATACTTACAATCTATGGTTTTCCAACAAAATATGTGAATATAATCAAAGCGCTATATGACAATGCAAGATGTTGTGTTAGAACAAATAAAGGGAATACAGAATGGTTTACAGTAGAAACAGGGGTGAAACAAGGCTGTATTATGTCACCACTACTTTTTGGAATAGCTATTGATTGGGTTATGAGAAACTATACCCACAATGAACAATTAGGTATAAAATGGACAAATGGAAAATTCCTGGGGGACCTGGATTTCGCAGATGATGTAGCATTCTTAAGTTCAACACCAAGACAATCCCAAGAAGCAATAAATAATTTGTGTCATCTCTCGGTTAAAATAGGTCTCCAAATAAATGCCTCTAATACTAAAGCTATGAACTTTTCTAACGAGACCTTTGATATCATCTTGAACGGGGAAAAACTACAGAAAGTTGAAAGTTTTAATTATTTAGGCAGTAAAATGACTCAGGATGGTGACACAACAAGAGAAATCCATACTAGAATTGCTTTGGCAGCTAGCGCCTTCAATAGATTATCTAACATTTGGAAATTACGATCATTGAATATACATACCAAGCTTCGTCTGTTTAATTCAAATGTTATCTCAGTGTTAACATACGGCTGTGAGAGTTGGAAAATAACAAAATCATTGGAGAACAAGCTGAATACATTCGAGAACAAATGTCTTAGAAAACTCATGAACATCAGTTGGAAAGAATTCAAGACTAATCGACAAATAAGAGAAGACTCTAGGCAGAAATATGTCTCCAACTATATAAGGAAAAGACGATGGTCATATATCGGTCATGTCCTACGAATGCAAAACAACAGAATACCACTACAGGCGCTCACTTGGGTTCCTGAGGGTAAGAGGAAAAAAGGAAGACCAAAAGAAACACTCAGAAGAACAATAATAAGAGAAGGAAGAACGTTGGGCCTAAATAATGTGCAAGAGCTAAGAGGAGTGGCGTCACAACGAACGACCTGGAGAGCACTGGTTTCTGCCTTATGCGCCGTGTTTGGTGCTTAAAGAATTTATTATTATTATACTCCCTGTTACTCAGTTGTCTAATCTATCGCTGCTGTTAACTAGCAAAAAGGCTCCTAAAGCAGACGACTTAAACCACAGAGATTGTAGACCAGCCTAAAAACTGTAAATCTACTATTACTACTGTGGAAAAAAAAAACATTTTAATTAAGGGGACAAAAAAATTTCCTTATTTTTATTCCACCCCGCTCACCCACACCAGGAGTCAGTCTGGAGCTAGGAAAGGCGATTAACTTGGCAACTGCCCAATGCACTTCCTTCGCGGTGCTCACGCTCCACTGCTCCAACAAAATTGTGATTGTTAAACAATCACGCGTACTAGCGGTCTTATTGTACACAAATTATTATATATCATATCACCAACAAAGATCACCATCAAGTCAAACTGTATGTAAACTATAAGATGCTGTGGAAAGAAACAAATTTCTAATTTGTGTGGTCAGAACCCAGTAAATAAGAACGTTGTCTAGGGGATAATTATTATTACTATTTTTTACTCACAACACAGGACGCATAACACACTCTATCTAGAGTTAGACTAAGATACAATAACAGACGTTAGTCATTAGTCTAGACTCAGACTTAGATCAAATCCCGGACGAGTCCCCATTCTGTCATACAGATAGGTTGTGTGTTATTTTTTTGCCCGTCTGAGTAGAGTGGATGGTGATAGGTACGCGAGAAAGATGTGAGAAATAGATTTTACGGGTGAAAGTTTAAGGAACAAAATATGTCTATGGAATGAGTAAGTTTCTCTATTCCAGCCTGTCTATACGACTGTAATTTAGTACAAGACAACCTTGCCCTCCTCATACATATAAATATAAGTTTAACTACACACACACCCAGCTATGTGACAACAAGACACACAAACGTGAAAAAACTCCGGTTAATTGGGTATTGGTCTGACCAACACACAAAGGTAAGTTTCTTTGTTGTTTATTATCATTAAACTTGACAACACAATTTACATGAAGAAAGATCAAATAAAAAATCAGATTTACATACATATGAAATAGCAGAATAAATGTGCCCTCCCCTTATGGAGAAAAGAACCCAAAAGTTAATAACCCAAAGGTCGAAGGTTAGCACTATGTTACAGAGTAGACAGTAAAGTAAACGAGTTCCTACTATATGTTACCCAGTAAATTAAACAAGTTTAAGCAAATCCAATGTTGGTAAATTCCCTGTAACAAAGAAAAATATTCACTCTCTCTTTCATATAGTGGCCACTCAATCACTCTTACCTACTCTTGGTGATATCCCTTGAAAATGCAATTATCCCTGAAATATATGTAATGTCAGGTTCGCTTCCCAAATTGGCCCCAGCTCATCCTCTAACAAAACAAAGACTAGTGAGGTGAACGCCGAATCTGGTGTGGGTTTTTTCTGCATGAACAAAATGTCACCGCCAATAGTTGATGCAAGAGCGTGATCTTGGGGTTCACAGTTAAAAGAGGAAAATACTTCCAGTATTGGGAAACATCTGGTTGCTAAAAAATGTTACAATAGATAAATGATGATAATCCTATCGGCTGACTCTTTGCTAGAGTGCCGATTCTGAAACAGCGTAAATTCTGGATGCTTGTGGTAAAGTGGGATGTTATAAATATTTATAGGGGACTTAGTGTACTGACTGAGATCAGCTGTGAAGGTATCTGTATCTAATAGGTGTAGTGTTTTACAGATAACCTTACTTGCTACCACATTATACCTCAGTCAGAATTATTCTGGAATATTGTGATGACTACGTTAAATGTCTAGGGTATGTATATGATGAAGTGTAAGTCACAACAACAACAGACAGATAAACAATTTAATTTATTCCACCACACTTGACTACACTGTGACACTCACACACATTTAACATTCTATAAGACTATCTTAAATGAGTCACTGGTAAATTTTCAATTATAAATATGTATTAATTACTTTCACTAATATATATGTCCTGATTCAACTACAAAGTGAACCAGGAATCACAATCAATTGTAATTACAATTTATATGTACAGAATTTATCAATATGAACCTTGTAGTGACATATTTTATTAATATTATCCTATGTGTGTCAGTTGTGTAGTAGTAATATGAGGTACAACTGTTTTTGTTTTTTCCAAGCTATGTTGTTATTTGTCATCATGACTTCAAGTGTTTGTTTATCTTGGAAATAGTATGGGGAAAAGTTCACAGTTCCTATCAATTTAAACACTGTATTTTCCCTCTGTTTTATTATAAAGTCAGATTTTGAGGGGGGCATAATGTTCAGCCCCTCTGGCCACAGACGCTTATCTTTCGTGATGGCGGCAGGAAAAGACTCCTCTGCTCGATAGCCTCCCTGTGTTCTGGAGACACCTCACTGGTCACTATCTGGACCCAGGAGTATGCTGTCACCCTCTAGGTTCAGCAAAGCTCAGACCAGGTGCTGCTCAATAACTTTAGGACCACGGTCCCACAATTCATGGAATAATACAAAGTTACGTTGACTGGCAATGAATATAGCACAATTTCGATCTGCCGATGTCCCAGGCTTTTATTTAGAAAAATATGCACTGGCGCTCAACGCACTGGTTCTTTAGTAAGTTTATTTGAAAATGTGGTGCTGACCTGACGCCTCTGATTGACTATATTGGCGGGTCTAACCAATCGTGCCATGTTTACACAAGCGTTTGAAAAAAAGTACTCCTACTCACGTTTCCCTAACAACAAAGAATCAATATTTATAGCCCGACTAATCGTGTTTAGCCTTACATTTACTTTCCGCCAATCAAATAGGAGGTAACATGGGGACCTATTTCCCGTACAATGGTGGTGTGAAAATCTGCCACTGAGCGATTCTGATTTTGGTGTTGTCTGACATCCCTCACTATTTCTTTTGGCTATAATTTGTTAATTCCTAGACTATTTGCGTAACGTTTAACATATTCTTTGTCAGCAAGTCCTAAGGAACCCAAATATATAAATTTAATGGGGCTAAGGGGCTGCGTTCAAAATATGCATTTTCTTCTAGGATAGTCGTGCTGTTTTTTTTTTATTTTTTATGTTTAGAACCGCCACCTGTCCTGCTGTACTGTCAGACTAATGTCAGGATTTTAGACATAAAACAGTAGAATGTCATGTTTCCTAATAAGCGTTTTGTAAGTTTTTTAAACCTAACTCTCGTATGGGTAGTGTTTTTTTATCACTGTCGATTTGAAAAAAAGTTAGTGCTTGTGGCCTTACACGCGTGTTAGGGGTGGCATTAATTGTGTATCGCGAGACTGTGGTAGTATTGCCTGCGTTCCGGCTTTCAGCCCCTCCCTTTCTTTCTATCCTTAGTCCATCTGTCTTTCGTTTATGGTAACTTAGTGTATAAAATGACATGAATGGAATATTAAATATAGGTCAGCTTGCGTATCTCAAGGTTTTTCTTAGAAAGGCAGTACACGTTTTATCGTAGAAAGCGGGTATTGAAGCAGTAGGCTTTTACTATCAACGTGAAACGTTACAATTTGCAGACGAAGGAGAAAACAAGGGGGATTTCGAGTACAGTCATTGTGACAGCACTGTTCTTTACCATTCTTCTTTCCTTTTATTAAATTTATTTGTTAGGCTTTACATTTACGTTTTAATTTATATATGTGGATTAGAATTTCACACGACAAATTCTCCCCACTTAAAACAGACGTTATATGTCAGTCTATAATTCTATATACACATAGAGAAATTTCTTATTATTCCTGGGGTTTAGGGTGATTCTCATCACACGGATGGCGGCTTAACAAATCCGCTCCCAGATTTGTTTTTCCACTTATATTCTCTATACTAAACTCAAATGGCTGCATCAATAATGACCAACCGAGTAATCTAGAATTCTCATGTCTAGCCTGTGCTAGAAACGACAAAGGTTTGTGATCCGTTTGCAACTTAAATGCCTTCCCATACAGATAAATATTGAATTTCTTTATCGCCCATATTACTGCAAGACATTCCTTTTCGCTAGTTGAGTAATTGGTTTCAGCTTTATTCAACTTTCTGCTAGCATATGCCACTGGGTTTAATTCCCCATCCAATGCATCTGATTTCTGTAGCAGAGTCGCACCTAACCCAATATTACTGGCATCAGTCCTTACAATGAATTCTTGACTTAAGTCAGGTAATTTCAAAATAGGTTTGCTTGTGAGCTTTTCCTTCAATTCCTGGTAAGCCATTTCACATTGTGGTGTCCATGTAATTCGATCTGGATTTCCCTTACGTGTCAAATCAGTCAACGGTGCACATATGGAATTAAAGTTTTTGATATACTTTTGGTAGAAACCACATAATGAGACAAAGGATCTCACGTCTTTCTTGGTTTGTGGTCTCGGGGGTTTCTTTAGTTTCTCTAAATTCTTTGGGTCAGGGGTCATGTTTCCCTGATAAACTGTGTGTCCCAAGAATTCCAATTCTTTACATCCAACGCAACATTTGGTTGGTCGGGCTGTTAAATTCGCTTCCCTAAGTCGATTAAACAGCATGTTCAGAGAGTCAATGTGTTCCTCAAATGTTTCTGTTGCTATAAGGATATCATCCATGAAATTTGTGATACATGGATTATTCAGAGGGTCCAGTAATTTTCTCATCATTCTAGAGAAGACACTAGGTGCATTCTTCAATCCAAATGGCAATCTATTAAACTCATAGTGTCCTTCTGAGGTACTAAAAGCTAGGTATGGTCTAACCTCAGGCTTTACTGGAATCTGATAGTATCCTTTACTCAGATCCACTTTTGAGAAATATTTAGCTTTATTTAGCCTGGCAAACAACTGATTTGTATCCGGCAATGGATCCACCTGTCCTTCTGTAATAGCATTCAGTCTCCTGTAATCTATACAGAGTCTATGTTCTCCAGAGGGCTTCCTTAAGAGTACAACACTGGAACTATACGAAGATTCACTGTGTGAAATAATTCCTTCCTTCAACAAATAGTCTATCTCTTCCTTCAAAGCTTTCTCCTTAGCAAAAGGAATCGAATAGGGTTTCATACATACAGGTGTGGGGTCTATCAGCTTCATATCATATTCCAATAAGTTTGTATGCCCTGGTCGGTCTGTTAACACCTCTGTATGATTATCTAGAACCTGTTGTACTCTCTCTTTCTGAGTTTTCGTTAAATGTGTACTGATTTTCACCTGTGCCGCTGTCTCACAGGGGTGTAATGGATATTCAAATGATGAAAGTGGTTCCTTTTTCATCTGCATGGCAATGGACAAGGTCAACAAGTGTGTCTCTTCCTGATGTTCTCTTTCCAAATATTTCTTCAGGAGATTCACATGATAGATTTTTTTCTTTTCACTTCTTATCTATCTTATAATTGGTTCTAGACACCTTCTCTAGAACTGTATATGGACCTTGCCATCCAATTTGTAACTTATTCTGGCTATCGGGTAGAAGAAGCAGTACCTTCTCTCCCACAGCCAAATCTCTGTCTTTTGCTTTCCTGTTATAATAGGCAGCATGTTTCTTCCTGGCTTGTTTCAAATTTTCATTGGCAAGTTTCCAGCTAGTTTTTAAACGAGTGGTCAGCTCATTCACATATTGGTATGAGGATGTAATATTTTCCTCTGCCTTTTCATCAGTCCACGTTCTTAACAGCGTTACATATGGACCTTTAATTGTGTGGACCTATTTGTCCATGCACCGGTATGGTCTCTACCACTCGAAGCTCTATAGTGATGATTTTTCTTCCCAGAATTATCATGCACAAAACGACCGCTACCAATTTTTTTCTTGGGGCTTTCTCCCCACTTAAAATTCTTGATGAGAGATTTCCTCTCTACATCCTCTTCCTCCAGTTTGTTTAAGTCCGATTGAGGGAATTTCGGCTTATCCTGGGGTAAGACATCTTTTTGCACTCTCTGCATAGTGGCCATTGTAAAACAGTTAATTGAAGCTTGTCCGTGAAAAGGGGCTTCCCATTCCCTTTGGTCCACTTTATCAAATTTATATTTCTTTTTATTGTCAGGCCTACGGGTGCCCCGTGGCGTGTCCAGGTCCTGATCAATGTTCCCACTTGTGGGTGTTCCCTCATGTGCTATGCCACACCTTTCTACAAAATTCTCAATGTCCCACCTTGCCTTGGGCCAATAATAATTGTGAGCCACCTTTTGGATGATGGTACCTATTTTCTCATGGTCCCCATCTGGTTTCACATGTAGGCTCCTTATTAATTCTGCCCTATATCTTTTAGGAAGTACCAGCTGTCCCTGACCTTTGGATCTAGCTCCAGTCTTCCTATACATCAACTTGTTTTTCATGTAAAAATCTCCCTTGCCTGGAGTTGTATGACAAGTTGACAATTTCCTGAAACAAGGCTTGAGGGTCTTATCCCCAGCCTGTGCCTTCCTCATCTCTTCTGGAGTGGTATCTAACAGAATATCCTCCTCCTTTCTTGAGGTCGACCTGACCTGAAGGGTGGCCATAACTATAGGGTTCCTTCTGCAACGGTCAGTGTCATGATTGTTCATCTTACAATTTTTACACCACCTTTTCCCTTGGTTGAAAGATTTTCTTTCATCATATTTCCTTTCATCGAATTGTGGGGTTTTATTTTTATTGTCATACCGTGGCCTATCTAATTGGTGCTTACCTTTGTTTTGATCTCTAGGATCAAATTTATTAAAGTTCTGTGGTGCCCTAAAATTTTCCACCTGTTTCTTTTTATTACCTGATACCTCTGCCTGAGCCGCTTGATACCTTTCTGCAACATTTAGCAACTCACCCAGCCTCTCTGCACCTTGTTCCATGAGAAACTTTCTCAGGTCTGGAGCCATGGACTCTCTTAGTTGTTCTATAAGGACCATTTCCTTAAGATCTTGGGTTTTCCCCAGAGAAGTCCATTTCTCCAAGTATGTCTCTAACCGTGCAGAGAACTGGTGATAGGTTTCACCTGACAGTAGTTTAGCATTCCTAAATTTTTTCCTATAAAATTCTGCGTTCTTTTCATATCTTAACAAAAGAGCCTGCTTTAGCATGTCATAATTTTCCTGATCACCTCTGCTCATTTTGGCAAAAACTTCATAAGCTGCCCCACGAAGACCTTGAGATAACTTTAAGCTCCACCTTTCTCTCTCTAACCCATATGTGGTAGCTAATAGTTCATATCTATTTAGATAGCTCTCAATATCATCGTCTTTCTCAACAAAATGATCTAAATGAAAATTCATAGCTGAGGTTGAGGCTCCCTGGCTAGCAGTGGCATCAGAGGTAAAGGGACTGGCACCATTTTCAGGAGCATGGCCTTGAAACTCAAACTCCCTTAGTCGTAACTCATGTTCCCTTTGTAATCTCTTCTCCTCCTTTTCTGCTTCCCTCTCTGCAGTCAATCTTCTTTCCTCTCTTTCTGCAGCTAATTTCTTCTCTTCTCTTTCTGCAGCTAATTTCTTCTCTTCTCTTTCTGCCTCCAATTTCTTAGCCTCAGCCTCAATCTGCAGCCTCTTAGTCTCAGCCTCAGCCTCAAATTGTAACTTCTTAATTTTCTTTTCAGCCTCTAACCTCTTATCTTCGGCCAATCTTTCAGATTCTAGTTTTCTTTAGGCCTCTTTTTCTAATCTTCTTTCTTCCCGTTCAATATATTTGTTACATTTAGCAGTGACATAAGCAATCATAATTTGCCCGTCCATTCCTAACTCTTTCGCAGTCTGTACAGCAGCAGATCGAAATTTGGCCAGGTCCGCCATTTTCTAACAGGTAAATGTAGGTAATGTCTAACTAAACAATACACTCTGATATTACTTATCCAAAGACACCACAGGCACTGAGAGCTCAACGTTATTTATTTCCACCCAAGGATACCTTTTAATTCTTATTATTCCCAATATCTATAACAGGAGAAAGTTCAATATCTCTGGAGCGAGACCCCAATATATGTGGTAAAGTGGGATGTTATAAATATTTATAGGGGACTTAGTGTACTGACTGAGATCAGCTGTGAAGGTATCTGTATCTAATAGGTGTAGAGTTTTACAGATAACCTTACTTGCTACCACATTATACCTCAGTCAGAATTATTCTGGAATATTGTGATGACTACGTTAAATGTCTAGGGTATGTATATGATGAAGTGTAAGTCACAACAACAACAGACAGATAAACAATTTAATTTATTCCACCACACTTGACTACACTGTGACACTCACACACATTTAACATTCTATAAGACTATCTTAAATGAGTCACTGGTAAATTTTCAATTATAAATATGTATTAATTACTTTCACTAATATATATGTCCTGATTCAACTACAAAGTGAACCAGGAATCACAATCAATTGTAATTACAATTTATATGTACAGAATTTATCAATATGAACCTTGTAGTGACATATTTTATTAATAGTATCCTATGTGTGTCAGTTGTGTAGTAGTAATATGAGGTAATACTGGTTTTGTTTTTTTCAAGCTATGTTGTTATTTGTCATCATGACTTCAAGTGTTTGTTTATCTTGGAAATAGTATGGGGAAAAGTTCACAGTTCCTATCAATTTAAACACTGTATTTTCCCTCTGTTTTATTATAAAGTCAGATTTTGAGGGGGGGGGGCATAATGTTGAGCTCCTCTGGCCACAGACGCTTATCTTTCGTGATGGCGGCAGGAAAAGACTCCTCTGCTCGATAGCCTCCCTGTGTTCTGGAGACACCTCACTGGTCACTATCTGGACCCAGGAGTATGCTGTCAGCCTCTAGGTTCAGCAAAGCTCAGACCAGGTGCTGCTCAATAACTTTAGGACCACGGTCCCACAATTCATGGAATAATACACAGTTACGTTGACTGGCAATGAATATAGCACAATTTCGATCTGCCGATGTCCCAGGCTTTTATTTAGAAAAATATGCACTGGCGCTCAACGCACTGGTTCTTTAGTAAGTTTATTTGAAAATGTGGTGCTGACCTGACGCCTCTGATTGACTATATTGGCGGGTCTAACCAATCGTGCCATGTTTACACAAGCGTTTGAAAAAAAGTACTCCTACTCACGTTTCCCTAACAACAAAGAATCAATATTTATAGCCCGACTAATCGTGTTTAGCCTTACATTTACTTTCCGCCAATCAAATAGGAGGTAACATGGGGACCTATTTCCCGTACAATGGTGGTGTGAAAATCTGCCACTGAGCGATTCTGATTTTGGTGTTGTCTGACATCCCTCACTATTTCTTTTGGCTATAATTTGTTAATTCCTAGACTATTTGCGTAACGTTTAACATATTCTTTGTCAGCAAGTCCTAAGGAACCCAAATATATAAATTTAATGGGGCTAAGGGGCTGCGTTCAAAATATGCATTTTCTTCTTGGATAGTCGTGCTTTTTTTTTTATTTTTTTATGTTTAGAACCACCACCTGTCCTGCTGTACTGTCAGACTAATGTCAGGATTTTAGACATAAAACAGTAGAATGTCATGTTTCGTAATAAGCGTTTTGTAAGTTTTTTAAACCTAACTCTCGTATGGGTAGTGTTTTTTATCACTGTCGATTTGAAAAAAAGTTAGTGCTTGTGGCCTTACACGCGTGTTAGGGGTGGCATTAATTGTGTATCGCGAGACTGTGGTAGTATTGCCTGCGTTCCGGCTTTCAGCCCCTCCCTTTCTTTCTATCCTTAGTCCATCTGTCTTTCGTTTATGGTAACTTAGTGTATAAAATAACATGAATGGAATATTAAATATAGGTCAGCTTGCGTATCTCAAGGTTTTCCTTAGAAAGGCAGTACACGTTTTATCGTAGAAAGCGGGTATTGAAGCAGTAGGCTTTTACTATCAACGTGAAACGTTACAATTTGCAGACGAAGGAGAAAACAAGGGGGATTTCGAGTACAGTCATTGTGACAGCACTGTTCTTTACCATTCTTCTTTCCTTTTATTAAATTTATTTGTTAGGCTTTACATTTACGTTTTAATTTATATATGTGGATTAGAATTTCACACGACAATGCTACGCTTGAATACGACTGTCAGAAGTCGGGAATAAATGTTATTTTTGCACACCCCAGTGGTCTGATAAAGTTGAAAAATATTGCCTTGGGTGTGGTAAGTCCAGTTAAATTTATAATTTAAAATGTGTCTCATTATCTTTGGCAAATCTCGCTCACAAATGAAATTGGTGACGCACACGGCAAGAAAAAGAGACAACATTAGCCAATTAGAAAGAAAGAACGCTAGACGCCCATGTGATCAGGTCTGCTTTGGATATAAGAAAACAATTATGGAAAAATGCTACTCCTCCATAGAGCTATATATACGCACACAGACGGGACAAGACGATCTCTTATCCACTCCGTCAGTCCTGATTAAATTTAAAAGGCACACGGTGTTTTTCTTTTATGCCTACAATATCGCACGTCGCTTAAGTAGCTATTAATTTGGTCGGCGTCTGATAATTTAGTCGTATGATATTAAATAATAGGCACTTATAATAAATAACTGTTTTAGTTTACCCGTCTCGTTCATTGTCCTGACATTCCAAAATACTAATCTTGTTTCACGTTTTGCGGTCCGGACGTCCGTTTTCATGTCAATGACTTCCTTTCGGCTTTCACTACTGACAGTCATACGAGCCTCAGCCTCCGGATGTCCGTCCCGCAGCAAAGTTTGTTCATTTGTTGTTGTTTCCATAACTTCATTTCTTTTTACATAGAGAGGGGTGTCAGCCTTATGCTAAAACCCCCAACCTGGAGGACCAGGGTGTCAGCTTTAGTCTGACTCCTGCCCGCACAAACCTGTCAAGCTTGGTAGAACCTTCCAGGAGTAAAACTCCCGCTGGCATAGCTCTGGGAGTAATCAGGGTACGCAAGCCGCCACACCTCGACAAGGTATTGACACCAGTGATGCCCCTTATCAACCACTCTATTTTTAACAGTCATAGACTGGGTGATGCGCCAAACAACAGAGAGCAGTCCAAGAGGAATAAGGTGGACTACATTTTCTACATTGGAAGATCTGGAATATGCAGATGACATTGCACTACTAGCACATTCACATCAACACATCCAGAAAAAAACGGATAGACTTAATAAGTTTAGCCAGCAGGTGGGCTTGAACATCAATCTAAAGAAGTCAGAGGTCATGACGCTCAATGTGAGCAACCCTGAGCCCATATTAGCAAGGAATCAGCAACTGGAACAGACAGACACCTTCACATATCTAGGATGCATATTAACACCAGACGACGGAGCAAGCAAAAACATCAACAACAGAATGAACAAAGCAAGAACAGCCTTTTTTAGTCTAAACAACATCTGGAAGTCCTCTCAGTACAGCACAAGCACAAAATTAAGATTATATCAGAGCTGTGTGCTTTCTGTACTTCTCTATGGTGCGGAATGCTGGAGAGTTACAGAGAAGGAAATGTCGAAATTGTCCTCTTTTCACACAACATGCCTAAGAAAAATTTTCTGAATCTTTTGGCCGAATACCATTACCAACCAAAATCTGCTTACTCGAAGCAAGCAAGAGGACATGCACACCATCATAGCTGGCAGACGCTGGAGCTGGGTTGACCATGTCCTCAGAAGAGACCCCGATGCCATCACAAGAACAGCTATGCTATGGACCCCTGAAGGAAAACGAAAGAGAGGCCGACCAAAAACAACTTGGCGGAGGACTGTGGAGGCTGAGATGCAAAGAATGAACCAGAGTTGGGGCACTGTACGAAGGATGGCCGCCGACCGAGTAAAGTGGAATCAATTTGTTGTTGCCCTGCAATACGCCACAAGGCGTGATGGCCACTGACTGCTTTGACGGTCGGCGGTTAAGGATCAAAGAAGAAGAAGATAATAAATACGCGCAATGAAAAAAGCGTGAATTCTTTTCTGTCACTATCAGTCGCGCCTAGCATTTAAATCAGTCAACTAAAACCGTCTCTTCTTGTGTGAGAAAGCGTGTGGTGAAAATTAACATTATAACTGAACATCTGATAAGAAATAGCTACGCGTTATTTTATTTCACTAGTTTTACCAGCTAGAAAATCTAAGTGAATTATAATGGTAAAAGCTAACACCATTAAACACGTAAGCACTAATTTCTTTTACCAAAAATCAGATTGAAAAATCCCCACGATTGCTAATAACACATTTAGCGAAATTATTCTAGAGCTGCGTGCTTAGACTATCCAAAAATTCTGAGTGACAACTGATAGCAGGTTTAAGAAAACACAGTTTATATATCATCATATTTCTCTGATCTACCGATGACGTTACTTTTCACGTTACCATGTGTAACGAGAATCAGAAACAGAGATTCAAGATAAAAGCTTTACGGCCAGTCTTTCGTCGAGGTTTCAACCGACATCAAAAGACGTATAGTTCCCTAACGGTTTTCTCTGTAAGAATGCCCGCTTCTGAAGATCAAAGAGCCCAGGGGTGTCTGGCTTCCCCCGAGTACGAACTTCAAGGGGTCTATGTTTTTCACGTGCGGTCTGTCATGTATCTTATGATTGACAGATAAGCTGGCATGATAAGACGAGGTAAACAAACCTGATTCGCTACCTGTTATGACGGGCAGGTCACGAAAGTTTGTAAACACTTCGTTTGCTTGAGTTCCAAGAGAAGAGGCGTGGATGAAAAAAAAGTAAGCTTGTGTGAGTACACAGACAGTAAATGCATGGTTTTAGCTAGCAAATCTTAGAGCGCTAACGGGATGACAAAGACTGTCAGATTACTGTAGGCTCTATTTCCATTATACGTCACACCCATTAAATAAGGAAAGTTTCGCTTAATTTGTGCCTGAGGGCCCTTTAAACTGTAGTCTCGCTTTCACTAGTGCTGGCTTTTGCATCCGACCTTGGAAAATAAACATAACATCTTGACAAAACTTAGGCCTAGTTTTCGAGCAAGAGTGTAAGAAGAAAACGGGGAACGAATACGCAAAGGCATAAAAGTGAGAGAGAAAATGCTACAATTTGACACGCGTTTGAATTTTTTTCTGGTCTCGCGAACCAGAGGAAAACGATAGTGCAAGTCAATGCAGTGGCATGTTGGAAGAAAAACGTTGTCGCCCGCCTTACAGACCCCTCTTCGCTCGACGCGCAGATGCGAATGTATAACCACGCTGTTAGACGCGACACAGACCAAAACACACACACAAGTCGTATTTCGGGCTAAAAAGTAATGCTAATGTAGCGCACGGCAAAGCGTTGTCGTTTTTTTGTGTGACGTACTACAAATACGGTGTTTCGTTTGAATGAGAACGTTAGACAGACCTATAATACGATTAACGTGGAAAAATATTTGAAAAAATACAGTGGGAGAGGGGAAGAAAAGGAGCATAGTTGGTCGTGTCACGAGTTCGTGTTTACAAATTTGAATTTGTTCGATAGAAGGATAGAGAATAAAAACTTAGATAATTTACTTACAGGCTAAAATAAAGGACGGTTGACGAATACAATGACCTTAATTGTTTAGTAGAAGAGTATGATGTTAATGTATCTTACCGTAGATAGGAAAATATGTTATTTGAAGATATGAAGGAGAAAAACGATAATAGTGAATATAAGGAATAAAAGAATAAAAAATGTAACCACTGTGTGACAGACAGCAACAGGATCACTAATTACTTGTCAGAATTATAAACTAGTAGTAAATAATTGAGATATTGACGAAGACAGATGAACTAACAGACTTGAATCTTTCTCAGTTTGCCCTGTAGTGGGGATAGAGGGGAAGTTAGTCCAAGATTTGAAATTTGAGTTCAATTTTGAATAAACGACGCTAGAAGCCAAAAAGTCTCTGATTGGCTAGAGTCAAATAGACTGAGGGATAAAACCAAATTGAAGGTAGTGTTAGACGCCACTTGAAACATAAAATCTCTACACTAAAGTTGTTTTACAAGCACGATAATAGTACTATCTTGACTTAGCTGATCTGCACCAGCAAGCGATCTGGATTTGACCATATTTATCGCAAATCCAACTTATTAGTGTTAATATTTCTCTCATGCGGGTTTCATCTATGACTCCAAGTGAGCCCAGGTCAACCTAGATCCTTATAAACTCCTGAATATTAAGATGTGAGGCAGTATAGACTGTGTGCCTCCTGGTTATATCGCAAAATCATAATCCAGACTTGGCAGTTTGTAGCTGTTGGAGGGGAAAGACCTCATCTTGGGAACAAGCACTTACCAAGCTAAGAATCTGTTCACGGGCTCATGATATATCAAACTGCACCACTCTCTTATCCCAATGTGTATTTCATAGTAGAACATGATGAACCCAGTCGTGCTTCAAAATATTACCCATTCATAGGAGCAAGTTTTATTTGACACTTTTCCACTGACATTTAGATAATAGTTGTGAATAATAAGAGACTCAGTTATCATTTGAATTCAATTGGTGTAAATATATTCCATTATCATTTTGAGTTTTCATTATTCCTGTATCCAAAAAAGAACTGAGATACAGGAAAATAAATTGTAAAAAGATTTCAAATTTAAACTTAAACCAGTGACTTGTTTCCTTACTGTTCATTAATTTGTTAGGTGTAGGTGTTGTCATTCTATTACATTACATCGCATATACCCTAGACATCTAGCTAGACAACATTCACACATCAGTACACATAACTAGGAGAAAATATATGACAGGTTGAGGTCATAAGGTGGTAGCAGACAGGTTCCCTGAAAACACATTTATAAATAACTAACTTCAGGGGATTGCACAGCTGACCTCACATCTGTTACAAATCAGATTGTATTCTTTAACATCAAATGCACCACAGTATGATGTACTCCCCCTGATGGACTCGACGACTCATAAAATGAGGATTCTGACCACAGTGGCCAGTCATCAGAGGAGGGGGCGCCTTCACTGAATAGGTACCATATATGCTATGGGACTACCTTAACATTTTACCTTTATAAACGTTAATACTTGAGACTGTTTTTCACATTTTAATAAACACATCTAAAAAATCGGTGCTTTCAACTTATAAGCAGCAGAGAAAGGTCGGAAAAACTCTATGGAGATATAAATAGCCTTAAGGTGATCACTGCTGTCTTTCAAAATGTTCAGGAAGACATCTGAGAGTGTGTGAAGAAGAAGAGGAAGAAAAAAGAAAAAAAAGAAGAGAATTTATTAAAATTGTTTTGAATAATTTGACACAACTACAATGCATAAATATCACAAAGACTGCAGAGTGCAGTAACACGTTCAAGGCCACGTTCGGCTCTTTGGTGGTGCGCTGAAACTTAAAAAAAAAATACAAAAATTATCGTGTAATCCAACTCAATAGTATAAAATTGACCCTCATAAGGTAACTGTACAGTACGGCAAGGAAGAGAGTGGGATGGGGGCCAAAACTAGACCTCAAGCCATTTAAAAAATCCCTGGGCCGGGTCTGTTCAAGACTCACTGACCGCCAAATGAATGACCAGTGAAAGGTCATGTTCGAAGAACATAAGGGTTTAGTGTAAATTAACTGTAACTTAAAAAGAAAGAACAGAATAAAAAAGAAAGAAATGTTCTTGGCATATTTCCTATTTTTGTTTCCGTAATTTTCAACAAACACTCCGACCTATGCCAGATTTCGTGACAAGTTTTACATGTAATTTCTGCATTGCGATATGGTGTACCTTCTTCTTCGCTCACTTTCAGACGTCACCTTGAGAATGTTCAAAGAAAGCAGCGGTCAGCTTGAGGCTGTTGGTATATCCGTATAGTTTTTCCTTGAATGGGTACTGGTAATGGCCACATGCGCTTTCTCTGTTCCTCATATGTTGGATATCTTTAAAGTAGATTTTTAGCAGTCATTTTAACGGTGCCACGGTTACACTCGTCAGTAGTTACCTATCGTTAGCGCGATATGCTGTATAAAAGGTATGCGTGTAATAACGACATTGCCTCAATACAGCAAATTTATTGTACTAGTGACGAAGATTTAAAAAAAACTAGATCTAGAATCTAGTCTTTTCTGTTGACCTTCAAGGTGGAAAAAATACACCAAACCACGTGTCATTCCGTCGAGTACGTGCCATCAACTGTATATTTTATTTGTCATATGTGTAAAATGTTCATAAGATGGGTACTATCCAGTTTTGTCCAGTTCAAGGCCATACCCTAAATTTTATAAACAACGCACTCAATCTACGTTGTATTTTGAGCAAATTTAATCAAATCAAAATACACTGGACATGGGTATCTTGAGGACAGCAGCACTTCGTTAATCAGGCCACTTATGTCCCCCCAAAGCACACTTTTTATTGTTTTTTGTTACTGCTGTTGACTTGATCGACGTTTAACAGTCGTGCAAAAGTGGGAATGCACTTTAATAATTCTTTTTAAAATTCATATAATTTAAAACAAAATATAAATTATTATCGAGTAGAAAACACTTTATCAACTTGTATTTCATATATTTTTCTGTATATGTACTTAATCCATATTGTAAGTATTAATTATTTTTACATAAATAAATGTAAGTAAACTGTATACATACTTTTGCACCACCCTGTATTCTTTACTTACTTAGTCTTTCCTCTTCTACCGTGAGGTGTAGAGGTTTGGCAGAGAGAGCGGAAAGACTAGCTTTGAGAGCATCCATGGTGGGGACATTGGATGTGGAGAAGGAAGACATAATATGGACAGTTAGTTAATGATCGTGTTTTAGAGGCTGACACTGCAGTCGATGAACCAACCACTGGAATTAGACTTCAAGCGTAAAATTAGCAGAGATAGACGTATGTGAGGATGGGTCAGGCGTATATACAACAAGCGCGCTATCGGAACAGTCAGCATTTATACCTTTCGACATTTCTTGAGGGAGACTGAGCACCTATGGGTTTGCCAGGAATGCAATGATGTCGATTCTGAATAACTAAAATAGGATATATAGTGCCACAATTGTTGATAGCGTATTACAATAATGAAGTGCCAGTGGAACAAGAGATGTTAAGAAGAAGCTGGCTATGGATATGCCACACACCGAGGAAACTTGCTGATAGCATTACAAGGCAGTCTCCATGGTAAGAGAGGCCGATGGAGACCAGAATAACACATGGTGAGGAGAACTGGACACATGAAAGGAGTGAAGAAGATTTGGAAAAAAATGGGATGGCACGGGACCGGAAGACTTGGTATAAGTTTGTTAAAGGCTTTTGTTCCTTGGAGAGCTGAAGTGAGACATGAGGAGAACTGCTGTAGGACGGTAGTAGACGGAGGGAGGGAAGAGAGGTTAACAAAATAGGACGTCTTACTAGGACAAAGAATGTGTCCTACGGTTCGGCCAAACGTTTTTCTTCATGGACAAATGAACGGCAACAGAAGGAAAGAAACCGAGAATGGAGTTCTGGTTGTTGTTGTTGTTATTTAACTGGGGCTGCTGAGCTTCTCGCCCTTTTGTAGTCAACACCAAGTTGAAGACTACTTGGTATTATTTACACTGTAGATCTAGGCTTTTCCTGTGGCTCTTCTGCCATTCCGAAACGTGTAGTAGTGAAGTCATGAGCTCCAGTTTCTCCAGCTTGGTTTGTATTTAAAGGATCGTCACATCTGATCCCAAGCTAGGAGTAAGAAGCGCGTGGCACACTGCGCTTTCCCCACCATCCAAGGGGGCTCTCTAACTAAGCAGAGCTAAAATACTGTGCTCTGGTCCTGGGCTCTCCCAAGGAATTGTCACGTTCTGCACCGAGCCACTTCTCGTCTCCCCTTGCCTATCAGTGGGTCCACAGTGAGATCCTCCTGTATGCAGTCAACCAGGTCAAAAAGCCAAAGAATTTCGCTCGGGGCTCAAGGGGAGGTTAAACCCCCAAAATGAAAAACACAGAATTATAAGTTAATATCTATATCTGGTCATTTATACTAGCAAAATGACTGAAAAAAATACAAAACATTCAGGTATATACTAAAAACTTGCAATCTATGTCGGAAATACAGTGAAAAAAAGGCAAATTTTAGCTTTTTTGGGTATTTTGTTGCCCAAGATATATCAAATGTGAGTACAACTTGAGTTATGAAATTTGGCTGTTTCTTTTGTTAATATATGATAATGATTGTATACTAAAATAATTATAATTGGTTTGATATCTGAGTTTTTTTGGATTTTAACATACCAATCGAAAAAAAGTTGAAATTTTTAAGGGGGGTATCTTAGCTATTTCTCAACAGTTTTGTAGTTTGTTAACATATATCCTTTTTTTTAGTTTATTTTAATGAGCACTATGTGTACAGCACGTGGCCCAAAATTTACTGCTGCATCACTAATAGTTTTTGAAAAATCATGGGCAACGTGCCCACATTTGTGTGAAAAATGAGGTTTTGAGAAAATTAAGAAAAAAGGGAGGAATTACCCTTTTACACAAAATTTACTCACCTCAGTATCCCCATGCTATGTAGGAATCATCTCTGGTATTTTCCTTTATCGATTCCATGTTCTGTGTCATACTTTGCAGCTTACTTTTCATTAAATTCTTCATTTCAGCAGACTGTATGCGCTTTTCGTCCATTTCCAAAAAAATGCATCCTTTCTCTTATAGACATGTACTATGTGGGGGGAAGCGATTGCTCTATGCTCAGCAGACTCAGTACATGTAGGAGAGGCTTTGCTCTCAATATTCACAAGATTAGGATACCCTTATCAGATATTAACTGACAATGGTTCACAATTCAGAGGGAAACTGATGGAGGAAGTTTTTAGGATTTTTTAAAATATTCTCGTCCGCACATTTTATCAATCACAATCGATTGGACAAGTGGAAAGATATAATGGGACTCTACTTACAAATTTATGTAAGCTCACACAGGAGAAACCAGAATCCTGTGATTCGTTCTTACCTGCAGCTTTTTTGCGTATAAGGAGGTACCCTACCACTCTACTGGAATACCTCCAGCCATGTTATTATTTCGATGACCCATCAAAGGTCCCCATGGTTAATAAAAATTAGCCAGTCAAAATTATTTGTACACATGAAACTATGTTTGAAAAACTTGAATTCTGTTTGCTTCAGGGAAATGAATATGGTACCGAAAATTAAAATCCATGCATTAGAAGCAATATAGCATCACAAATATACCAATTTGTATATTTTACATATATAATTAGGTAAAAATACACTTACCTGACATACTTTAAAAATTTATATAAAATCAACTACAAAGGTTTTAGTGAAAATAAATATACAGAAATGTGGGCAAATGAATGTACTTTCCAGTGCAATATGTATCTAAAATTTGATATTTTCAATGAAATTCTTCATTTTTGGGGGTTAAACCTCCCCTTAAGTGACTTCTCCAAGCTTAATGTGCAATGCTGGATTCTCAACAAGTTTCACCACGGGGAATCCCTGGAAGTGTGTGGATCATTTCAAGCGTCAATGAGGGTGTAATCAGCCTCACAGACTGAAACTCACTTCCACATATGTATACTGTAGCATTGTGCATAGCTGGTGGTCATATAAGGATGACTCCAGATATGCCTCCATGCATGCAAGAACGGAGTGAAATACATTAAATTGAATTGTTCGTGTTATTAATTTAACTCTCGCTGTCTTTCTCTTCTGTTTTAGTCCGTTTGTCCCCGAAGAAAGCATTGTGGCCGTAAAGTAGGCACTTGTTCTTTGTCTTATGTCCTAATGTAACAAAATACGTCCTATTTCGTTCGTTTAATTTTCCTTCTTTTCTCCACTCGGTCAGTATTTATTCGATCATCCTTTTTTTTCTTCTCATCCGGTCATTATCTCTTATTTACGCCTGCATCTACCAAGGATTATCTTCTCCTCGGGTTGACACCATGTATTTTACCGGCTTACCACCTTCCTGGCCTGTTTATCTTTTCTTTGTGGCCTGACGGTGTTTAGCGAAGACAGTGATCAATGTCACCTTGACTTGTTAACGCCCATAGTATTGGAAACGCTATTGTAAGTGCCTGTAGATGGAGAGTACAGTTGTGCAAGCCATCTTGCGTGTAGTGTCAGCTAACTGTTTACTTTGCAACGTTTGGAACACGCACAGTAAAAGTTAGAAAAGATAAAGGTAGTCACCAAAAACTGCCATAGGCGGGTGAAATGTTAGAAACTTCTCCATACTTCGTCCCGATTTTTATACGGATGGGATGATCAGTTCCATTCCTCGCCGGCTTTGCTTTCCTTGATCCACGAGCAGAGTCAGGTACCTATTTACAACAGGAAGACAGGAACGTGACGATACCAGCTTTCGATGTACCCAGTAACTGCCGTGTAAGGAAAGCTTCCTAACCGCTTAGCCAATCGGGGGCTGACAAGCAAAGTAATACCACTGTGTCTCCTCGGCGTTTCTCTCTATTTACCAGTGACAACACCTTTTTCCATAGTGTTCCATCAGCATTTCTCACTGAGATTTACCAGTGACAACACCGTTTTCCATCGTGTACTCTCTGTATTTCTCACTGCCAGTTACCAGTGACAGCACCGCTTTCCCTCGTGTACCCTCTGCATTTCTCACTGATATTTACCAGTGACAACATAGTGTTACATCGTGTCCCCTCTCCATTTCCCACTGGCATTTACCAGTGACAACACCTTTTTCCATCTTGTACTCTCTGTATTTCTCACTGACACTTATCAGTGACAACACCGTTTTCCATCGTGTACTCTCGACATTTCTCACAGGCATTTATCAGTGACAACGCCTTTTTCCCTCGTGTACTCTCGGTATTTCTCATTGTCATTTACCAGTACAGCATCGCTTTCCATCGTGTCCCTTAGCATTTATTAGCATTTATCGTCAGGATTTACCAGTGACAACACCGATTTCCATCGTTTCCCCTCGCCATTTCTCACTGGGATATACTAAAGACAGCACCGTTGTCGATTGTGTCCCCTCGGCATTTCTCACTGGCATTTACCAGTGACAACACCGTTTTCTGTTTACAGCTCGTATCATTTGTTTTATTTTTACGCATTTTGATTAGCTCTCACTGTCCTTTCTCTGTTGTTTTCGTTCGTTAGTCCCTGACAAAAACCTTGTTACAGTAACTTTGGCCATTGCTTCGTCATTTGTGCTAGTGTCGCGAGAGGGTCGATTGTTATAGAAATTATAAAGTATCCTGGACACAAAGTTGTATCAGGTGATACCAGGATAGTGCCAGATAATATACTGGTCTTGTAAGTCGGCGTCTGTGGCCTAATGGATATGAACGCAGTTTCATAATCCAGATATACCAGGTTCGAAACCTGCTGCAGACGGTTTGGTAGCAGATCGCTTTGTGTGGATTTTTAACAATGGTATAAGCGCCGTACCGTTCAGAAAGCAATGGCAAACTACTGAATGAAAAAATTGCCTAGAAAAATCACAAACAGCCAATAAAAGCTGGGGTTGATTGCCACGTCCTGTAAAGGATAAGCAACTAACTTGTAAGTAATACCCTCTTCTCTGAAAAGAGTAAGGGTGTATGGACATCAAAGGTAGGATCAAGCTGTATAAGTTCCTAGAGAAGATGGTAATATATTACTCTAAGTTCCTACATGCTCCTCTCAAGATCCTCCTCTGTTAATATTAATAGCTCTGCTAGGGGAATTAACTAAACTATCTACCAACAAGAACTGTAACTTAACTTAAATAATTTAAGTAAGTCTGCTGGTAAATATTTACAATTTATTTTTACAAGTTTTTTTTTTTCTGCTTGAAAATCTTTCAAGGAACTCAAAATTTAATTACAACATTAAATAAATAAAACACTTGAAAATTGTTCAAAAGTATCAAAAGTCTCTAAATTTGTAGAAAGTTCTTCCCTCTTGGTTGAACTCACTCTAGTTGTAGAATATTTATATCTTAAGACCCATCTTATTTCAAAGTTATTGAATGATTGTTTATACTGGCTATAACCATGCCCAAACAGATGTCATCATTAGATATTACTGTCTTTAATAGTGGTTTGACTGGTGTACTCTGAACAGTAGTCTTGTTTGGCCACTTATCTGGTGAATTGAAGCCTATCACAATTCTGACATGGAAGGAAAAGTCAAATGAAATTCCTCCAGGCAGTAGGCACTGGGTGGCTGTCCTTCTGAAGTCAAGGGGCGCTTGCACCACTAGTTCCTTTCAGTAGTGGCTGACTCTTTAACGTGTACTTGGATGACAGGATATAACCTGAAACATATTTGATTAACCACTATATTGTCTATCACTATCCCTCTATTACAGATGTACGGGATGAGAGACAGTTTCAGACAGTGTGCAAGTAGACGCACAGGGCATAATATATCAGTAACAACACAATCCAGGTCACTGTGAATACAATTTTTCTCCAAATCCTTAGTTAGAACCATTTGTCCATGATCCGCCTCATACAATTATTAGGTCTTGTGGAAAACACTAAGTAATAGCATAAAGTTAGTTGCTTATCCTTTACAGGACGTGGCAATCAACCCCAGCTTTTATTGGCTGTTTGTAATTTTTCTAGGCAATTTTTTTCATTCAGTAGTTTGCTATTGTTTTCTGAACGGTACGGCGCTTATACCATTGTTAAAAATCCACACAAAGCGATCTTCTACCAAACCGCCTGCAGCAGGTTTCGAACCTGGTATATCTGGATTATGAAACTGCGTTCATATCCATTAGGCCACAGACGCCGACAATAGCATAAACAATACAGTATTACAATTCCTTACATCCTTTCCTTTGTTCCTGATGGGTGGTCCATTCCTTCAAGAAATAATTCTTTAAATGCTTTTCTAAAACCACGGACACCCTTTCTGCTTAAATTCTTAATTTATTTAAATATACACAGGCTTGGTTTAGCCTCCAGAAATTACACACTAGTTTGAAACACATCTACACACTTCCTAACGCACAAGTTAATTAATGAACTAGAATTTTATATATATATATATATATATATATATATATATATATATATATATATATATATATATATATATATATATATATATATATATATATACGAGGGGCGTTCAGAAAGTAATGCACCACATCGTTTTTCTCAGCTAATAATGAAGGTAGAAGCATGAAATTTTGCACACTCCAAATATGGCATGTGCCAATTGTGTGCACTAAATTGCACCGCAACCGGCCAAATAATACGGCTGCCCTAAACCGTTGAAATGGAGCGTGTTAGCAACTTGCGCTATAAGCAGCGAATTGTGATAGAATTTCTCGTTGCAGAGAAGGAAACTGTTGCGTACATTCACAAGCGTCTATGTGATGTGTATTGAAGTTCTGCAGTCGACAGGAGTACAGTCAGTCGCTGGGTTCAGAGAATCAAAGAATCAAGAAGTGGAGATGCGGAGCTGCTTGATCGGCCACGCTGTGGACGTCCTGCCACAGCCACCAACGCAGAAATGTTGAAATGCGCTGAGAGCATTATTCTTACTGATAGGCGAATCACTACTCAACAATTGGCCTTACAGCTGTCAGTCAGCATTGGTAGTGCAAATGCAGTTATAAAAACTCTCGGATTTTCTAAGGTTTGCGCAAGATGGGTTCCTCGAAGTCTCACAAATGAACACCGATTGCAAAGGAAAGCAATTTCTTCTGAATTGTTGGAGCGTTTCAATGCTGATGGAGAGAACTTTTTGGCTAAGATCTTTACAGGTGACGAGACCTGGGCACATCATTTTGAACCTGAAACAAAAAGACAGTCAATGGAGTGGCATCATCCGCAATCACCACGAAGAAAGAAATTCAAGACAATTCCTTCAGCTGGAAAGGTCATGATCACTGTCTTTTGGGACATTGAAGGTGTGATTCTTGTGGACGTTATGCCAAGAGGAGAGACAATCAATTCGCAAGCTTACATTAAGACATTGATAAAACTCAATCAACGTTTTCGCAGAGTTCGGCCGCACAAGAATCCAGCAGACCTGCTTCTCCTTCACGACAATGCGCGACCTCACACAAGTCTGGCAACACGGGAAGCAATCACCAAATTGGGTTGGACTGTACTACACCATCCACCCTACAGTCCCGATTTGGCACCCTCTGATTTTCATCTATTTGGTCTACTTGAATATGCACTCCGTGGGACAAGGTTTGAAGATGATGAAGGAGTGATTCATGCAGCGAAGAAATGGTTACATGATCAAGACAAAATCTGGTACGGGCTAGGAATACATGCACTTGTTTCGCGCTGGTATAAAGCCGTACAAGTTGATGGGGATTATGTTGAATAATACCGATGTTTACATGACATATCCATGTATATTGTGTATAAATTTCATGCTTTTTGAATAAACAGCTCCTGAGTGTAGGAGCCGCGCTAGCGTAGTGGTTACCACACCGCTCTGGCGACCGGGTGATTCAGGATCAAACCCGGCGACGGCATTTGAGGATTTTTCGTCGACCGGGATTTGGACTGGATTAACTCGAGACCTGGCGAGGACATTTGAAGGAGTGTCGTCGACCAGGGATTGGCGGCTCCTGAGCCGACCCAGCTCTAATGGGTACCTCCGAAATCGGCGAGTATCTGCCTGAATGGCGAGGGACACCTGTCTCTGTACAAGAAAAAAAGGGATACTCACGTAAAATCAATGTCAGGTTAGACATTAATAATAACCTGAGATTTCGCCTCGAGTATTAGCGGGCGTACAAAAAAAAAAAAGGACTCGTATATATTTGTATACATTCTTTCTTACCCTCAAGTGCATACAGTCGAGCTGTCAATGGTCACGCAGTCTGCTCTCAGATGCAGAAGGCAAAGAAGTCCACTGACAGAACTGGCGCTCTCGCTGTATTTGAAATTGTTTTGTAGCCTGCTTTCCATTTAGGGCACGTCCTATATATAGGCCAAGGCCGAACGACAGAGGGGGCTTTGCTACTAAAGTGTGTTTGCGTTCCGAAATACAGGCATACATTTGTCCGGATGTGCAAATATGAAAAACTAGTAATCTACATATCCTCCTTATTCCTGGACCGATTTCCTTCATCTTAGGCTTAAATTACGCCCTGGATTATTCTTTCTTTTTCCAGATAATTGTCTTTTATTATCTGTAAAGGGCAATTTTTACTATCTTGCAATATAATACATTTATATTCTTATTATGTGATGCGTGATGCCATATGATGATGGATGGTATCCGCATGTCTGGTTTTGTGTAGTGTGTAGATGTGTTCAGTCAAAACAATGTTCATACAACAATAACAGGGCAATCCACATAGGACGTCAGTAAACTCACGACGTATAAAGTCAATGAGTCTTGAAACAGCCGTTGACGTTTTTCTTCATTATTTATTGTGGACGCCACAGTGACAAAATGGTTACGCAAATGTGTAGGCACATCAAACAGTCATTATCACAGCAACATTCAATACAGCAATAGACGGTAGACAGCATTACAATGATGAGTCAGATGCATGTTATATTTCATAGTGCTGTAAATGTAGTCAGGTGGAAAACTCCATCCTTTTCTATAACAGCCAGGAGATAACCAGATGTATGAGATCAGTTCACTCTCCTTAGTTTGACTTCAGCAAGACAGACACGTCTGCCGAAGTATAAATAATGTCCACAAAAATATCCTCTAGATAATATAGGTTTTCCAAACCTAATTCATTTAACAAAGTAGCAAGTAATGGTCCTTGGTACATGCATCAACCGATGCAGTACAATGCAGCGACATGTGAGCTGGGAAAAAACATCTCGTGGCGCCGACTTTCGGAGACAGGCTATGAATCGAAATCGCTCACGACCCAAAATCGATAGAGTTAATGAAAAAAAGTCAATTTACCTTGCTTTCATGAAATACACAGAAATATCACGCCTCCCGACATGTGGGAAAACACTAGAGGTATTATCTCGAATAAACGAAATATCCATTAAGAGGACTACACATCCCTGACAGAACAAAAAATAGCGGAGATCCCCTCTTCAACGAGGCATCTCTTTCGCCATTCCAATTCGCTCACTCCACTAGTCGTGGGCGGAAACCGATCGACCAAACAACAAGACAAGTCATGCGCAGTCCAGCGCAAAAATGACCACAGCTCAAACTTAACTGCATTCGATACCAACGCGAGAAGACAAATGCTTACCGAGAAAAGTGACTATAAATTCCAAGCAGTTGTTGCCCTTGCGTTATAAAACAGACATTGAAACAAAACGATGTTGCGAGAATTTATCACGCAACATATCACCACCTCCTCCCGATAAAAAAAAAAATGTGGAACATATTTTTTTTTCAATATCAAAGAGCAAGCGATAAGCGGCTCAAAACGCACGAATTATGCGCTGATAATTAATTAAATTGCCAAACAATAGGCTAATTATAGAGTGTCTGGTGAGGATATACCTCAACAGAAAAATAAATATGTCTCAAAAAATATTCACATCGGGGAGGTGTCACCAACACACATCACGTTAGCATGTAAACACAATATACGTATGCAAGTTACTATAATCATCATTAAACAGCATACTCTAATATTGTCTTTAAAAATGGATGTACAAATCTGATAGGAAAATTTAAATAGTACATTCTTTGACATGTAATGACATAAGTACATAGTAAAGTTAAACTACATGACGATCCAGGATATATGCTCTGGTATTCCGAGGGTAAGTACACAATCTAGAACTCGTAAGGTAAGTCCTCAGCTCAACAATGACATTCTGAGAAAGTACAAGCAATATAATGCTAATTAATAACTAATATGCTTCATAAGGTACAATACATTATTAATAATTGTGGCTGTTTAGTAAACTAACGGCCCTTATATTAACTACTCAGTCCTCCTCTATCATCTTAAAAAAAACGAACAGAAGAAGATGACAACAAAGCACGATAGTGTGTACATATAAAGTAAGTACAGATGTGCTAATCTATTGTAGAAATATAGGTGTGTTATGACTCTGTAATATATAGAAATATAGGACAGGAGTATTAGTTGGAGTCATGTGGGCATCTAGACAAAATGTCAGCCATCACATTATCCGCACCACGGATAGCTCGTACCGTGAAGTGAAAAGGTTGAAGAGCTATAGCATATCGAGTGGATCTCGAACTCTTCAAATTCTTAGTCTGAATAGCTGTAAGAGCTTTCTGATCAGTCTCTAGAATGAAATGTGCGCCCAGGAGGAATCTTTGTAGTTTTAGAATTGACCAAACCATCGCTAACAACTCACGGTCTAAAACCGAGTAGTTCCTCTCTGCCGCATTTAGTTTTCTAGAAATGTACATAACAGGATGCAGAGTATTTGCATATTCTTGCATCAGTGCTGCTCCAATCCCAGTGGATGAAGCATCACTCCGAAGAACAAAAGTCCTATCAAGAGTAGGTAATCTTAAGATGGGAGGAGAAGAAAATATATTCTTGATTTGGTCTAGTGAAGATTGGCATTCTTCAGACCAACGGACCAGATTAGGCGAACCTTTCTTCAACAATGTTGATAGAGGTGCCATGATCGAAGATAAATTTGGAATAAATCTCCCATAAAATTGAATTAAACCTAAGAGACTCCTAACTTGTTTCTTCGTTTTAGGAACAGAGATGTTCAGTATTTTGGAAGTATTGTGGTCTTCTGTCTTCAAGAGACCATGACCAACACGATGACCGAGGAAAGAGATTTCACCAAAACCAACAAAAGCTTTAGAAGGTTTTGCTGTCAAATTATTCTCACGTAGAGTGGACAGTAAGTCATATAACCCTAAATAGTGATCTTCCCAGGTATCACTGAAGAGACAGGTGTCATCTAAGTATGCGATGACATCCGAACGATGTGACAGAATTCGACGCATCATGCGAACGAAAGTGGCAGGGGCGTTCATGAGACCAAAAGGCATAACATTCCATTGAAATAGACCCCTAGGTGTAGAAAAAGCAGTAAGAGGTTTGGCATGCTCTGCTAAAGGCACTTGCCAATAACCTTTAGACAAGTCAAGTTTAGTGAAGAATCTAGAATTAGAAAGTCTAATCAGTAGATCTTCTAACAAAGGCATCGGTTCAGCGTCGAACTTTGTGACCTGATTCAATTTGCGATAATCAACGCAAATTCGTATGTTCTTATCCTTCTTCCGGACAATAACCATGGAAGAAGAATATGGTGAAGTCGATGGTTCAATTATATTTAATTGAATCATTTCATCCAATTCCTTTTCCACTTGCGACTGAAAGTGTATAGGAATAGGATACGGCCTAACCCTAATTGGATTATTGTCGGTAAGAATTATGTCATGTTCTATGACATCTGTGTGTCCAGGAATGTCAGTGAGAACATCCTGAAATGTTTGTAACATCGACGAGACTTGTCGATGTTCGTCACCAGAAAGATTAGGAGAAACAGAAACGTTTGTCCAAGATTCCGTGGAATGTAATGGAACCACTGGAAGGGGAAGGTTGACATCAGAGAAGGTAGCTTCCTCATCCTGAATGACAGACAGGGATGAATAATGACCGTGAGGTGCAGGAGCATCATCCGTTGCCTGGAAAATAGGCAGCAAATAGTCCGGACGTTCGTGAAATTCCGAAAGCATGTTTATGTGGAAAGTTTTATGCTTTCCATCAATATCGACCACATAGTCAACATCGGAAATCCGAGAGACTATTGCATACGGACCTTTCCATGCAATAAGAAGTCTATTTTCCCTACTGGGGAGTAGGACGAATGCTTTGTCACCTGGACAAAGTTGTCGTAGACATCTATTCTTGTTAGCAAACTGTCTTGCCTTCTCTTTAGCAATTTCTGATGAAGCAGTTGCTAGCTTACATGCCTCAATGATCTTTTGTCTAAGAGCAATGACATACTCATATGAGGATTGAGTTTCATCGCTAATATCATCGGCAGTGATGAGATCGTGTAATAAAGACATAGGGCCGCGTGGACGCGCGCCAAAGACAAGTTCGAAGGGAGAAAATCCTGTGTGTTCATTAGGGACTTCTCTATAGGCAAAGAGAGCCGCGGGTAAAACCCTGTCCCAATCTTGAGGATGATCTTCAGTTATCTTACCAAGCAAAGTCTTGAGCGTTCTATTCAGACGCTCAACTAACCCATTAGACATAGGATGGTAGATACTACTGAGAGATCGTTCAATATGTAAGGTAGACATTACCTGTGGCATAGTGTCAGATATGAGTTGAGTGCCATGGTCTGACAATATTTCTCTGGGGAACCCCAAGCGAGAAAATATCAACCAAAGAGCATCTGCGATATCTGTAGTAGATATGCTCTTAAGAGGAATAGCCTCTGGCCAACGTGTGCACATATCGACACATGTAAGGATAAACTGATGTCCTCTGGCCGACTTGACCTTAAAAGGGCCAATAATATCTATGGCCATTTTCTGAAACGGCCGAATAGGAATGTCAGCAGCCTGGATAGGCGCAGCATGTCGTGGTCCTCTAGATTTGACCTCCTGACATACCTTGCATGATCGGCAGTAAATACGAATGTCCTTATTGACAAAAGGCCAAAAGAAAGCCGCAAGGACTCTCGACTTCGTACGGGAAAAACCCATATGTCCAGCACATTGCGAGTCATGAGCATGTTGTAATATTTGGACTCTCATGCTCTTGGGAACAAGAATTTGCGAATGTGCCGACGTAGTCGAATCTTGTACCATACGTACAAGTACGCCGTTTCTCATTGCAATCCAAGATTTTCTATTTGTATCCTGATTCGGATCACCTTTCTTCGCAAGAACGAAGAATTTTTTTAAAGAAGGATCTTCTTCTTGCAATTTTATGAAAGAGTCACGAGTGATTACTAAGTGACTATCTTGGCTATCAACTTCATTATCACTATTCAGTGAAGTTTCGGGTGTTTGTAGAGCTTGTGCTCTTGTAACCACTGCATTTGTAGCTTGCATGTTATTATCTTCCCAAGCAGCAATCTGCTGTGGGGTACATTCCCTAACTCCGTGAATACGACTAATAATAAGGTCCGCAATAGGATTAGGTAAGAGACAAGCATGCACATCTCCACCAAATGATGCGTGATGCCATATGATGATGGATGGTATCCGCATGTCTGGTTTTGTGTAGTGTGTAGATGTGTTCAGTCAAAACAATGTTCATACAACAATAACAGGGCAATCCACATAGGACGTCAGTAAACTCACGACGTATAAAGTCAATGAGTCTTGAAACAGCCGTTGACGTTTTTCTTCATTATTTATTGTGGACGCCACAGTGACAAAATGGTTACGCAAATGTGTAGGCACATCAAACAGTCATTATCACAGCAACATTCAATACAGCAATAGACGGTAGACAGCATTACAATGATGAGTCAGATGCATGTTATATTTCATAGTGCTGTAAATGTAGTCAGGTGGAAAACTCCATCCTTTTCTATAACAGCCAGGAGATAACCAGATGTATGAGATCAGTTCACTCTCCTTAGTTTGACTTCAGCAAGACAGACACGTCTGCCGAAGTATAAATAATGTCCACAAAAATATCCTCTAGATAATATAGGTTTTCCAAACCTAATTCATTTAACAAAGTAGCAAGTAATGGTCCTTGGTACATGCATCAACCGATGCAGTACAATGCAGCGACATGTGAGCTGGGAAAAAACATCTCGTGGCGCCGACTTTCGGAGACAGGCTATGAATCGAAATCGCTCACGACCCAAAATCGATAGAGTTAATGAAAAAAAGTCAATCTACCTTGCTTTCATGAAATACACAGAAATATCACGCCTCCCGACATGTGGGAAAACACTAGAGGTATTATCTCGAATAAACGAAATATCCATTAAGAGGACTACACATCCCTGACAGAACAAAAAATAGCGGAGATCCCCTCTTCAACGAGGCATCTCTTTCGCCATTCCAATTCGCTCACTCCACTAGTCGTGGGCGGAAACCGATCGACCAAACAACAAGACAAGTCATGCGCAGTCCAGCGCAAAAATGACCACAGCTCAAACTTAACTGCATTCGATACCAACGCGAGAAGACAAATGCTTACCGAGAAAAGTGACTATAAATTCCAAGCAGTTGTTGCCCTTGCGTTATAAAACAGACATTGAAACAAAACGATGTTGCGAGAATTTATCACGCAACATTATGTTCGCAAATATTTTGTAAGCAAAGTATTTCCTTTTTAAGTGCTTAAGGAGAAGTCATTTTTGGGTTGCTTCCCTTGAAAATAGTTCTGTCATCTTCGATCGGACTCCGCAGACGACTCTAGGCCTACTGCGATTTATTCTGTGGCTGGGTAGGAATAGATTGTTCTTGCTTCAGTATATCTATGGCCTGAATTTATACGTAGTGTTTGTATGAGTAGGACGAGTCTGTCTTATATATGGATATCTTTGCATTTCTAAGTCGAACTAATTTGGTTGTCGCTAGAAAAGGTCAAAGGCTATGCAGCGGAAGTATCGCTAGCAAAGGGGTGTGATCCATGGCTGTCATCCTGTGAGGATGCCGAGTTTTGTTGTAGCAGGCTTTTTGCCGAAATAGTGATCTATATATGGATGGGGAAAAGTGATAATCATTTAGACATGTTGTATGTACTTTACCCCAGTGTTTATTCTCTTTTGCCAAGGAATGGCAAAGTTATATTTCGCATAAAAAGGTAAAACCACAATTTATTATGAACTTGGGCTTCGCCATCGTTGTTGATAAGCAGATGCACAGTGGTACTTTTAAAAAAGAATATCCATTCAAAGGAAGAAGACATTCCTATGTATCAGCACTGGATTGTATGATATTATTCAATTACCTCTATGAGAGAAGCTATGAAGAAATGAGGACATTTAATGAATGACTAATTTTGGTCTATATTCTATAGTGAGTGAAGCTCACGAGAGAGAGAACAGCCATGTTGAAATTCATATACTTTGTATTTATCGAGTGAGAAAAAGGGATGCCTGTACTATCGCTCGATGAACCAAGAGATCACTGCTACATGTGAGAACCCATGTCTGGGATTCCTATATTATGAAATATATATATATATTGAACTTTACGTGAAGGAATATTCGCTAGACGAGGTTAGGTCTAGGAGCCTTCCTATGTATTGGTTATGGTCTGACGTGCCCAGTCAGTAAAGCCAGATGATTTACATGATGGAACGCTGAATGCTTATTTACGAATGCTCCATTATGATATTTGCCAAGCATGAATGCTAACTTAAGATGATATTCCTGTGATCAACATTATGCTGTCTATGTCGACATTTGTTCCTGTAACCATACACGTACTGTCCAAGTGTGCGTCCCATTAAATGTTATAAAAGACCACCGTAGTTCCAGTACTTCTTGAATTCGAACAGTGTGAGTATGAGTGATGTACTACCAACCTGTCAACTCTATCGAATCATTCTACCATTCGCGTACTGACATTCAGATACACACTCATTGTTTACACTCACATTCTTGTCGGAGCCTCATCACGTTCCAGGACAAGATGACCTGTATGACCAAAACTGTGCTGGGTTTGATGAGTTGACAATCGTTACACTTTACTACACCAGTCCCAACATCTACATTTATCCACTGGTGGACATTCACATCATTTAACAAATAAAGCATGATTCAACAACCAGTAGCCAGTATGAGTTAACAACTACACAAAGAGAGTTTAACAACTGGTGTGCCAGCTTCCTGGGTCAACCTGCACAGTGACCATATTGAGAAGTAAACTACTGAGACCAGACGTTCCTTGGGGTCTGTTACGACACACAAATACATCAGCAGTACAACTCTACAGTGATGTCAGCGTGACCTGTCCTGTCGAGAGTATGCAGTAACTAGGTCAGGGTTTGTTGACATTTGGTTCGTTGGACATTTGCCATACAACTGACAGTGTTACACAGCAAGCTTGGTTGAAACATAGAACATTACACATCAGGACGGGAGAATATTTGACAGTGTTTGCGAAAGAAAATGTTATTGAACTGAGAAGTCCTACATTGATTGTTATCATTCAAATCAACGATGGAGCTTCTATTTCTGTGTTGAATTTAAAATAATTAGACCAGAAGTATTTGTTTAATAAAGTACCACAGTACTGTACTATTAGGCAGTGTAACTGAGCCTTCATTCCAACACATTCTTTCTGCAACACTCTATTTACATCATATTGCCATACTATTTATGCATTTATGTATTTATGTTTAACTATTTATATGTGATATTTGTTTGTATCCAGCGGGTTGTTGTTTCGGTTGGGCGGTGTCACACAGCAGAGTATCCCACGTAATAGAGGGTCTGATGTGTGCGTTTCTATAGGTGCAATTTTCTTCATTGAAAATTTGCTGCGACAGCTGTTGCTATTAGTGTTAGCTGTGAAGTCTGTACTCATTGTTGTTTTTGTAATATTCCTCTGTTCTTTAGTTTGTTTTGATTTGTTTGTAATTTGTTGGTCTACCCTATTCTATCTTTCAGTTCTATTCTCAATTTATATTTATATACTGTGGCGTTATTTGTATTTGTTATCCTCTTGCGGTTTATCTTTTATTGTTTTTCCAATTTTTATTTATTTCATTTCCGCAAATGTTTTCATGTTTTTCTGTATAACTGTTTTGTTTTGTGCCTGATCGACATACACTATTTAAAATATAGTTGATCATATAAATTGATGTACAAGAATCAACTGATAGTTAATTGCTATTACTAAAGGTACACAGTTGATGATATAAAACACTATTTCTGGTGCACTGCACTTATATTATAGAGTGAACCAGCAACTTATAGCTGTTATTATATAAGGATTTATACAAGACCTTTGTAAGGCTTGTTTCCCACAGTGATTGGGATAGTTAAGTACTATTTTTCCACAGGTTAATAAGTTATCATACAAGGTCTTGATTTAGACTAAGAAAGTAAATTTATTTACTTTTGCAAATTACTGATCTTATTAGACAAGATGTCTACCTTAGATTATTTTATCACACAAGGCAGGGCTCTTGATATGACTGGTCAGCAATTAGAACAATGGGCAGTTGCTCAATATGACAAAGCATTAGCTGCAGAAGAGAGAAAACTTGCTGCTGCTGCTGAAGAAAGAAAAGCATTGATTGAAGAAAAGAAATTAGCAGCTGAGGAAAAAAAATTACAAAGAGAGGATGAGCAAAAGAAATTGCAGATACAGACTGATGAAAAAAGATTCCAGATGGAAATGGAAAAAGAGAAAAGAAAAGATGAGGCTGCTGCTGAAGAGAAAAAAAATTACAAGCTGCTACAGAAGAGAGAAGATTACAAGCTGAAGCTCAAGAAAAAAAAAAAAGCAATAAGAGAACATGAACACCAAAAAGAACTTTTAGCATTTGAGTTAGAAAAGTTAAAGTTAACAAACATAAGTAATGTTAATCAAGCATCTAGTGGTAATGGTAAACCCTTTACTTACAAGGTCAAGGTACCAGCGTTCAACCCTTCCAGTGATGACATAACATTCTGGCTAAACAGATTTGAACGCTCGTGTCGAGCACATAATGTGGACAAATCACAATATGCTAACCAGTTATCAGAAAATCTGAAAGGTGATTCTCTGACTAGTTTAAGTTTGGTTGAAGAGGCTGACAAAGATAACTATGATGTTATTAGGGCAGCCTTGTTAAGGAAGTATCAGTTGTCTGAAGAGGGTTATCGGAAGTTGTTTAAGACAATGGAGCCTGAGGCAGGTGTAGAATTCTCAGAATTCATTGCAAGAACACGTCTTACATTTGATCGTTGGATTGAGCTATCCAAAACAGAAAAGACTTATGAAGCCCTTATGGACTTGATACTCAGAGACAAGATTATGTCAAGTATAAATAAACCTTTCCTCGAATTCTTACATGAGCGTAAACCTAAGTCTCTAAAAGAAATGGAACAGTATTGTACCCAATACGTCACTGCACATCCGGACGTAGCTATTAGCAACAGTAAGGTTAAAGAAGGTATGCCAGTTGCTTCTGCAACACCATACAACCCTAATCACTCTCACAAATTCCAAGGACCTCAAAATAGGTTTAATAAAAAAGGTAACTATTACAGTTATCAGAACCAAGGTAACCAATCATTTCAGGGTTCTTCTTCGAATACCTGGAGAAGAGCTGACAGCCCTCGATTCAGGGGTGGTCATAATTACAGGAACTTTCGCAAAGGAAGTCATTCTAGAAACTATCCAAGTTTTCCTTCATGGAGACAACAGGATCATAATTACCGAGATACTCATTATAATGAATATGATGATAGTAACCAAAGGAGCTATGATTCAAACCCGAGTAGGGGTTATAATGGTGGAAACAATGATAAGTACAGAGGCAATAATAACAGAGGTAGAGCACAATTCAAAAAACATAAAGCTCATTACCAGGCGAACTCTGCACAACAAGAGTCCCACGAAGCCTATAAACAAAATAAAGATAATGATGACTCTAATAATATGGCATGTGCCGCTTTTGATTTTGGGAGAGCATCTCAGTGCCCCCAATGCAAAACATTATTTGAGCCAACCACAGTGTCTACTTTAAGCTGTGGCCATCCTCTTCCCGCTCTTCCTGCGTCAATCGCGCATGATGGGAGAGGTTCTCTTGTCTTACACAAAGGTTTAGTAAATGACAATCCAGTCTCAGTACTTTTTGATTCTGGATGCACAACTATTGGGGTTAGGCAGTCACTCATAGATCCTTCTCATTCTACAGGCAAAGTAGTCAAATGCGTAACATTTGGCGGCACCATAGAGAAATACTCTACCGCTATCATTAGGATTGCTACTCCTTTCTTCACAGGAGATGTACACGCATGTCTTTTGCCGGATCCGATCGCTGATCTTATCATCGGTCGCATTCACGGAGTCAAAGAATGCACTCCGGAGCAAATTTCCGTTTGGGAAAATCAAAATATGCAATCTGCTAATGCAGTAGTCACTAGAGCTCAAGCTCTCAATATGCCTGAAACTTCATCTGTTGAAGATAATGAAGTGCATAACCGAGATGATCCCTTGGTAATTTCTCGTGACTCGTTTATAAAACAACAAGAAGAAGATCCGACTCTTAAGAAATTCTTCACTCTTGTAACAAAAGGTGATCCGAATAAAGATTCAAATTGTAAATCTTGGATTACAATGAAGAATGGCGTACTTGTACGTATGGTGCAAGACTCCACTAAGTCAAGTCATTCTCAGATTCTTGTACCCAAGAATTTGAGAGTTAAGATCTTACAACATGCACACGACTCTCAGTGTGCTGGTCACATGGGTTTTTCCCGTACTAAGTCAAGAGTTCTTGCGGCTTTCTTTTGGCCTTTTGTGAACAAGGACATACGGATCTATTGTCGATCCTGTAAAGTATGTCAAGAAGTCAAATCCAAAGGTCCTCGTCATGCTGCGCCTATTCAGGCTGCAGATATTCCTATTCGTCCATTCCAGAAAATGGCGATAGACATCATTGGTCCATTCAAGATCAAATCTGCTAGAGGACATCAGTTTATCTTAACGTGTGTAGACATGTGCACACGTTGGCCAGAGGCTATCCCTCTAAAGAGCATTACTACCGCTGACATTGCAGATGCTCTTTGGCTTATATTTTCTCGGCTGGGATTCCCCGGAGAAATATTATCAGATCATGGCACCCAACTGATATCGGATACCATGTCTCAAGTAATGTCTACTCTACAGATAGAGAGATCTTTGAGTAGCATCTATCATCCTATGTCCAATGGGATGGTCGAGCGACTAAATAGAACACTTAAGAACTTATTAGGGAAGATAACTGAGGATCATCCTCAGGATTGGGATAGGGTTTTACCCGCGGCCCTCTTCGCGTACAGAGAGGTCCCCAATGAACATACAGGGTTTTCGCCCTTTGAACTTGTCTTTGGCGCGCGACCGCGCGGCCCAATGTCTTTGCTGCATGATCTTATAACAGCTGACAATATTGACGATGACACAAAATCTTCTTACGAGTATGTCATCGCGCTGAGACAAAAGATTATCGAAGCATGCAAATTGGCAACGTCCTCTTCTGAATTTGCTAAGCAGAAGGCAAGACAATTTGCTAATAAGAAGAGAACTTTACGACAACTTTGTCCTGGTGACAAAGCATTTGTTTTGCTACCTTGTCGTGAAAATAGACTCCTTATTAGTTGGAAAGGTCCGTACGATATAATATCGAAAATTTCGATGTTGACTACATCGTCGATATTAACGGGAAGCATAAAACCTTCCACATCAATATGCTTACGGAGTTCCATGAACGTCCTGACTATTTACAGCCTATTTTCCAGGCAACGGACGATTCTCATGTCAAACATGGTCATTACTCATCACTGTCTGTAATACAGGATGAGGAAACAAGTTTTTCGGATGTTAATCTCCCGCTTCCAATGATCCCACTTCATTCTAGTGAATCATGGAAAGACGTTACTGTTTCTCCTGATTTGTCTCTAGGAGAACGGCGACAAGTTTCGTCTATGTTACAAACATTTCAGGATGTCCTCACTGACATCCCTGGACAAACTCATGTCATTGAGCATGACATTGTTCTAACTGAACATACTCCAATTAGGGTTAGGCCTTATCCTATCCCTATACATTTCCAAACACAGGTTGAAAAGGAGTTGGATGAAATGATAGATTTACAAATAATCGAACCATCCACTTCTGCATATTCTTCGCCGATGGTTATTGTTCGAAAAAAAGACAATAACATACGTCTTTGCGTTGACTATCGCAAATTGAATCAAGTTACGAAGTTCGATGCTGAACCTATGCCTTTACTAGAAGAGTTACTTACTCGTCTTTCTAAATCGCATTTTTTCACTAAACTTGATTTGTCTAAAGGATATTGGCAAGTTCCATTATCCGAACGCGCCCAACCTCTTACCGCTTTCTCTACTCCCAGAGGCCTTTTCCAATGGAATTTTATGCCTTTCGGCCTTATGAACGCACCAGCTACATTTGTACGCATGATGCGTCGAATCCTATCGTATCGGTCAGATGTCATTGCTTATCTAGACGACATCTGTCTTTTCAGCGATACTTGGGAAGATCACTATTCAGGGTTAGTTGAATTATTATCAACTCTGCGTGAGTATAACCTGACAGCAAAACCATCTAAAGCTTGTATTGGCTTTAGCGAAATTGCTTTCTTAGGCCATCGAGTAGGTCACGGTTTCTTGAAGACAGAAGACCATAATATCACTAAGATACTTAACATCTCTATCCCTAGGACTAAAAAGCAAGTGCGAAGTCTTTTAGGTCTCATACAATTTTATGGACGTTTCATTCCGAATCTGTCCTCTATCATGGCACCTCTCTCTACACTATTAAAGAAAGGGTCGCCTAACATGGTTCACTGGTCTCATGAATGCCAATCTTCACTAGAGAAGATCAAAACTATGTTTTCATCACCACCTATTTTAGTGTTACCTACAACAGATAAGACATTTGTTCTTCGTAGTGACGCTTCATCCACTGGGATTGGAGCGGCACTAATGCAAGAGTACTCTGGAACTCTGCATCCTGTAATGTACATATCCAGAAAACTTAATGCTGCAGAAAGGAATTACTCGGTTTTAGACCGTGAATTATTGGCAATGGTTTGGTCAATTCTCAAACTCCAAAGATTCCTTCTGGGCGCGCATTTCGTAGTGGAAACTGACCAAAAAGCTCTTACGGCTATCCAAAGTAAAAACTTGAAGAGCTCGAGATCAACTCGATACGCAATCGCTCTTCAACCTTTTCATTTTTCGGTACGAGCTATCCGTGGTTCAGAAAATGTGATGGCGGACATTCTGTCCAGATGCCCACATGATGCCACTTAACTGTTAAATATTGGATCTTTTTAATATGTATAACTTTACAACAGTTATTTTTTGTTTCTTTACTAAGATACACATTTGTAATTTAATAATAGAATGATGGTATCGCTACTTAGCGGTTTATTGATGTTAATTCACCGCTGTTCTTTGATGATTGTTTCTTCATAAATCATAAATTTAAGATTGTAGTGTGAATTTTTGGTATGCATTGTATAATTACCAGAATTGTATTATACGTACATCACACCTTCCTGGAAACATTTATTCGTAGGGAAACAATTTCTCTCAGATTTTGAGATATATATTCTCACCAGTCATATTAGGAATTATAGTTATTCCTGATATTTTCATCTGCGCAGTATTCTTGCGTTGTGAGCCTATTCTACGGTGCTCCTAGATGTATTTAAAAAAAAAAAAATTTTATTTTTTTTTTTCCCGGGAGGTGTGGTAAGACTGTAAAGGGCAATTTTTACTATCTTGCAATATAATACATTTATATTCTTATTATGTTCGCAAATATTTTGTAAGCAAAGTATTTCCTTTTTAAGTGCTTAAGGAGAAGTCATTTTTGGGTTGCTTCCCTTGAAAATAGTTCTGTCATCTTCGATCGGACTCCGCAGACGACTCTAGGCCTACTGCGATTTATTCTGTGGCTGGGTAGGAATAGATTGTTCTTGCTTCAGTATATCTATGGCCTGAATTTATACGTAGTGTTTGTATGAGTAGGACGAGTCTGTCTTATATATGGATATCTTTGCATTTCTAAGTCGAACTAATTTGGTTGTCGCTAGAAAAGGTCAAAGGCTATGCAGCGGAAGTATCGCTAGCAAGGGGTGTGATCCATGGCTGTCATCCTGTGAGGATGCCGAGTTTTGTTGTAGCAGGCTTTTTGCCGAAATAGTGATCTATATATGGATGGGGAAAAGTGATAATCATTTAGACATGTTGTATGTACTTTACCCCAGTGTTTATTCTCTTTTGCCAAGGAATGGCAAAGTTATATTTCGCATAAAAAGGTAAAACCACAATTTATTATGAACTTGGGCTTCGCCATCGTTGTTGATAAGCAGATGCACAGTGGTACTTTTAAAAAAGAATATCCATTCAAAGGAAGAAGACATTCCTATGTATCAGCACTGGATTGTATGATATTATTCAATTACCTCTATGAGAGAAGCTATGAAGAAATGAGGACATTTAATGAATGACTAATTTTGGTCTATATTCTATAGTGAGTGAAGCTCACGAGAGAGAGAACAGCCATGTTGAAATTCATATACTTTGTATTTATCGAGTGAGAAAAAGGGATGCCTGTACTATCGCTCGATGAACCAAGAGATCACTGCTACATGTGAGAACCCATGTCTGGGATTCCTATATTATGAAATATATATATATTGAACTTTACGTGAAGGAATATTCGCTAGACGAGGTTAGGTCTAGGAGCCTTCCTATGTATTGGTTATGGTCTGACGTGCCCAGTCAGTAAAGCCAGATGATTTACATGATGGAACGCTGAATGCTTATTTACGAATGCTCCATTATGATATTTGCCAAGCATGAATGCTAACTTAAGATGATATTCCTGTGATCAACATTATGCTGTCTATGTCGACATTTGTTCCTGTAACCATACACGTACTGTCCAAGTGTGCGTCCCATTAAATGTTATAAAAAGACCACCGTAGTTCCAGTACTTCTTGAATTCGAACAGTGTGAGTATGAGTGATGTACTACCAACCTGTCAACTCTATCGAATCATTCTACCATTCGCGTACTGACATTCAGATACACACTCATTGTTTACACTCACATTCTTGTCGGAGCCTCATCACGTTCCAGGACAAGATGACCTGTATGACCAAAACTGTGCTGGGTTTGATGAGTTGACAATCGTTACACTTTACTACACCAGTCCCAACATCTACATTTATCCACTGGTGGACATTCACATCATTTAACAAATAAAGCATGATTCAACAACCAGTAGCCAGTATGAGTTAACAACTACACAAAGAGGTTAACATTATCATACTACCATCTTTTCCTAGGCGTAACCTAAACAGCAAACTTTATGACTTGCCTGATGTCTCGATGCATTCCACTCGAGATTTCTCCATTACTATATTACTTCCCGTGGAAATCTTTGCACACTCTATTAACTGAACATTCATATTTGATAATTCTTGACCTCTGCCATGCTGTGCTTCGCTCATAAGTCTGTAGCTTACCTCCAATTGAAACAAGGTTACACAGATTTGAGCTCGCCATTGTTAGGCTAGTACGTTTTAACCACTATGCATGAAGGTGCAATTCCATTGGTCCGTCTATCATACAGTTTTTATAAAGTATGGCGTACCTTTGGGATAAGAATGACGTGTTGTGAATCAGACTTCACTACTGCAAAAGAAAGGAAACGATAATGATGATTTAACAGCTGCTGATAGTTTGTGTGTTTGTTTGGTAGATTGTTTGTTTTTTTTTTGGGGGGGGGGGGGGTTTAAAGAATGGTTTTCATGTGTTGATAAGCTGGCTTTGTCGTTGCAATCTGCTCATTTATATTTCTGTTCGGCATATATCATCAGAATACAAGGATTGAACTGATGACAAGAACCACACAAGTGCCAGTGGAACAAGAGATGGGAAGAAGACGCTGTCTTTGGATAAGACACACACTAAGGAAGCCTGTTGATAGCACTACAAGGCAGTCCTTGTTCTGGAATACCTAAGGAAAGAGAGACTGAGGTAGACCGAAAAACACATGGAGAGAAAAACGGCAGACATAGGTGAACGACGAGGAGGACATGAGAGAGCTTGAGCTGATGACACGTGACAGGAGAAATTGAAATGTGTTTGTGGAATACAGATTCTCCTTGAGGTCATTGATTGATATGTCATGTGTCGTCGAGTACCATAGATCCAAGCTAATTGAACTGTTTAACTTCCTTTTTTAATTTAACTTTTTGTTTCTCTTCCCCCTCTCCCCCTTATTGCTGCGTATTTCACGTTTTTTGTTCAGTAATTTTTGTCCTGTCAACATTTTAAAAATTACGGATTGTGACTGGGAAGAAGTAACTTTTGTATGTGCAAGTTGTGTTGCATTCACAGTGTGTATCTTGTGTGTACCGTATTTGATTAAGAACAACAGCGTTTGAAACTCGATTGATCAATGTTCATATATTCAAAACTTGGACAACTTTTGAAAAAAGGATTTGTAGGAGGAAAGGTCAGTGTTCGTGAAAGTTCAACTAGACTGAAAGGTCGTGACCTAGATTTCAGCCCGACATTTTACTTTTTGTAAAGGTAATCCCTTAGCTAACCCACCAAGCAATTTTTTTTTTAAACTTAGAAAGGTAATCTCCAATAGAACGTTGCGATTCGTTCCGCACTTAGAAATAACTCTAAGAGACTCATATTCTATGCGGAACGAATTGCAACATGGGCAAGCTCAGTATTGTTGATACACTGAAAAATTCTAGTTTGTTATTTAAGAGCTGAGGTCAATGAAAATACGCAGTTTCAGAGCCTAACTACAATATAAGGAGCCACCGGGCCACACACTAACTGGGGCACTCCTTATATAACTAGCTCAACAACTATAATCAATATACGGTAAATATGTTCAATAATTGTAGTACTACTTCATCATCATCATTATAATTACCCCTTAGCTCCCCAAAGAAAATAAGCCTTCAACAAAAGTGTGTCAGGTACTCCCTGTCACGTGCCATCCGGTCAAGATCTTTCAATGTCTTCGTTATCCCCTTCATTTCTGTCTCCGGAAACTGAGACATGCTATCAGGGGCGTACTTAAAGTATTTACCACCTGGGACATATTTTCCCTTTAGCATCCTTTCGCCACAAAACCCAGAAAAACATATGCTTGCAAGTAGAATTTTAAAACAGTACACTATTGTCATAATATAGTCCAATGGCACATTCCCCCCCCCATGTCATCAGGTGCGTACAGCTCACTCGCAACACCCCTCCCCCTTTTAGTACGCCACTGCATGCTATGACGTTTAAACAGCAGAACAATGGCGATTCAAAGGATGTATACAAAGATGAGTGTCCCTTCCGACTATTACTTTCTGGGACCCACTCGGGAACCCCCCCCCCCCCCCCCACGTCAACGGCGGTAGTTACGCCACTGAAGAGGGCAAGGATCCTAGATCTCATGATTGAAGAAAGGAGTATACACATTTTTATTCGCCTTCCCACAGAACGAGTTTTTTTTTTAAGAACACGTATCCTTTAAAGAAAATAAATGAAGGCCATTAACCGGTTTCTCGTTTTGTGGACCAAAAAACGCTACAGGTACTTTTCAAATTAGTATCAATAGAATAACGATTATCGCAGTATGGACTAGTTTCGTTAGCAGGTCCTGTCACGCACTAGTGTCAAGCTGCAACAGTATGTAGGGCCTACCTAATTCTGATTTTGAGCAAGAATGGAAGGCGGAATTGGTCACCCCACCGCAGCCTATAGTACAAGGGTTCCCTGGCTGTTAGTAAATCTTCCCGTACACCCAATTCAACATGAGAAGAAATAAACTATGTTTTACCATGCACATGAGAACATAAATTAACAGACTCGTTAATTTTTCATTAAGAAAACTTAATTCGGTACACAACACATTTATTTTTAAGTACCATAAAGATGTTACATGTTTATCACAACACGTAATCAATGAATTCGTGAAACCCTTGATTCTGTTTCTTGTTAACCAACAGTTTTATTATCGCCGCAGTTATTTTAAAAGAGGTACCCGCATATCTTGTTCAGCCAGAAGTTTGTTTCTTGCTTTGGACTTGATTTTTTTTTAATTTTTTTTTTTAAATTCTTGACGTCATCATTAAGCGAAGTGTAACCGGAATGATGACGACATTTGTAGTTAGCAATTATTCTGTATCAGAGGCACATCTCCAATCCAACCTGCAAGTCTGGAAGGAAGAGCTGGAGAAGAGAGGGATGGTCATAAGCAGCTCTAAAACAAAATCCATGGTGATATCACGAGAAGAAAGAAGACATCAGATTAAGCTGGGAGAACAGGTCCTGGAGCAGGTAGACCACTTTAAATACCTCGGAGCTATTATTGACCAAAAGGGAGGCATCAAAGAAGAGTTGGCCACTCGAAAAGCAGCAGCTGGGAGACTTTTTTCAGGCCATAAATCGAGGATTCCTCAGCAAGAGAGAGGTTGGTAAGAAAACGAAGATGGCTGTATACCGCTCCACCTATGTCCCAGTCTTGACATATGGATGCGAGTCATGGGCAATGACTACAACCCACAAAAGCCAGATCCAAACCTCAGAAATGAGGTATCTGAGGAAGGTGGTTGAAGTAACAAGAAGAGACATGGTACGCAACCTGACGATACGTCAAGGCCTTAAATCCCACCCCCTGCAGACCCAAGTAGAACAATCCCAACTAAGATGGTTTGGCCATGACTGCAGAATGGGAGAAGATCGGCTACCACGACAAGCATGGGAAACAAAGAGCCAGGGATCCAGACCCCCAGGACGACCCAGAGTCCGCTGGGAGGACAACATTAGACAATCTTTGAAGGACCGAGGACTAGAATGGAACCAGGCCAGGAGGAAGACAGCCGATAGGATGGTCTGGCGCTCTCTCTTCCAAACCTCTACACCTCACGGTAGAAGAGGAACGACTAAGTAAGTAAGTAAGTAATTATTCTCTAAATTATTTTAGTACACAAGTTATTGATGACGTCATTATCACATAGCCTCTAATTGACATTTTATAATAAAGCCTTCCAGACAGTTACAGGAAATAATACGAGACCTGGAATCTCTAAACAGAATTAAATATACCCTCAAATAAAATGTTATACCAGTTGCTATCATAGTAACTTGTATAGTAACTGTGACGTAAATATGACATAACTAGTGGACTATCCATCTTAACTAAGTGGCTTCGCCAATGAAACAGATTATCTCAAAGGATATCCGGTAGACTGACAAATCAAAATAACTTCCCCCAACAGTCTTGGAAACCAGTTTGAGATATATGAACCGCCCAAACCCCTAGCAGAGAGTTGACCGCCCAAATCCCTAGCAGAGAGTTCTCACCACGATTTATTTGTAGCTTCATGAAGACTCGTGAAGAGAATAATGGCTAACCCCTGGCCCTATGACACGTTTATTCTCTAAATCAACGGATATGTTTTCAAATTTCTGAATACAGAACATATTTGGTAGTCAGTATGACCTATTCCTCAGGTGGGTAAAATCTCGATTTAGTATTTCGACCTCAATATATACTACTGGACAAAAGTTAAGGGCCGCCATTCAGTTTAGACAAGGTTTATATAATTGATTGGCAAACTGTAAAGACAAGTGAAAATGTCATTAAAACTGAGCTCAGAGAAATGTGTATACATTTCTGTGTGCACTAGGTTAATGTTTTTTTTAAATGTCAAAAAACTGGGTCACTTTAACCCGCACGTGAAAATTGCCATTGTTGCTGCAAAAACTCGTGGTTTTTGCAACACGCCCCACTTGTTCAAAAGGTGAAAAAGTGAGTTGAATTTGAATGCACGTGGAAAATGATCATCGGTAAAGAGTGTTCACCGTTGGTATGCAATAAATCAGTATGCCACCAAGGAGAAGTCTCAGCACTGTAGACCGTGGTCGAGCCATGGCATGGATTCAGGATGGTCAATCTGTTCGTCATGTTGCAAGACGTTTAGCAGTGTCCCACTCTACCATTCAGAGACTTCTTGAGAGATTTCAAGCTACCTGACATTTGGAAAATCGACCCTGCTCAGGAAGAATTATATAAACCTTGTCTAAACTGAATGGCGGCCCTTAACTTTTGTCCAGTAGTATAGTAGACAAGAATAAATTGTACACTTATTCATCAAAAATTGGAGACCTGAAATATGTGAGACTATTTCTGCTACAGGAATGAAAATGGAGTCGCATTTTAACTACGGTTGTACATCTGGAGGAAATCTAAATAAAAGTTTCATTTATATATTCTACAGACTTTGCTTCAATGCAAATAGAATTGTTGATTTTGAATTACTTGAAATTCAGGGATCTAAGGACTATTAAGAGTACTGCCATTACTACCACGTGAGCTACTTCCAATTCAAAATCTTAACCGAACCTGTAACCCGTACAAGTGGCTCTGTGGTGAAAAATTCTAATACCCATATATAAATTGGAATAAAACTGGAAAATTAGAACATAAATGTAAAGCCGAACGAAATAATATGAAAGAAAGAAGAATGGGGAAAGACCAGTGCTTTTCCAATAGCGTACGCCTGTGTTGTAGAACGCCATAATGGCTGAACTAGAAAACCCCTTTTTCTGCTCCGTCTGCATAAACTACACGCGTGTCTAAAAATAAAACTGGTACTGTGTTTCTTAGAAAACCTTGAGATACGCAAACTGCATAATGACCTAGATACAAATACTAGCATTAATGTCATTATATACACTACGTTAACCTAAAAGTCAGACGGGCTTAGAAGAGAGAGAGAGAGAGATGCACGGAGGAACGCATGCAATAATACCACGTCGTCTCGGGATTAAAAAGTGAACGCCAATTACACGCGAAAGGCATGAAGACCTGATTTTTTCAAATAAACAGTAAATAAAAAACACTAACGATACGAGGTTAGGTTTTGAAAACAGGTTTAAGCTCTTATTGGGAAACCTGACATTCTACTGATTTATGTCTAAGCTCCTGACATTAGTCTGACAGTACAGAAGACATCCCATCGTATAGAAGTGAACGGGTGGTAAAAACAAATACACGGCTATCCTAGAATAATACATATTTTGAACGAAGCCACTTAGCCCCATTAAACTTATATATTTGTGTGCCTTAGGACTTGCTGACAAAGAATATGTTATGTGATACGCAAATAGGCTAGTAATTAACAAATTATAGCCAAAATACTATAGTGGGGTTGTCTGACAGCACAAGATCATATTTGCTCATAATTGCATGTTTGAAAAACACTGCTTTAGGGGAAATGAGGCCAACAAGTTAAATACGATTTAATTGGCTGTAGTAATATGTAAGGCGAAACCTTATTAGTCGAACTGCAAAAACTATTATTGTGGTTAATGGCAACGTGTAGGATAAGTAAAAATTTTTTCAAAGGCTCTTGTAAACATGGTCTCATTGGTTAGAACGTTTGATATAGTCAAATAGAAGCGTCAGTTCAGGGCCAGTTTTGAAAATAAATTTTGTGAGAAGAAGTGCGTTGAGATCAAGCTAATATTTTTCTAATAAAAGCCTGGGATAAGGAAGATCAAAATTGTGCCAGAATTCATCGCCAGTCAACGTTACTTGTGTATATTTCCTTGAATTGTGGTAAGCTAGACATATTTCCTATATATATATATGAAAATTGAATATGAAATGATAAATTGTGTCTGTATGTGTGTGGATCAGTAGCAAACAGAAGGCAAAGCCTAGATATTGCTCCACCATGTAAAAGCTTGTCAGAGAGGAGTATAACTGCATAGGCATATATGGGATTGCCAAATAGTAACATGACACCTATCCTATTGTATAGAAGGAATTAACGCTGGAATTGCAGAGGCGTTGTAACCATTAGGGAGAGGAATACTGGTGTATATTGCCACATAAGAAGCTAGCAGTTGGCCTACAGCGCTGAACTCTGTGTTTATAATGTCCTGTACTTCAGTGTGGGAATATATTATATATTATTTCTGAAGAAGGAGGTACAACCTTCTTATTTCAGGGACCGTGTTACTGAAGTATTAGAGCAGCACCTGGTCTGAGTTTTGCTGGATCCAGAGGGCTGGCAGCAGACTCCTTGTCCAAGATATTGACCAGTGGTGTATTCAAGATAACAGAAGCAAGCGAGCAGAGGAGACAGTTTTCCTGCCGCCGACATTTGAGCTAAGAATTTGTCAGCCAGAGCAGCTCACCCTTGTATAACCCACCTTAAAATTGACTGTAATACTAAATCAAGAGGGACAGTTATTGTATTACAAATAAAAAGAAATTATGAACCCTTCAATATTATTTCCACCAGTAACAAACACATGAAGTCGTGATGACGAACAACAACCTAGCTTCAAAAGCCAGTATTACCTAAAAATACTACATCACAACCCTACACACATATTGTAATAATATTATATCTCAGGACAAAGATCCTTTGTATAATTTTGTACATAAACATTGTGTTTACATTTGATTGTGATTCCTGATTCACTCTGTAGTTGGATCAGGATATCTATTATTGAAAGAAATTAATACATAATTTAAAAGTTAGCACTTGACTTACTTAAGATAGTCTTCTAGAGTGTTATATGTATGTGCTTGTCATAGTGTTGTAAAGTGTTGTGGATCTTAATTAAAGTGTTTATCTGTCTGTTGGTTGTTGTGAACTTATACTTCATCACTATCATAACCCTAGACATTCAACGTAGTTATCACAATATTCCAGAATAAGTCTGATTGAGGTCTAAATGTGGTAGCACAGTAAGGTCATCTGTAACACACCACACTTATTAGATACAGATACCTTCACAGCTGATCTCAGTCAGTACACTAAGTCCCCTATAACTATTTATATAATCCCAACTTACCACATATATTGGGGTCCTGTCCGGGATTTTGAACCCTCTCCTAGCACATATATTGGGGGGAGTTCACTTCAGGGAATAATAAAAATTAAAAAGGTATTCTTGGGTGGAAAATAAATAAGGTTGAGCTCTCAGTGCTTGTGGTTGTCCTTAGTTTAATTAGTCATATATAAAATTGTTTAGTCAAACATTGTATAAATTTGCCTGTTAGAAAATGGCAGACCTGGCAAAATTTCGATCGGCTGCTATGCAGGCTGCTAAAGATTTGGGAATGGAGGGGCAAATTATTATTGCTTATGTCACAACTGAATGTGACAAATTTATTGAACGCGAAGAAAAAAGATTTGAAAAAGAGGCTGAAAGAAAGTTACAGGCTGAAAAAGAAATTAAGAGGCTGCAGATTGAGGCTGAAGAAAAAAAGTTAGAGGCAGATAAAGAAATTAAGAGGTTGCAGATTGAGGCTGACAAAGAGGCTAAGGCATTGGAGGCAGATCGGGAGGCAGAGATTAAAAGGCTCCAGTACGAAGAGAAGAAATTGGAAGCAGAGGAAAGGAGACAGGCTGCAGAAAGGGAGGCAGAAGAAAAAAGATTGACTGCAGAAAGGGAAGCAGCAAAGGAGGAGAAAAGATTACAGAGGGAACACGAGTTACGACTAAGGGAGCTGGAATTTCAAGGCCATGCTCCTGAAAATGGTGCCAGTCCCTTTACCTCCGATGCTACGGCTAGTCAGGGAGCCTCAACCTCAGCTATGAGTTTTCATTTAGATCATTTTGTTGAGAAAGACGATGATATTGAGAGCTATCTAAATAGATATGAACTATTAGCTACCACGTATGGGTTAGAGAGAGAAAGGTGGAGCTTAAAGTTATCTCAAGGGCTTCGTGGTACAGCTTATGATGTTTTTGCCAAAATGAGCAGAGATGATCAAGACAACTATGACATGTTAAAGCAGGCTCTTTTGTTAAGATATGAAAAGAATGGAGAATTTTATAGAAAAAAGTTTAGGAATGCTAAACTACTGTCAGGTGAGACATATCACCAGTTCTCTGCACGGTTAGAGATTTACTTGGAGAAATGGACGGCTCTGGGGAAAACCCAAGATCTTAAGGAAATGATCCTTATAGAGCAGCTAAGAGAGTCCATGGCTCCAGACCTGAGAAAGTTTCTCATGGAACGGTGCAGAGAGGCTGGGTGAGTTACTAAATGTCGCTGAAAGATATCAGGCAGCTCAAGCAGAGGTAGTTGGTAATAAAAAGAAACAGGTAGAAAATTTTAAGGCACCACAAAACTTTAATGAGTTTGATCATACAGATCAGAACAAAGGTAAGCATCAGTTTGATAGGCCACGTTATGATAATAAACATAAAACCCCACAATTCAATGAAAGGAAATATGATGACAGGAAACCCTTCAGACAGGAAGGAAAATATTGTCAAATATGCAGGATGCATAATCATAATACTAGTGAATGTGGTAGGAAAGTTCCTCCATATCACGCGGCATGCATGATAACAGTGGACAAGGGGAAGAAGAAACTGACAGAGAATCATATAAATCTTCAACATCCCCCCATCTGTGAAGAAGTGACATAAAATGGTACCAAGGTTAGGTGCCTTTACGATTCAGGTTTAGAATATGACTCAGTTGTGAGTGCAACCCTAGTGCACCCTGAACAGTATACCACAGAGAAAGTGGAGATACAAGGGGCCGTAAAGGGAATATCCACCATGACACTTCCCGTAGCCGAGATAAATGTCAAGACTAGGTACGTGGAAGGAGTGATTAGAGCAGCCGTGTGTGACGACCCTAATTACCCGCTGGTGTTAGGAAGTAAATATGTTTTTCTAGGAAGCCCTGTAAAACCTGTGGTAATGGCCACGCTTCAGGTCAGGTCGACCCCTAGTAGAACGGAGGAGGAACCACCACTAGTTTATTCTCATAAGCAGATGTGAAAGACCCAGGCAAAGGATAAAACATTAAAACCTTGCTTTGGTAAATTGCCAACAAGCCATGCACACCCTAAGAAAGGACAATTTTATTTGAAGGAGGGACTGCTCTTCAGGAAAGCTAGAGCAGGATCCAAAGAACAGGGACAATTAGTATTGCTAACTCCCTACAGGGAAAAAGTAATGGCACAAGCTCATGTTGTACCAGACGGTGGACACCAGAGAAATGGGACCACCCGTCAAAGGACATCGGAAAAATTCTACTGGCCCCAAGTAGCTGCTGATATTGCACAATTTGTGGGGGCCTGTGAAAAATGTAGCAAGGTACATTCCCCAAGTTGGGAAAATCATAATCAGATGCCAGCCAAGCATTCTGAAACATATGGACCTAACAATAACAAGGAAAATAAAAATAATAAGGTTGACATAGAGGATAGGTATTTACCTTCCCATCAACACTTTTCACCAAAATTATTTAGATTCGCAACTCTGAGAAGGGCACCCAGAGACAATAGAAACTCAGACCAGTCAACCCAGGCACAGTTTGAAGCCGCAGTTAGGGAACTGGCTGAAATTAATATTGAAGATGATCCGCCTAAGTTAAAACCAAAACAAATTGTTAACAGAAGAAAAGTGGGGAGTGGACGAGTGAGCAATTGGGAAAATGCTCACAGCGCTTCAGAATATGGCTATTAACTTAGCATTATAAGGGCACCGGTGACATTGGTAGTCACCCAACCCTACACCGTCCAAGGGGAAGTATTGTTCGGACCCTGGATGGAGATAACCCACACATATTATAGCAAAGCTAAGGGCGAATTGATTTCTGATGCAGAAACTCATTTCCCCACATATTATCTTAATTCACAAAATTGTCGGTAGGCGCAACTATAGTTGGTGAATATGGCCTCCATTTGAGGGGCACATTATAGAACATTATAAATATATTATTAGAAGGGTGTTTCCACATTCAATCAAGCCTGAGATCAGACCAATTGTTGGCTGTGAACATTTCGGAGGAGCAGAGTGTCTCCATTGTTGCCTTTTTGAATTGAGGATAGTCCGAGTGTTTATTAAGGCTGATCAGGAAATTATTGGATCCCCTACACAACTCAGATATCACCATATAGATCAACTCCTCATAACGTACAATTTGAGGAACATCTAATATTCTCGGGACATGTCGTTGAACAGACGCAGAGAAGAAAAATGGTGAATATTGATTGCTAAGCAACATTAAGACCAGCAGTAACACTTGCAGCTGTTCAGTAACATAACTGAAATGGATTCTTGGATTGCAGAGGTCTGAGGCAACCTTCGTCAGTAGTGCTTACTTTGAATTGACCCACATGCATTAATCCATGATCAAAATAAAATCAGAGAAACGTTGATGCAGATTTTCTAAGCCGCCGTCCGTGCGATGAAAATCAAAGAAATCACCAGGCATAGACAGAAATTTATCTATGTGTACCTAGAATTAGGAACTGACATATGATGTCTGTTTTAAGTGGGGAGAATTGTGGTGAAAAATTCTAATACCCATATATAAATTGGAATAAAACTGGAAAATTAGAACATAAATGTAAAGCCGAACGAAATAATATGAAAGAAAGAAGAATGGGGAAAGACCAGTGCTTTTCCAATAACGTACGCCTGTGTTGTAGAACGCCATAATGGCTGAACAAGAAAACCCCTTTTTCTGCTCCGTCTGCATAAACTACACGCGTGTCTAAAAATAAAACTGGTACTGTGTTTCTTAGAAAACCTTGAGATACGCAAACTGCATAATGACCTAGATACAAATACTAGCATTAATGTCATTATATACACTACGTTAACCTAAAAGACAGACGGGCTTAGAAGAGAGAGAGAAAGATGCACGGAGGAACGCATGCAATAATACCAAGTCGTCTCGCGATTAAAAAGTGAACGCCAATCACACGCGAAAGGCATGAAGACCTGATTTTTTCAAATAAACAGTAAATAAAAAACACTAACGATACGAGGTTAGGTTTTGAAAACAGGTTTAAGCTCTTATTGGGAAACCTGACATTCTACTGATTTATGTCTAAGCTCCTGACATTAGTCTGACAGTACAGAAGACATCCCATCGTATAGAAGTGAACGGGTGGTAAAAACAAATACACGGCTATCCTAGAATAATACATATTTTGAACGAAGCCACTTAGCCCCATTAAACTTATATATTTGTGTGCCTTAGGACTTGCTGACAAAGAATATGTTATGTGATACGCAAATAGGCTAGTAATTAACAAATTATAGCCAAAATACTATAGTGGGGTTGTCTGACAGCACAAGATCATATTTGCTCATAATGGCATGTTTGAAAAACACTGCTTTAGGGGAAATGAGGCCAACAAGTTAAATACGATTTGATTGGCTGTAGTAATATGTAAGGCGAAACCTTATTAGTCGAACTGCAAATACTATTATTGTGGTTAATGGCAACGTGTAGGATGGGTAAAATATTTTTCAAAAGCTCTTGTAAACATGGTCTCATTGGTTAGAACGTTTGATATAGTCAAATAGAAGCGTCAGTTCAGGGCCAGTTTTGAAAATAAATTTTGTGAGAAGCAAGTGCGTTGAGATCAAGCTAATATTTTTCTAATAAAAGCCTGGGATAAGGCAGATCAAAATTGTGCCAGAATTCATCGCCAGTCAACGTTACTTGTGTATATTTCCTTGAATTGTGGTAAGCTAGACATATTTCCTATATATATATATATATTGTTACGCATATGTTTGTACACATCAGTGCATTCTCTAAGGGAAGGCATTGATGTGAACCGATGAGGTAACACATAGACGCACTACTACTAAACCACTCTATTATAAGTATTAGTGACGTCAGTTTTCAGTAAAAATTAGGTATGCACGTCGGCGGTAGACTTGTAACGCGCTCTTGTGGGCTGTGTACTTGAAGGTGTTCGGACGCAAATGTGAGAGCTCGGACTGTGTTTGTAGAAGTACACTGTATAAGTTACAGATTCTATGAAGAATTTATTTCTATTTGTGCTTGTGATGGATGGCGTGTAAAGGAAAGTATTTAGTACAATATTAAATGACTTTTCGACAAGTTTGATATGCAGTGATAATTCGTGGACATTATGACTTTTACTGACGGTAATTCTGCCTACCGGTCGTTGTATTTTATTCCTTGCTGATATGAAAATGCATGCCGCCATTATTCATCAAAACTTGGAGCTCATCGTTTGTCCTGTGTAAAATAAATCTATATAAATGACTTCAAAGTGAACGTCCATTATTCGCGTTACATGTTGCAGTGTTCGTATGTTCAAGTCCTATAAACACCTTTAACATTTCTGGTGGCCAGTATGGGGATAGGTGTTAAATAAAGACACTGCAGGAACTATCTACTTATTATTATAAAAAGTGAAGAAAATACGCTTACGGTGAACCATACTTTTACGCGCGACATTCCAGCGCACAGTTTAGCCTGGGAGAGTTCGGCTCGTCTTGAGGTCAGCTGAAATCGGGTCATGAGAAGCCAGCAAAGATTTTTCTCCGCTACAGATGTTTTTAATGAAGAATATCAAAGAAACATTATTTATAACGGCAATTTCAGCCAAAGTACTGTCGATTACACTGGCTAACAAAAAAAAAATTTTTTTTCTTTCTCTAACATTTCTATGTTTTTCTGGTCAATTTTAATGCGCTGTTTTTAAATCTGCAAACCGTTTTTCTCTATCAGGTCGGGATCTCTAGAAATACGCAATTGAAGTTTTTTAACAACGCATACAGTATTACAACATCATTCGTACTCGTACAAGAAGTATAACAGTTATGTAGGCTTGAATTTCTTTGCAGTCGACTTTCGTCGGTGAATGGCATGTGGTACATCGCGATGAAGCATCCAACAATAATCGGCAATATCTTGATGGAATCGTTCTCCATGTTCATCGCTGACTTCGCCAAGGTTGTTAGGGAAAAAGTCAAGATGCGAATCGAGGAAATGGATTTTGAGGGACATGTTACAGCCCATAATTCTGTATGCATCTATGCACTGCTTAACAATATGCACATAGTCGACAGATTTGTGATTTCCCAGAAAGTTATCGACGATCGATTTGAATGCCATCCATGCGCGAAGTTCACTACCATGTAACAAGTTCTCGAATTTTTTGTCTGCAATAACTTTCCTAATCTGAGGTCCTACAAAGATACATTCCTTTATCTTAGCATCGCTAACTTGCGGAAACTTTTCTCGAAGATAAGTGAAAGCTTTGCTCGTTTTATCTAACGCTTTTACGAAATTCTTCATGAGCCACACCTTTATATGTAACGGTGGTAAAATGATGCTGTCTTTGTTAACTAATGGCTCGTGTATTACATTTTTTATGCCCGAGCTGCATACGATCCCTGATAGGCCACACCTTTCTTGCATAATGTTCCTGTCTGTTGCAGCTGTCCCATTCACATAGGAAGCAACAAAATTTAGTATACCCAGTCTGCATGCCCGTGAGAATTGCAATGATCTTTAGGTCTCTACAAATCCGCCATTGGTAGTCACTGTACTTTATTTTTGCCAAAAGTATAGCCATATTGTCATAAGTTTCTTTCATATGAACAGAGTAGGCGACTGGAATTGATGAAAATAAATTTCCGTTATGCAATAACACGGCTTTTAGACTAGTCTTGGAAGAGTCGATGAAAAATCGCCATTCGTTGACTATGTGCTCATGACTGAGGCGCACCATTAGACCGTTTACATCTTTGCAATAGCAAATGTCATCATCCATCTCAAAGTATTGAACAAGTTCTCTGTCTATGACGAAATTTAGGTATCTGAGTAAGATATTGGGCGTTAAAAGATTCCATTCTTTGAGTCGCAAACCGAGTAATTCCGCTTGTCCTTTGGTAAGAGCGAGATCACGTATTAGATCTGAAAGTTCTGAATGGTTAATTAAGTGAACACCATCATTCACCGGTATATAATCCGAGTCAGAATTAGTTTCTAAAGCAGGTAAACTATCACTTTCTGATGGTTCATTCACGTCCAACGGATATTGTTCTGGTGGAACTGGATCGGACACGTGATTGGATCATGAGGCACTGGTTTCGAAACCGATTCAATATTTGGATAAACCACAGACTTCTAGTTTTAAAAGTGAAACCATGGATATTTGTCAAGCAGAAGTAACAATCAGTAGCGTGATTTGTCGGTTTACGCCATATTACTGGCACTCCAAAAGGCATCGACTTATGCTTCGGCGATTTTCGTAACCAACCTGCCAATGTATTTGCACAAGTCGAACAAACTGCATTTGGCTTCCAAGATTTATTTGCATCCTCAACTTTCGAATCGAAATAAAGTTCATATGCTTTCTTTAGTAATGGTGTAAAGTTTTTCTGGTGAACACGATCGGTAAAATATCCGCACACGTAACAGAACAGATCAGCTGAATTTCTACAACTTCTAGAAGCCATATTTCGCTCAGAATTATTTCAAAATACAGTAACTATTTGAAAAATAGCATAACATATGTCATGCATCTTTTAGCAGTATAAAAAGTAGAATTATTTTGCATTTTATTAATTTTAATAAGTTATATAGTAAAAAGGAAACGGAGCAAATAACGGTTTCCCAAAAATATATTTATTCACAAATATCTTCAGAACCCGATGTGATAGAGATAAACGGATTTCAAATTTGAAATCAGCGCAGGAAACTGACCTAAGAACACTTATTCTTATATAAGAAAGAAAAATGTTGTCTGTCAGTGTTATCGTAGTTTTTGAGGCAGAAAGGCAGAAGTATTTCAAGTAATCAGCGGAAGATTGTAACCAGCAAATTCGTTCTGTGACAGGAAACTCTATTACAGAGCGATACAACAGGAGGCAATCTGATCATCAGAAGGGGTTCCCCCGTCGATCAAGTGTTTCGGTTCCAAAGCAACCGCCAGTTTAAAATGGCGAAACGGCAAGATATGTCACTGAAGACCACTGGGGATGAAGTTGCTCTGTTTTATGTGCTGTAGTATGGCACTGATACCCTACTTTTCAGAGGCGTTTCTGAGAGGAGGATTGTTTTGAAGATAAGTGCTCTTATATTTATGTGGTCTAAGGCTATTTACGATTTGGTAGCAGAGCTCTTCTCCATTTATGTGCTATGTGTATTATTGTGTTGTAAGCGGGTTTTGGTTGGTAGGGACTTGATTTTTGGGAGCATCTCGCTGCGGCTGAGCCAAGAATCAAGGTGTCTATAGGGTCTGAACGTAATCTTCTCGTGGAGCAGCTCAGCTTAAAAATGTTGTATGTTTAGCGTGCTATACGAGTTCATTACATTCATCATTGTTTAGAAGTGCTGTTATGTTTCTTGTAGTTCGTGGTTGTCGAATGTTTCGTTATTTTTTATTCATTATTGTTTGTATTTTGTAGGTCTAACCTTTCTATCATTTATTTGATTTACGTATATTTGTTGTCTGCGTTGTGGTGATGTCATTTATGTAGCTGTAAATTCTTTTTTTCTCCTTTCTTAGTATTTTTTTTGTCTGTTGCTTACACTGTTGTCTTTTCAGTCTATATTGTATTGTATGCTCCATTGTTATTCTTTGATGATATAATAATTTAATTGTGAGTGAACTTGAGAATCCTAAATATTGGCAAGTGTGCTGGGGTGCTCAGCAAGACTTAAAGTCGAGTATAGATTAAGTAAGGATTAAATAAGTTACAATATAAATTTACAACATGTCGACTTTAGAACATTTTGTCCAGCTTGGAAAGGAGTTTGGTTTAGAAGGGTCAGCCCTTAAAGATTTTGCCACGGAACAAGTGGCTAGGGACAAAGAAGAGAGAGTAAAGGCAAGAGAACAAAAAAGGATAGAAGAAGACATAGAACAAAGAAGAAGACAAGAAGAACAAGAAAGAGAATTAACAGCCCAGAAAGCACAATATGAACATGCGGAAAAGATGGCTACAATAGAGCTTGAAAAACTTAAATTGCAAAATACAATTAAACAAAATGGTAATGAGGTTGAAGGCTCCTCTAGAAAAGAGCATATTGCTTCTTTTAAGCTGAATTTACCAAAATTCAATCAAAACATAGACGACATATCGGTTTTCTTAAACAGATTCCAAACTGTGTGAGAAGAACACAAATTAGAAAAACCATCATGGTGTACTCGATTGATGTCATTATTGACAGGAGATGCTTTGTTAGCTGTAGGTACCATGGATGATAGCAGTCGTAAGAACTATGATGCAATCAAGGCTTTGCTGTTGAGAAAATATCAGTTAGATGAGAATGGGTATCGCCTTCGATTTAAAACATTAACCCCAGATTCCAATAAAGATTTTTCAGAATACATCTCGTCCATTAAGTTGTGCTTTAACCGATGGATTGAGTTGTCAAAGATCGAACACTCGTTTGAACGACTTATGGATCTTATGCTGAGAGATAAGGTGTTATCCTCCATAAGTCCCGAGTTTTTGGCGTACTTGCATGAAAGGAAGCCTGAATCCTTGGAATCTATGGAATCACTAGGGCGCCAATTCATGACCGCACATCCCGGGAAAGTATTCCAATGTAAAGGAATCTTTGCCTGTGGCGTCAGCAAAATCTGTACACTTTAACTCACCTAAATACAGATCAAATAGTGGTGACATAAATTTTAGATGGAACAGGGAGCAAAACACTGGATCATACCGTGGAAGGTACAATTTTAACAATAATTCAACTTCAAAGCAAAGGAATTTCCGTCCATACCATGAGAACTCCGCCTATGCCGGTCCCAAGCCCGGATGAAAAAGGAGGAGGGCGGCCTGCATGGAGGCCGTAAGGAGGCAGCCCCTCCACCATGCAAAGGCACAACAGGCCAATCACCTGTTTGCTTTAAACCATGATTACGAGTAACACAAGAGAGAAAACCGGACTGATTCTAAAGGCGACGAACTGGAACGGACTACGGACTACGACTTATGGAACATGGAACACAAGAAGTATAAATGGGAAGGAAGAGGAGCTGGTGGAAGAGATGAGGAAAGCAAAACTAGAAATCTTGGCTATAACGGAAACAAAGAAAAAAGGACAAGGAGTCATGGATCTCAATGGCAACACGCTGCTCTACAGTGGTGTACCCATATTCGAAAGAGCTAAAGGGGGTGTGGGTTGCATTGTGGCGCAAAATCAAAAAGATAGTATCAAGGGGTGGAACTTTGTCTCAGAGCGCATTATGGTTGTGAAACTAAAAGAAGGAGAAACCATAGTCAACCTGGTCATAGTGTATGGGCCAAATGAGGATGAGAGAGCAGAGGTCAAGGATGAATTCTTCGAGCTGCTTCAAAGGACAGTGGATGACTGCCTAGATGAAGTTATCATGCTCGGAGATTTTAATGCCAGAGTTGGAAATGACCATGCTAGATGGGGTGGAGTTATCGGAAGATATGGAGAAGATACTCTCAATGACAATGGAAAGCGACTCCTTAGATTCTGCAGTGAGCAGAATCTGATCATTACAAACACAAAGTTCCCCCATAAGCGCATACATGCATACACTAGATGTGAACCAACAAAGAATGAGAAGTCAGTGATCGACTATGCCATTGTTCGGAGACGCTCATTCAAATATGTCCGAGATGCAAGAGTCTGTAGGGGGCCAGAGATTGGAAGTGATCACTACCTGCTAACAATCAAACGAACAACTGAAAGAGTTGCTCAGCCTAGGAACTGCTCAACATCACGCAAGAAACCAAGTAAACGAGCAGGAGAAATGAGCATTAGGACCTACAAGCTGAGAGAGCCAGAAATTAAGACCAGATATCAGGGGCTTATTGCTGCAGCGGTGAGCAACACAGAAGAACAACCTGATGACTTGGAAACCCTCTGGATTAAATTCAAGGATATCATAAAGACAGCTGCTGCAGAAGCATGTGGTGAAGTCCGATTTGGGAACCAGAGAAAGAGGACACCTTGGTGGACAGAGGAAGTCAAAGAGAAAATAAGAGAGAAGAAATGGCATGGAAACAATACTTAGGAGCTAAAAACACAACAGGACAAATGGAAAAATATAGAGAATATGTGACACTCAGAACAGAAGTAAAGAACAAAGTGCTAGCAGCAAAACAGAAGTCCTGGGAAGAATTTGGAGAAAAGCTAGAAAAAGATGCACAAGAAAACCAGAAATTGTTCTATAAGTCCCTAAAGAACATGAGGAAGGAAAAACAATGCCCTCTCAAATTTATAAAGGACAAGCAAGGCAAATTGCTTACTGCCCCGAAGGAAGTAATGGAAAGATGGAAAGAATATTTCTCAGAACTCCTTGATGGTGAGCAAGGTCAAACATCAGAAATGATAACCACTAGCACAGAAGAGGAAACTAATGGTGATGAAGATGACATAAAGATGGAAGAACTGAAGGCAGGACTGGAGAAAATCAAGATGGGCAAAGCAGCAGGGCATGATGGTATAACACCAGAAATGGTTAAGTACATGGGAGCATCAGGCGACCTGTTACTCTTAAGGGTCCTACAGGCAGCATGGTGCAACAAGACCATACCAAAGGATTGGGAGATCGCCATCATAACACCAATTTTCAAAAAGGGTGACAATCGACAATGTGGAAACCATAGAGGCATATCCCTTCTCAGTGTCCCTGGAAAAATCTACTCTAGAATCCTAGAGCAGAGACTCCGACGCCTAGCTGAGCCACAATTGGATGAGGTCCAGTGCGGATTCCGAGCAAACCGAAGTACTCAAGACCTAATCTTCACACTCATACAGCTGAGTGAAAAGGCCCTTGAGTATAAGAGTGAGATCCATCTTTGTTTCATAGATCAGGAAAAGGCGTTTGACAGGGTCCCTTGGAGCAAACTTTGGGACTGTTTGGCAAGGAAGAATATTCCAGCACCTCTGATTCATGCTATACAGAGCTTCTACAAGTCTTGCAGAAATTATGTAAGGACAGCAAACCATAAGTCAGAAGAGTTCAAGACCACCACTGGTGTAAGACAAGGTGATACCCTATCACCTTACCTCTTCATACTCCTTATGGACGATGTCATCAAGGCATGTAAGGAGATAACAAGAAAGTATTCAGTGGGGTACTGGAAGATGAGACAGGTCTATATTTCAGAGCTGGCATTTGCTGATGATGTTGCCCTGATTGCTAAATCAGAGGCACATCTCCAATCCAACCTGCAAGTCTGGAAGGAAGAGCTGGAGAAGAGAGGGATGGTCATAAGCAGCTCTAAAACAAAATCCATGGTGATATCACGAGAAGAAAGAAGACATCAGATTAAGCTGGGAGAACAGGTCCTGGAGCAGGTAGACCACTTTAAATACCTCGGAGCTATTATAGACCGAAAGGGAGGCATCAAAGAAGAGTTGGCCACTCGAAAAGCAGCAGCTGGGAGACTTTTTCAGGCCATAAATCGAGGATTCCTCAGCAAGAGAGAGGTTGGTAAGAAAACGAACATGGCTGTATACCGCTCCACCTATGTCCAAGTCTTGACATATGGATGCGAGTCTGAGGAAGGTCGTTGAAGTAACAAGAAGAGACATGGTACGCAACCAGACGATACGTCAAGGCCTAAAATGCCACCCCCTACAGACCCAAGTAGAACAGTCCCAACTATGATGGTTTGGCCATGTCTGCAGAATGGGAGAAGATCGGCTACCACGACAAGCATGGGAAACAAAGAGCCAAGGATCCAGACCCCGAGGACGACCCAGAGTCCGCTGGGAGGACAACATTAGACAATCTTTGAAGGACCGAGGACTAGAATGGAACCAGGCCAGGAGGAAGACAGCCGATAGAATAGTCTGGCGCTCTCTCTTCCAAACCTCTACACCTCACGGTAGAAGGGGAACGACTAAGTAAGTAAGTAAGTAAGTAACCATGAGGAAAACCCATCATATCAACACTACCCTCGCTCAGACAGAAGTTGGCATGGAGCTAGAAATTCATACCCAAACAGAGGCAACAGAGCTTATTAAGGCAATAACAATAACTTTAGTAATCACAACAGAGGTTACCAGAACAATAATGGTTATCGTTCACGTAGTGTGGAACGTGCAAACTCTGGTTCTGTACATGATAACAATACAGGGGTAATGAATCAAAATGATAACAGTAATCATGCAAATGCTTGTTTTGTTGATTTGTCAAATGTTTCAAAGTGTACAGAGTGCAGCACTCTGTTCCAACCAGATGTGGTGTTCAGGCTCAGCTGTGGTCATCCCTTGCCTGCATTAACTTCCGGTCCTTTGCCTGTGTTGGCATCGCATGATGGAAGTGGGTCATTGACCTTATATAAGGGTTATGTTAATAGTCATTCTGTTTCAGTATTGCGTGACACGGGATGCACTACTGTAGGTATGCGTGCTTCTCTAGTTGATCCATCATGTTATACGGGAGAAAAAGTAAAGTGTATCACTTTTGGAGGCACGGTAGAGTATTACCCCACAGCTATAATACACATCGACACACCTTTTTTCTCAGGTGAAACTAAAGTGTGTATGCTCCCAGCACCAGTGACAGATTTGATTTTGGGAAACTTACATGGAATTAAGGATTGTTCTGCACAGGAAATTGAAGAATGGGAATGTCAACATATTATGCCTGTGAATGCAGTAACCACTAGAGCACAGTCACATGCACAAGCTCAAGAAAATATTGTGGTGGGTCATGATGACGCTGATGATGTACAACATACTTCATTTATCAGCAAAGGGTCATTTGGTGAATGCCAAAAATCTGATGACTCACTTAAGAATATTTTTAGATTAGTCACATCAAATGATGGTGATGGTGTAGACAATGCTCACCAATGGTACACTCTCAAGAATGACATACTTATTCGTAACTTTAGAGAATTTAACTCCATCCGCAAACAAATTATGGTTCCATCTAAGTTTAGAACCTACATTCTGAGGCATGCTCATGAATCAAACTGTGCGGGTCACATGGGGGTTGCGAGGACAAAATATAGAGTTTTATCTTCATTTTATTGGCCTGGAGTGGTCAGAGACACAAATTTATTTTGCAAATCATGTCTTACATGCCAACAGGTGGCTACAAAAAGATCATATCACATGGCTCCTATTCAGGCCTCTGATATTTCACTCCGTCCATTTACTAAAATGGCTATGGATATCATTGGTCCATTGTCAGTTCTTTCAGCCAGAGGTCATAAATATATATTAACCTGCATTGACATGTGCACAAGGTGACCTGAGGCAATACCTCTGAAGAATATCGCTACTACTGACGTGGCTGATGCATCATTGATGTTGATTTTCAGCAGATTGGGTTTCCCAGACAAATTGTTATCTGATAGGGGAACACAGTTTGTTTCAGATGTCATGTCACTTGTTATGAGGTTGTTCAACATTGATAGATCTCTCAGTTCAGTATATCATGCCATGTCAAATGGAAAAGTAGAACGTTTAAATAGATCATTAAAACAACTACTAGGTAAGGTGACTGAGAAATATCCTCAGGATTGGGATAGGTTACTACCAGCTGTATTGTTTGCATACCGGGAAATCCCAAACGAACATACAGGCTTTGCACCTTTTGAGCTCATCTTTGGGGCTAAACCACGTGGACCTATGTCCATCATCAAACAACTACTCACAGGGTCGGAGTTATCTCCTGAGGTTCAATCATCCTATGAGTATGTGGTTAAACTCAGAGAAAATATTATTAGTGCTTGTCAGATAGCTGTTGATTCATCAGAAACAGCCAAAGCAAAAGCTCGTATATTTCAGAACAAACACAAACGACTGAGACTATTAGCACCTGGGGATGAAGCATTTGTTTTGTTACCCAGAAAAGAGAATCGTTTACTGATATCTTGGAGAGGCCCATTTAAAATTGTTGCCAAAATAACAGATGTTGACTACATTGTAGATGTGAATGGTAAAAACAAAACATTCCACATCAATATGTTACAAAAATTTCACACTCGGCCTGACTACTTGCAAAAGGTCTTTGAAGCTGTTGATGAGTCTAGTGATCGTCACGCTTCTCTATCAGTCATTCAGGAAGAACAGTCTTCCTTCCCTAACCTTTTTTCACCTCTTCCTGTAGTTCCTCTTCATGCTACAGAATCGTGGAAAAATGTCTCAATTTCTCCAGATCTTTCTATGTGCCAACAGAATCAAATTCGCTGTCTTTTGGAATCTTATCAAACAGTTCTGACAGACATCCCAGGTCACACTTCTGTCATTTTTCATGACATCCAGCTTAAAGATCATGCTCCTATTCGTGTCAAACCATATCCTATTCCTATGCATTTCCAGGAACAGGTGGAAAAAGAGTTGGATGAGATGTTAAGTCTTAACATTATTTCTCCCTCCACCTCATCCTATTCTTTCCCAATGGTTATTATTCGCAAGAAGGACAAGTCCATCAGATTATGTATAGACTTTAGAAAGCTTAACACTATCACCGTATCGGATGCTGAACCTATGCCACTACTAGAAGATCTACTTTCTAAACTTTCTAGGGCCACATTCTTTAGTAAGTTTGACTTGTCTAAAGGCTATTGGCAAGTGCCTTTAACAGAAAGATCTAAACCCTTAACGGCCTTCTCTACACCTCGAGGTCTTTTTGAGTGGAATTTCATGTGTTTTGGGCTAGTTAATGCGCCCGCCACATTTGTGCGCATGATGCGTAAACTCTTTTCTGATAGATCAGATATTATAAATTATATTGATGATATCTGTCTATTCAACAACTCTTGGGACGAACATTTTTTAGGTCTAAAATCTTTGCTAGATACTCTTCGCTCCCACAATCTGACTGATAAGCCTTCTAAAATTCATATTGGCTTTAAAGAAATATCATTCTTAGGTCACAGAGTAGGAAACGGTTGTCTCAAGCCAGAAGATTCAACTGTATCTAAAATTCTGAACTTGTCTATTCCTACTACCAAGAAACAAGTTCGAAGTCTGCTTGGCCTAATAAACTTCTATCATAGATTCATGCCAAACATTTCTAGTGTCACCTCAGTTTTGTCCACGTTGTTAGGAAAAGGTTCTGCTAACAAAATCGTTTGGTCTTCGGCCTGTGATAGAGCACTTAATCAAATTAAACATTATTTTTCAACTGAGCCCATTTTGAAGCTACCTGATCCTCGTTTGGTCTTTGTCCTCAGAACCGACGCTTCCCTGAACGGCATTGGTGCTTCACTTATGCAACACTTCAATGGAGTCCTACATCCAGTATTGTATGTGTCACGTAAATTGACACTTACCGAATCCCGTTATCCCATTGTGGAACGAGAACTGTTGGCCATAATATGGTCAGTTTCCAAATTGCAACGTTACCTTCTAGGTGCTCGTTTCGTGATTGAAACAGACCAGAAGGCATTATCGTACCTTCAGCACGCCAACTTCAAAAATCAAAGAGCAGCAAGATACTCTCTAAATCTCCAGGTTTACGACTATGAGATGAAGCCGATAAAAGGACACATTAATGTCGTTGCAGACACGCTTTCAAGATTACCACATTCAGATAATGATGCCAACCAGTCTTCTAACATTTCAGTGTGAGGAAAGAACTGTTTTCCAGAATTGAAGAGAGAGCCTAACTGAACAGTGTAACTTCGGCTATTTTCACGCATCTATGCAGTGATCCAGAACAAACATTTGAGCATTGAACATTCGTTTTCTGAGATGATGGGCTAAAATGAAAGACACCATTTGACATTTCACCTTCTGATCAGTTGAAACCCTTTGCATCTTGATGACACGATGGACATTTTCTTCCTTGGATTGATTAGATGACATCATGACACTTACTGTTGATTTTTAACCAAGTATTTAGAATACTGCACTTGACATTTGAGTCCAGAGTTGCAATGAGAACCTTTACACTCAAGATATACACGTTGGATCGAACCTTACTTATGGACAATGCTAGTTACTTACCTCGGTGCAACAAACTTGCTCAAGGGTCGAGTTTAAACATTGCCAATGTTATTATTTACCTATTATGACAAGAACACTTGAAGTTTAATGAAGAGAAATCATTTAACTTAGTGAGATAACTTACAGACACTCACACTATTTATGATACCGTCACTTAATTAATTTATTTACCATGTTGTGTAATGTTTTTCTCATGACCACTTAATTCGATTTTTTTTTCTCTTACACATTCATGTCACCTATTACTTTTCATGATCGTATGGTTCACACACCACCTCCATTATCATCAGGATCTAAGGCTCATTAGATACTATTAATGTTCTCTTGAATTTTTTTTACAAGTCCTAATGATTTGTTTGCATGTTTAACTAAGACATGACTCAGACTGAACGCGTTTTGACATCGGGTTAGGTTGATGGTCCCTCGTTTCATAAAAAAGAAAAAAAAAACTTCGTTTTTTTTCTGGAGGGGCGGGGTATATAGTGTTACGCGTATGTTTGTACACATCAGTGCATTCTCTAAGGGAAGGCATTGATGTGAACCGATGAGGTAACACATAGACGCACTACTACTAAACCACTCTATTATAAGTATTAGTGACGTCAGTTTTCAGTAAAAATTAGGTATGCACGTCGGCGGTAGACTTGTAACGCGCTCTTGTGGGCTGTGTACTTGAAGGTGTTCGGACGCAAATGTGAGAGCTCGGACTGTGTTTGTAGAAGTCCACTGTATAAGTTACAGATTTTATGAAGAATATATTTCTATTTGTGCTTGTGATGGATGGCGTGTAAAGGAAAGTATTTAGTACAATATTAAATGACTTTTCGACAAGTTTGATATGCAGTGATAATTCGTGGACATTATGACTTTTACTGACGGTAATTCTGCCTACCGGTCGTTGTATTTTATTCCTTGCTGATATGAAAATGCATGCCGCCATGGTGAACGTCCATTATTCGCGTTACATGTTGCAGTGTTCGTATGTTCAAGTCCTATAAACACCTTTAACATATATATTATATGAAAATTGAATATGAAATGATAAATTGTGTCTGTATGTGTGTGGTTCAGTAGCAAACAGAAGGCAAAGCCTAGATATTGCTCCACCATGTAAAAGCTTGTCAGAGAGGAGTATAACTGCATAGGCATATATGGGATTGCCAAATAGTAACATGACACCTATCCTATTGTATAGAAGGAATTAACGCTGGAATTGCAGAGGCGTTGTAACCATTAGGGAGAGGAATACTGGTGTATATTGTCACATGAGAAGCTAGCAGTTGGCCTACAGCGCTGAACTCTGTGTTTATAATGTCCTGTACTTCAGTGCGGGAATATATTATATATTAGTTCTGAAGAAGGAGGTGCAACCTTCTTATTTCAGGGACCGTGGTACTGAAGTATTAGAGCAGCACCTGGTCTGAGTTTTGCTGGATCCAGAGGGCTGGCAGCAGACTCCTTGTCCAAGATATTGACCAGTGGTGTCGTTCAAGATAACTGAGAAGCAAGCGAGCAGAGGAGACAGTTTTCCTGCCGCTGACATTTGAGCTAAGAATTTGTCAGCCAGAGCAGCTCACCCTTGTATAACCCACCTTAAAATTGACTGTAATACTAAATCAAGAGGGACAGTTATTGTATTACAAATAAAAAGAAATTGTGAACCATTCAATATTATTTCCACCAGTAACAAACACATGAAGTCGTGATGACGAACAACAACCTAGCTTCAAAAGCCAGTATTACCTCATAATACTACATCACAACCCTACACACATATTGTAATAATATTATATCTCAGGACAAAGATCCTTTGTATAATTTTGTACATAAACATTGTGTTTACTGTGGCAGTTAGGGAACGATGTACAGTCAAGGGGAAGGAATAAAGAGAATTATGAATGAGAAGGTTCAGATAGAGTACAAAAAGGAGATGCGCGAACAATGTTGTGCATGAGAGAGGTGAACGATAAAATCTAGTGAATCACGCTTTTCTCAGCAGACAGTACAGAAACGTGAGCCAGAGAGGGAAGCCGCATATACGCGGGTAGCCATGTTAATGGCGTACTCAGATAGTTTAAGGGATGAATATTTCATGGACAAGAAGTAGGTTGTGTAATGATTAACCCGAATTATTGAATAGGAGAAATTCTTGTCTAGAAGGAGAAACAGTGTGCGTTAGTTTTATTCGGAAAGGGAAAAGGTACGTAGAGTGATTCATGATACATATAGACAGTAGTCATGTTCCTCAGTGATAAAAGGGAAAACAACATTCCCGGAGAGGCCCGGTCTACCAATAGATAACCTGAACACTGAGATGATAGATAACAAATAGACATAAGAAATTATAAGGAAGAAACAACAGAAATAGAGACTATAGCACCTGAGTGATCACTGATGGTTAAGAGGTCAGAAGGTGTAGATTCGATACTGAGCGAGAGAGAGTGAGGACAGAATGAACTTACATATTATATATTCTATGATGGACCAAATGTGGAGGTCAGAGCAGACAGCAATGATCCTTTCATATGTAAATAAACACTATGCAAATTACTATGGCGTTATCGCATCACGTGCTGTGTGTGTGACTGTGTGGTATACAGCATATCATAGCTAACCACAGAGGTAAGCGAACCTGGACAGACATTGCCATAGATAACTCATAATACAACCACGGGCTGTCACATCTGTATAGAATTTGGTGCCGTGACCAGGATCTAACAGCAGCACACACACATTGCTTATAAACAGTAGTTCAGCAACTATGCTTTATGCTGTCATCTCTCCTCGCTTCAGGCAGAAGACATAGATACGTTTGACGCTGTAACAGATTTCAACAACCACGAACGACAGATAGCCCTGATAATATAGAATAACACAGACAGAAGACACCATAATACATTTTCGTATCTGTGGCAGACCTCACCAACTACAGACGGCAGAGTACAACGAAGAAAAAAAAAATTTCATATTTACGTTTCGATAACATGAAAAAAAGCAGAGTGACAACAGTGCAAGTTGTAAACACAGAACAAAGTGAACAGTATCGGAACCATCCAATCGAAAACGCCACCTCAGAAACCAAGTCGGAATTTTTCTTCTTTCAAATCGACCTGCACGAGAATAAGTTGTCACAACAAGGCAAAGTACGCCACACATTAGATAATTCGGGAGCCGAGACCAACCTCAGCCAGCATTGAAAATCAGTCATTCATCAAGACAAAGTACAACACACAAACTGGTTGATGACAGACTTCAAGAACCACAGACGGCAGAACAACGCAAAATTGCAGATTCACAACATACGAAGAATATACAGTATACAGTCAAAGTCTAAACAGAAGCGGACAGGTTTGGGAACCAGTCAACCAGAAACGCCAGCTTAGAAATCAACACGGGGACACTCATCACAGCAGACGGACAGGTCAACGTGTATCGCTCATCAAGTAGTCTTAAGACAGGTCATAAAGTGCAGTACAGTAACCGATTCACGACAGGTTTGTGTGTAGTAAAACAGTGTGTAGTCCGGATGGTATAAAAATATAACAATAGTGTTTGTGAAAAATAAGAAAAGTCGGTCACGCGTGGGCACCATCGCGATAAAACGAGTACTCCAACGCAGACGTCTTAATTAATTAGTTTAATTAGACATTGTTGTATTATTATTCTTGTCTTATTAATTAGACATTATAGTAATATTATTGTTATTAATATTATGCCTGTTGTTTAATTACTATTCTTCTTATTATTAGTATTGTAGTCTCACTAATCAACGGGCTGATCACCCGTTTGCCAGTCACTTTGATTACGGAAACAACAACAAACGGATTGATTTGTCGTTGCCCTAAAGACGCCATTAGGCGTGATGGGAACAACGGCAAAGAAAATCTATTCGCTGTTGCCCTTAAGACGCCACTAGGCGTAATGGCCACTGACTGCTTTGCCGGTCGTTGGCTAAGGACGGAAGAAGAAGAAGTCTCACTAATAGTGAATTATAACAGTGTATGCATAAAAAAATTTTTTTGTAACCATAACATTGTTTTTTTTCAGGAAACCCAAGACTAATAGAACAATTTCCATTCATTTTCAGGTGCAAGTTAGTTAACCGTAGAAATAAGTAACTATTTTTCAGATTGTGATGATGGCACAAGCCGAACAGACACAGTATAACATGCAAGACAGTCCGACTTTGGCCTTCATAAAGACGATTACCGACACATTAGCCAAGGTAGACAGTGCTAAATACGCAAACGCAAAAGGTAATGTAGATTTATTTTCAGGTGACCCACATGCATGCCGTAAGTGGCTTACAGATATTGACAAATATGCAATGTCAATAATTGCAGATGAATTGGAAAAAGTTAAAATTGCGATTTTTTCATCTGTTGATCTGATCACAGACTCTATCAGAAGGCGATTAGACACATTACTTAATGAAAGAGATCTTCAATCAGAGTCTAAATCATACGATACGAAGGGGAAAGGGTATTGTCACACTTGTGATGGAGAACATAATGACAAAAATAAAATCCTAGAAACAGCTGCTGTACGAGCACACTGGAACACACTTAATAAAAGAAGAATAAGAATGGCGGTCAGGAATTTTATGGGAGAAATTAGAAAAGGGAAGTCCATAGAAATAAATAACGTCAACATAGCAAACCAACAGAAGTGCCAGATAAGAACACAGAACGGTTGGGAAATGAAGGTAGAACCGCTAGGAGTGTGGAGAAACATAATAGGATCGGGTCAGCAAAATGTTACAATAAAGGAAGAAGGTAATAGGAATAGACCATGGACAAGTCAGGTTAGGACAACAGTCCAGAAACAGGAAAACATACAGAGAGACAGGGTCAGCGTTGGTACACAAGAACCAGAAAAACATGAAAGAAAGATGATTAGTGCCGAAACACAAACTGAGATTGATACTGTAGCGTCACACTTGGGGCCAGCACACAATGAGACAGACGTCATGAGAGAAAATGAAACATGGTCACATGGGTTAGACAAAACGAGAAAGTCTAAGATTCCACTCAGTGTAAAAAGGATGAACCAACAAACGGCTAAAGTAGTGATACCACAGCATAGGGATAGCATCGAGGTAAACAATAAGAAGGATGAACCGATGCAGTCGACCAGAAAAAATAGTCGACAGACAGTTAATGAAGCAGAATATAGCAGTAGACGGAGACGGTCGTCAGAATCGGTGTCGACTGACTCAGATAGTGTAGGATCTGACGAGAGTGACGGTAGTCACAGACACAAAAGTACTTATAGAAGAGGAGAGAATAGTAGAAGAAGTAAGGAAGAAGGGAGCAAATGTGGAGATAGTAGTAGAGAACGGGAGTTGTCAGTATACAATCTGGAGAAAATAATAGCGGACAATGCAAAAATGTGGATGCAACATGCAGCGACAATCACGCAGACTGAATGGAGGGAGGCGTATAATCGTCAAATTGAAGACTCGGAGAAAAGAAAGACGAAACAGGAGGGTGTAAGTACAGTACAAGAAAAGTACCAGCTTGACATAGAATCAGAATTTGATTCGTCAAGTGGGGAGGATAGAGTTATGGGCCCCGACGAAATTGGATACAGGTCGGACGAGCTCGAGCATATAACGGACGACGAAGGCCGTAGAATTTATTGGCCGAAAAATGAGATTAGTGATCTTGAACGTATAAATCAGATAAATACGAAGAAAATTACCAAAATAGCTGAACCCAAGCATGGAGAAGTTGAAGAAGGTAATAGAACTTACCATAAAGCGGCCTGATTTTAACTTCTCTAGAAGCATGGTTTGGAGAGTGCTGGAGGGAAAATATCATACAAACTTTCCACAAACAAGAATTGAAATTGATATGGTTCTGACGAAAATGATAGATGATGCAAACAGGAAAAGGTGGATAGAAAAGGCAGAGCAGGCAAATCGTCATCGGAGTCAGAATAGAAATAAAGGAAAAAGAAAATATAGATATTAAGTGAAGTAGACGGGGAGATGAGGGATAAAAGGTCATGAAAAATGACGAAGATATTATGTGAGAAGAAGAGAAATAAGAGATGGCGAAATTAAGAGTGAGTAATTGAGATATTGGACGGGGAGTATTAAGGGCCATGGGAGATGGCGAACACATGAGAATCGCTTAGATAAATAAGTATGGGAAAATTGAGAGTCATGGAGAAGTGACAGGAGTATTGAGAAGCCACAGGAAGAATGGCACAGACATATAGAAGAGATGGTTCTAGAAGGAACTTATGTAGAAGTAAGAAGCCATGGAGCATATTGCAAAGAAAGAGATTTTTGCGGCAGTGGCCGAGTCTTATGAAGGCTTTTGGGGAGAAATCATATTTTTTTTTTCTCTCCGTAATACATGAAGAGAAGAGAAGTGTGTTGAGAACGTTCCAGGGAGGGAACGAAAAACATATAAAAACGTTAAGTGCGGCGTTTGCCAGACTACAAATGTGAGTCTATGGAGGGTAACCCTCACCGAACATATACAGTAGAAATTTAGACATGGGGAGACAGTGTTGTGGAGAAGGAAAAAGGAGGTAGCACAAAGAGAAGTCCCAGGGAGGGAACGAAAAACATAAAAACGTTAAGTGCGGTGTTTATCAGACTACAAATGTGAGTCTATTGAGGATAACCCTCACCGAACATATAAAACAGAAATTCAGACACTGGGAGACAGTGTTGTGGAAAAGGAAGTCAAGTGACAGGTCAGCAGAAGAAAAATACGCAAGTAGGTCAAAAACGACAACGCGGTTTAATATAGGTAGACCAAAGAAGTTGAAAATATTTCTGCGTAGTAGACCAAGGACAGGAGTCTAGTTAGCAAAGGGTGGATAGGAGGATGGCAATTCAGTGTTGCCATGATAGTAAATGGCTCACGCCATCATGAACTATATATATAGGGAGACATGACAGAAGACATGTTTGGCTTTATACGAGAGAAGAGGAAGGCCAGACGGTTCACACCAGGTGTGTGGTGACAGAAGATAATACTATATGAGGGGTTTACGTGTATGACAACAGGAGTGACTGGATGTGTAAAAGGAAATAAACTTTTTATGGATAAGTACACAGTTGGCAGAATGTGAGTGAGAAAGGCAAGGGTTAAGAACAGTCATAAATGTGAAGAGGAAAGGTCACTTAAGAAAAGTGACGGGAAAAGAGTTATTCCTCAGTTTTGTTATGATAATATGTTGTAATGTAAGAAAATAATGACATGTTAAGTGATATGAAAAAAAAAATGAAGACCACTAAGGAAGTGGAATGTATAACATGTCAAATGTATGTTTTTGAAATCATGTAATATGAGCAGATAGGAGAAAAAGCAAAGATGAGTGGTCGTAAATGGGAACGAGATGTTGATGAATGTACGTTCCCAGTACAATTTAATTGAGTTGTGTAAAAGGAAATTGTCCTTTGGCACAGATAGTAATTGGTAATGTGCTGAGCTAGGGTTGTAACAGCACATTGCTAAGGATATTGTTTTTGTTTTGATACATAGTTAAGTACAATAATGGCTGCTACAGTCATTAAAATAAATTTTTTCTCCTACGGATAAATAATTTATTTTTAGGGGAGAAAGGGAGTAAATGTGGCAGTTAGGGAACGATGTACAGTCAAGGGGAAGGAATAAAGAGAATTATGAATGAGAAGGTTCAGATAGAGTACAAAAAGGAGATGCGCGAACAATGTTGCGCATGAGAGAGGTGAACGATAAAATCTAGTGAATCACGCTTTTCTCAGCAGACAGTACAGAAACGTGAGCCAGAGAGGGAAGCCGCATATACGCGGGTAGCCATGTTAATGGCATACTCAGATAGTTTAAGGGATGAATATTTCATGGACAAGAAGTAGGTTGGGTAATGATTAACCCAAATTATTGAATAGGAGAAATTCTTGTCTAGAAGGAGAAACAGTGTGCGTTAGTTTTATTCGGAAAGGGAAAAGGTACGTAGAGTGATTCATGATACATATAGACAGTAGTCATGTTCCTCAGTGATAAAAGGGAAAACAACATCCCCTGAGAGGCCCGGTCTACCAATAGATAACCTGAACACTGAGATGATAGATAACAAATAGACATAAGAAATTATAAGGAAGAAACAACAGAAATAGAGACTATAGCACCTGAGTGATCACTGATGGTTAAGAGGTCAGAAGGTGTAGATTCGATACTGAGCGAGAGAGAGTGAGGAAAGAATGAACTTACATATTATATATTCTATGATGGACCAAATGTGGAGGTCAGAGCAGACAGCAATGATCCTTTCATATGTAAATAAACACTATGCAAATTACTATGGCGTTATCGCATCACGTGCTGTGTGTGTGTGACTGTGTGGTATACAGCATATCATAGCTAACCACAGAGGTAAGCGAACCTGGACAGACATTGCCATAGATGACTCATAATACAACCACGGGCTGTCACATTACATTTGATTGTGATTCCTGATTCACTCTGTGGTTGGATCAGTATATCTATTATTGAAAGAAATTAATACATAATTTAAAAGTTAACACTTGAATTACTTAAGATTGTCTTCTAGAGTGTTATATGTATGTGCTTGTCATAGTGTTGTAAAGTGTTGTGGATCTTAATTAAAGTGTTTATCTGTCTGTTGGTTGTTGTGAACTTATACTTCATCACTATCATAACCCTAGACATTCAACGTAGTCATCACAATATTCCAGAATAAGTCTGATTGAGGTCTAAATGTGGTAGCAAAGTAAGGTCATCTGTAACACACCACACTTATTAGATACAGATACCTTCACAGCTGATCTCAGTCAGTACACTAAGTCCCCTATAACTATTTATATAATCCCAACTTACCACAGGCTCAAGTAAAATAACATCTCTGGAGAAAATCCAGTGAACATAAACTTGATAGGCCCTATACTACCTAAGCTAGAATAACGTCGGAAATTCTTCCTATTCCGTCCTTTATTCTTTCAACGGAGAATAGCTCCTAAATTACTGGTCACAAATATACATTGGCACAACACCAGCTTCTTAGTTGGTGTGTCAATGTAACACGCAACTCTTACTTATACAAATACACCTATCATTCTATTCCGATCTTCTCTAATACTTTCCGACGGAATATTCATTTATATGAAAAGAAAGATAAAATATTAAAAACAGAACCGCAACTAGTTTTTCCAAATACTATCTGTGTGATTACGGGCACAGAAGTACGTTGCACTGCTTCGTTAATCCTGTGGCACAGTGCATCCGATTTCAAGAGGCATTTCTGTCGGGTTGCCTTTCTTAGCCCTTGACTGTCCCCAGCCTGCAAGGCAACAGGTGTGTGTCTCTCTTGGTCTGCTCCCTACCCCTTCGACCTGTCCGGCATGGGAGACTGTAAAGTTTCTTTCTTTCCCAACACACACACTGTAAAGTGTCAGTCTGTAAAGAAGTGTGGTGTGTTGTTGAGATCAGGCATGCTCCAGTCTACCCAGCTATAAATGGGTAACTCACCCTAGTCCTGAGTTAGGGAAGGCAAAGGTGGCTGTCAACAGTAGTTTCCCTCTAAGGCTCCAGGGGAAGCAGGCCCTAAACTTGGTCACTTCAACCGACGCAGGATGGTGTATGTATGGAGTAGAAGTGTAGAGTGTGATTAAAGCGAATGGTGTACTGTTCGTGTGCTGACCAATATAATCACTCATACACATGTGTCTACAAGGCACCAATGCAGACTGTTGGGATCTTTCTTTACACAATTTATTCAGACGTACACACTGGGACATACGAGTACATCATGGGTATGTTGACACATCAATTTGTAGGCATACATAGCAGATCCTATGTCATGGCACATTCATAAATAATAGGTAGTACATCAATGGCCGCATCCCCTATCTGACTAAGCGCGTCAGTGAAGGCGGATCGGTAAGTAACTAAAGTTGCTTTACGTCCATAGTTTATAGCATATTATGAAACCACGATAAGGGGTTTCTATCAAAATTGAGATCTCCTTGCCACTGTCCGAATAATAAGATACATGCCCCGTTCTTTAGACAGTGATACAAAAATATGATGACAGGAATCTAACATGGCCGCCTTCCTGAGTCGTCGCTCACTCACTCACAGGAGGGTATAGATAAGCCAAAGTTAATTTGAAATACATATGCATAATTTCATAAAGTTCCTCCATACAGATCTACAGTAATCCAGTTACCTCACGTAGACATAATTACAGTATGGAGCCCGTCATCTCCGTCGATACAAACTTGACCCTAGCGTTGCGAAGCACAAAATTCCAGCTAGGCCTAACCGACCTGAGATCATCAAAACAGGGACTGGAATTACCTGGAGTCCGAATCATACATGGTACCGTACATTAGGAAAGTCTCTAACACAACTCTTGTAGAGACACAATCTCCTATAGAAGAAAAACCACTTCGTAAGTCATTTTTACAGAAGAATATACCAGCCCTGGAAAAATGCGTACCCGCCATTGTCACGGTACATCGGAACTCATCACGACTAGACAAGACAACTCCTACTTCCGCTAGAGCGGTGTAACAAGAATATAGTCCTGCCTACCCATCCAAAATATACAATATAGGACTGATTCTACTTGTACTAATAATATGTAATACATATGAATTCAGGCCATAAACATAATAAGCAAATTAATCTATTTTCTGGCCCTAAGAAATAGGTACGGACAAGGGTGTCATATCCATGCGCCGAATTAATATCAAGAACGGTTACTCCTATAATCAACAGGGTAAAACAATTATGGATTATCTAGCCTTCCCCATAGACAGCATTTTCATACACAAATGAATGAATGTCTATATCTTTTCCATATTAAATAGCCATATCGATTTTTGTAATATGTGCGTCAAAATATGCACGCAACAGATTACCACACCCCTCGGGAAAAAAAATGATACATTTTTTTTTGAAATACATCTAGGAGCAACATACAATAGGCTCACAACGCACCAATAACAATGCGCAGATGATAAGCATAAGTTTTCTGACCTTAGAGAAAGTACTTCTCTAAGTATTAATATTTCCAGAGAGGTGTCACCAACGCATACTACAATATTAGCAATGACACAATTTCTACATTAGTTTATACATAAATTTCATCTAAGATATCTTAACATCATGATCATCAAAGACGAAAAAAACATTGAAAGATCAGCGGTGAATAAATATCAATGAACCGCTAAGTAGTGTTACAATCAATATATGATATTACATATGTGTACACATTTCAACATAGGAACAACTGTATCAAAGTTGTATAACAGTTATGAATCATGTGGGCATCTAGACAAAATATCTGCCATCACATTTTCTGACCCACGGATAGCTCGCACCGAAAAATGAAATGGCTGTAGAGCAATCGCGTATCGCGTTGATCTCGCGCTCTTCAGATTTTTACTCTGAATAGCTGTAAGAGCTTTCTGGTCAGTTTCCACAATGAAATGCGCGCCAAGAAGAAATCTTTGCAGTTTAAGGATTGACCAAACCATAGCCAATAATTCACGGTCTAGGACCGAGTAATTCTTCTCTGCGGCATTTAATTTCCGAGAAATATACATCACAGGATGCAGAGTTCCAGAGTACTCTTGCATTAGTGCTGCTCCAATCCCGGTGGATGAAGCGTCACTACGAAGAATAAATGTCTTATCCTTAGAAGGCAATACTAGGATAGGTGGAGTAGAAAACATAGTTTTAACCTTATCCAAAGAGGATTGACATTCTTGAGTCCAATGGACTACATTAGGAGACCCTTTCTTTAGCAAAGAAGAAAGAGGTGACATAATGGAGGACAGATTCGGGATGAATCGTCCATAAAATTGTATTAGACCTAAGAGACTTCGCACTTGCTTTTTAGTCTTAGGAATAGAAATGTTAAGTATCTTACTTGTATTATGGTCTTCTGTTTTTAGGAACCCATGACCAACACGGTGTCCTAAGAAAGATATTTCGCTAAAACCAATACATGCTTTCGATGGTTTCGCTGTCAGGTTATGCTCACGTAAGATAGACAATAGTTCATTTATCCCATTATAGTGATCATTTCAAGTATCACTGAAAAGACAGATGTCGTCAAGATACGCAATGACATCTGAGCGATGAGATAGGATTCGACGCATCATGCGTACGAATGTTGCAGGGGCGTTCATAAGACCGAAAGGCATGAAATTCCATTGGAATAGACCCCTAGGCGTCGAAAAAGCAGTAAACGGTTTGGCGTGTTCGGATAATGGAACTTGCCAATATCCCTTAGACAAATCGAGTTTAGTAAAGAAATGAGAATTCGATAGTCTCGTAAGTAGCTCTTCTAGTAAAGGCATAGGTTCAGCATCAAATTTAGTCACTTGGTTCAATTTGCGATAATCCACGCAAAGACGTATGTTATTGTCTTTTTTTTCGTACAATAACCATCGGCGAAGAATATGCTGATGTGGATGGTTCAATAATTTTTAACCCTATCATCTCATCCAACTCTTTCTCTACCTGTGCTTGAAAATGTATGGGGATAGGATACGGTCTGACTCTTATAGGACTATGGTCAGTAAGAATAATGTCATGTTGAATGACATCAGTTTGACCAGGAATGTCAGTAAGGACATCCTGAAATTGTTCTAACATAGTAGAAACTTGTTTCTGCTCTCCTGGAGATAATTCTGGAGAAATTGCAACATCTTTCCATGATTCATTAGAGTGAAGAGGAATCATTGGAAAAGGTAAATTTACATCCGAGAAACTCGTTTCCTCATCCTGTATTACTGACAGAGATGAGTACTGTCCATGTTGGACTGGAAAATCGTCAGTTGCCTGGAAAACAGGTTGTAAATAATCCGGACGTTCATGGAATTCCGTGAGCATGTTGATGTGGAAGGTTTTACGCTTCCCGTCAATATCGACGATATAGTCAACATCGGAAACTTTTGATATTATATCGTACGGACCTTTCCAAGAAATAAGAAGTCTATTTTCCCTACAAGGTAGCAAGACAAATGCTTTGTCACATGGACAAAGTTGTCGCAAACATCTCTTTTTATTGGCAAATTCCCTTGCCTTCTGTTTCGCAAATTCAGAAGAAGCAGTTGCCAATTTGCATGCTTCAATAATCTTGTGTCTAAGTGCGATGACATATTCATAAGAGGATTTTGTGTCATCGACAATATTATCAGCAGTTATAAGATCATGAAGTAAGGACATAGGACCTCGCGGTTTCGCGCCAAAGACAAGTTCAAAGGGAGAAAATCCTGTATGTTCGTTGGCGACCTCTCTATATGCAAAGAGAGCCGCGGGTAAAACCCTATCCCAATCCTGAGGATGATCTTCTGTTATCTTACCTAGTAGGTTTTTCAGAGTTCTATTCAAACGTTCCACCATCCCATTGGACATAGGATGATAAATACTACTCAGCGATCTCTCTATCTTAAGAGTCGACATTACTTGAGACATGGTATCCGATATGAGTTGGGTACCATGGTCGGATAATATTTCTGCTGGAAACCCCAGACGAGAAAATATTAACCAAAGAGCATCTGCGACATCAGCAGTAGTTATGCTCTTTAGAGGAACAGCCTCCGGCCAACGTGTGCACATATCAACACACGTCAAAATAAATTGGTGTCCTCTAGCAGACTTTATCTTAAATGGACCAATGATGTCTATCGCCATTTTTTGAAATGGTCGAATGGGAATGTCTGCAGCCTGAATAGGTGCATCATGGCGTGGACCTCTGGATTTAATCTCTTGACATACTTTACAAGATCGACAATAGATTCGTATGTCCTTATTCACAGCAGGCCAAAAGAAAGATTGAAGAACTCTAGCTTTAGTACGGGAAAAACCCATATGTCCAGCACACTGCGAATCATGAACGTGCTGTAAGATTTTAACTCTCATATTTTTAGGCACAAGGATTTGAGAATGAATGGACTTAGCGGAGTCTTGTACCATACGTACAAGTACGCCATTCCTCATCGTAATCCAAGATTTACGATTTGTATCCTTATTCGGATCACCTTTTGTTGCCAGAGTAAAGAATTTCTTTAGAGTAGGATCATCTTCCTGCTGTTTGATAAAGGAATCATGGGAAATCTCCAAGGGATCATCTTGGATCTGCGCATCATTATCTTCAGAATGTGAAGATTGTGGCATATTAAGAGCTTGAGCCCTAGTGATTACTGCATTAGCAGATTGCATATTAACATTTTCCCAATTAGAAATTTGTTGTGGAGTGCATTCTTTCACTCCATGAATGCGACCGATGATAAGATCAGCGATCGGATTCGGCAAGAGACATGCTTGCACCTCTCCTGTAAAGAAAGGCGTAGCAATATTGATAATGGCAGTGGAGTACTTCTCCAATGTGCCACCAAATGTTACACATTTGACTATATTGCCTGTAGCTCGAGAAGGATTTACGAGTGATTGCCTCACTCCGATGGTAGTGCACCCCGAGTCGAAAAGAATTGATACCGGAGTACCATCTATTAGGCCCCTATTAAAGACAAGAGCACCCCTTCCATTATGCGCGATTGACGCATGGAGCGCGGGAAGCGGGTGACCGCAGCTTAAAGTAGAAACTGTGGTTGGATCGAATAATGTTTTGCATTGCGAACACTGAGATGCTCTAGCAAAATCGAAAGCGGAATTTGCTACACTATTGGAGTCTTTTTTATCATTATTCTGATTATCGGTGTCGTGGAACTCCTGTTGTGCAGAGTTAGCCTGGTAATACGATTTACCATGTCTTTTGTGTTGTGATCTACCTCGGTTATAATTGTCTCTATAATTATTATTGCCTCTGTTATAACCCCTATTTGTGTTTGAATCATAATATTCATGATCATAATCATCACGCTCATTATATTGAGTATCCCTGTAATATTGGTTTTTTTGTCTCCATGAAGCACTTGGGTAGTTCCTATAGCTACTCCCTTTCCGAGAATTTCTAAAATTATGGGTACCCCTCGCGTGTCGAGGACTATCAGCCCGATTCCAGTTCTTCAAAGAAGAACTCTGATTTGAGTGGTTATCTTGGTTTTGATACTTATTCCAATTAACCTTTTTATCAAATTTATTTTTAGATCCTTGGAATTTGTGTGAGTAATTCTGATTATATTCTGTTGCCGAAGCAACTGGCATACACTCTTTAATGTTAGAGTTACTAAGAATCATGTCAGGGTGTGCCGTGGCATACTGGTCACAATATTCTTCCATTTGCTTTAATGTACTAGGTTTACGCTCATGCAAGAACTCTAGGAATGATTTATTTACCGAAGACATGACCTTGTCTCTTAGCAATAAATCCGTAAGACCATCAAATGTTTTCTCTGTTTTGGATAATTCAATCCACCTGAAAGTGTAATTCGTGCTTTTGAGATGAATTCTGAGAATTCTACACCTACCTCAGGTCTCATTGTTTTAAACAAAAGACGATAACCTTCCTCAGACAGCTGATATCTCTTTATCAAAGCTGCCCTAACAGCATCATAATTATCCTTGTCAGCCTCTTCAACGAAATATAACTTACTCAGAGAGTCCCCTTTTAGATTTTCAGACAACTGATTCACATACTGTGATTTGTCAACATTATGAGCTCGACAAGCCCGTTCAAATCTAGAAAGCCAAAATGTTATGTCATCACTGGCAGAGTTGAACGCTGGTACCTTGACCTTGTACACAAAGGGTTTACCATTACCACCAGATGCCTGATTAACATTACTCATACTTGTCAATTTTAATTTCTCTAACTCAAATTCATGTTCTCTTATTGCTTTTCTCTCTTCAGCTTCTCTATCTAATCTTCTCTGTTCTGCAGCAGCAGCAACTTCTAATTTTTTCTGTTCTGCAGCAGCTTCCAATTTCTTCTGTTCTGCATCAAATCTCCTTTCCTCCACTTGCATCTGCAATTTCTTTAGTTCAGCAGCAATATCAGCTTCTTTTTCTAATCTTTTTTCTTCAGCCAGAGCTTTTCTCTCTTCAGCAGCAGCTTTTTTCTCTTCAGCAGCAGCTTTTCTCTCTTCTGCAGCTAATGCTTTGTCATATTGAGCAACAGCCCATTGTTCTAAGTCTTTCCCAGTCTTATCAAGGGATTTTCCTTGTGCAATAAAATAATCTAATGTAGACATCTTGTCTTCTTAAATCATAAACCTGAAAAAGTAAATAAATTACCCTATTTCACTTTAATGGGAGACAAGTCTATACCATAGACTTAGTCTTAGTGCACTCTTGTATGGTTTATAATAACCAATGATAACTTGAGTACCTGTGGACAACAATAACTGTATCTCAAATACTGTGGGAGACAAGCCTTACAAAGGTCTTGTATACCTCAATGTAATCAAAGATCACTTGGGTACCTGTGGAACTTAATCATAAAGTACTGATCTGTACTATACTATAAGTGTATACTACTATACCTCCTATGTCATATGTCAACTAAAGACATTACAAAGGACAAACAAGAAAAGACAATATGAATACATTTGCAGAGATCAAATCAAATTAAAATAGGAGAAATGAAAAAAAAATGATCACAGAATCTGTGATGATAACTGCAATAAGATAACAAGACAAATAACGCCACAGTGTATAAACATAAGGGTGTAAAAAACTGAAATGAAAGGAAAGATGAGACCTACAATTATACAAACAAATCAAACAAAAATAAAGAACAGAAAAAATGTTACAAATACAAATATGAACACAGTCGTCACAACTAACCAAATATTTGCAAACTATGTTGCATGCAAATTTCAATTAAGAAATTGCTCCCTATAGAACGCCAGAACAAGACCAATATCACTCGGTATTTCCTGTTCTAGTCACCTCCCATCCAGGCCCGCAAAGACATAACAATCACACATATAAACAGATAATATATAAACATAAATATATATAAATCATCAATGTGTGTATCATATCATGCAATGTGTTGAAGTTGCAATGTATAGTACTGTATGCTCAGTTTTAATCAATTAGACTACCACTTTATTGAGTAATAGATTTGCATTCTAACTATTACACTGTCCAATTTTTTTGAGCACATTAGAAGATCCACCGATGAAATTTGCACTTTATGTTCAACAATGCTCTTGTATTACAGCAGGATAAACAATCACTGGTTTAGAACACTGACTGTATTGTGCCAAATGTCAACAAGTGCTGACTCAGATATTGCTACACTTGTCAGAACAGGTCAAGCTGACATTGATTGTATAGCTGTCCTACTGGTGTTGATGTGGTCAAACAAATGTTCTTGTAACTGTAAAATGTGATTCTCAACACAAGACTGCGTAGGCTGGACCCAGGGATCTGGCTCACCACTGTAAACTTTGCTTTCCACTGTAAAGTTTCTTGTCCCAACACACACACTGTAAAGTGTCAATCTGTAAAGAAGTGTGGTGTGTTGTTGAGATCAGGCATGCTCCAGTCTACCCAGCTATAAATGGGTAACTCACCCTAGTCCTGAGTTAGGGAAGGCAAAGGTGGCTGTCAACAGTAGTTTCCCTCTAAGGCTCCAGGGGAAGCAGGCCCTAAACTTGGTCACTTCAACCGACGCAGGATGGTGTATGTATGGAGTAGAAGTGTAGAGTGTGATTAAAGCGAATGGTATACTGTTCGTGTGCTGACCAATATAATCACTCATACACATGTGTCTACAAGGCGCCAATGCAGACTGTTGGGATCTTTGTTTACACAATTTATTCAGACGTACACACTGGGACATACGAGTACATCATGGGTATGTTGACACATCAATTTGTAGGCATACATAGCAGATCCTATGTCATGGCACATTCATAAATAATAGGTAGTACATCAATGGCCGCATCCCCTATCTGACTAAGCGCGTCAGTGAAGGCGGATCGGTAAGTAACTAAAGTTGCTTTACGTCCATAGTTTATAGCATATTATGAAACCACGATAAGGGGTTTCTATCAAAATTGAGATCTCCTTGCCACTGTCCGAATAATAAGATACATGCCCCGTTCTTTAGACAGTGATACAAAAATATGATGACAGGAATCTAACATGGCCGCCTTCCTGAGTCGTCGCTCACTCACTCACAGGAGGGTATAGATAAGCCAAAGTTAATTTGAAATACATATGCATAATTTCATAAAGTTCCTCCATACAGATCTACAGTAATCCAGTTACCTCACGTAGACATAATTACAGTATGGAGCCCGTCATCTCCGTCGATACAAACTTGACCCTAGCGTTGCGAAGCACAAAATTCCAGCTAGGCCTAACCGACCTGAGATCATCAAAACAGGGACTGGAATTACCTGGAGTCCGAATCATACATGGTACCGTACATTAGGAAAGTCTCTAACACAACTCTTGTAGAGACACAATCTCCTATAGAAGAAAAACCACTTCGTAAGTCATTTTTACAGAAGAATATACCAGCCCTGGAAAAATGCGTACCCGCCATTGTCACGGTACATCGGAACTCATCACGACTAGACAAGACAACTCCTACTTCCGCTAGAGCGGTGTAACAAGAATATAGTCCTGCCTACCCATCCAAAATATACAATATAGGACTGATTCTACTTGTACTAATAATATGTAATACATATGAATTCAGGCCATAAACATAATAAGCAAATTAATCTATTTTCTGGCCCTAAGAAATAGGTACGGACAAAGGGTGTCATATCCATGCGCCGAATTAATATCAAGAACGGTTACTCCTATAATCAACAGGGTAAAACAATTATGGATTATCTAGCCTTCCCCATAGACAGCATTTTCATACACAAATGAATGAATGTCTATATCTTTTCCATATTAAATAGCCATATCGATTTTTGTAATATGTGCGTCAAAATATGCACGCAACAGAGACCCTGCTGGTAGCTATGCTACCGCCGGCATAGCTCTTTGGGTGATGGGGACACACAAGCTCCTCTACCTCGCCGGGGGAGACACGGTGGAGGAGAGATTTGACTGAGAACATGACTCGCCGTCTCTCCAATCTACAACTATTTTTCACAAACACTACTACTTTTGCAAAATTTTAGTAGGTTAATATATCCAATGTTCCCTGTACCCCGTTGGCAAAACTCCCCACGCGTAACCCAGGTTGAGAGCCCCTGCTGTAGTATAATTGAAGTCTCTAACGCTTCACACCCCTATTGCAGTATCTGCTATGGAACTACCCTTACCTTTAATCAATAGAGTAGTCAATTAATCAATAGAGTAGTCAATCAATAGAGTAGTCAATTAATCAATAGAGTAGTCAATTAATCAATAGAGTAGTCAATTAATCAATAGAGTAGTCAATTAATCAATAGCTGCGCCATATAAACTCATTAATGCATCACTTATCAAAGTACCTTACGTCATGCCCTAGAGAACTGTCGGTGCAGCTTACACAGTTGTCTGACAGAGGAACAAACAGTGTTCTTAAATATAGACGTAACAACACTTATCTGACAGGGGGAGGGGAGAATATTTTTAATACAGACATAACAACACTTGTCTGAAGGGGAAAACAAGATTTTTAAAACAGACTTAACAACAGTTGTCTTTAAAAAAAGGGGGGGGGGTGGAGAACATTGTAAATACAGACATAACAAAAATTGTCCGAAAGGGGGGTAGAGGGCATTTTTAATACAGACATAACAACACTTGTCTGGGAAAAAAAAGGGGGGGGGGGGGTGGGGAACATTTTTAATACTTACATAACAATAGTTGTCTCAAAAAGGGGGGGGGGGCATTTTTATTGCAAATATAACAACAGTTGTCTGAAAGTGGGGGAGGGGAGGGGGAGAGAAAGAACATTGTTTTAATGCAGACATAACAAGTTATCCAAAAAAAGTGGGGGGGGGGGGTGCATTTTTAATGCAGACATAACAACACTTGTCTCCGTAGTTATCTATCCCCACATATAAATAACATCACCTGCCGTAGACGTTGGCAGTAGTAGGTAAATAATTATCTAATTGTCTAGTAGTATTAACATTAAATAAGTCCCGTGTAGTCCCCGGCGTGGGGTGGGGGGTGGGGGGTAACCTCTGAGGAGATAAGGAAAAGAATAGGACTCTTTTTCCCTCGGGTTTGTCGTTAGAGGCGGCTAATATATATATAAAGTTGTGCACGCGGCTGGCAACCTCATCATGTAGAATACATTGCTACAGAAACCATCACTTGAGAGAGAGAGTACACGAATGCTTTGATGCAGGCTTCTGACAAGGCAAACTGTTGTAGTTATGGCTTCATGCTCGACAAGGAGCAGGAAGGTAACAAGAAGAATATTAAATAAAACGAATTACTTGCAGTCAGTGTTGACACTTAATTTTGAAAGAAAAAAATCATAGATGGTAGCTTAAACAACACCAAGATACACCAATATTGGACTACTTTGGCCGAAATTAGGGCAACTTTTGGCGATTTTTGTGCTATTTTGGGGCGAAAAACCGAAAACCGAAAGATGATATAGATGGCGTTCTACACTGCATTCAGCCAGAAACAAAAATAATGAGCGTGCAGGTTAAAAAAAATTTGCTGAGTCATGTGTGAAATCGTTACGTTAAACTACACAGTATGAGGAAATATTTGACATGCCCGCAAATTAAAGATACGAATATATGGAAAAACTGGAGCTATATCGCTTTATAACCTTCTTTATAGACCTTTATTCAATTTTAAATACGCGTTGTTTGAATGTTTCAAATCTTTGAACCCCTTGGTTCACTAGGTTTCAAACGACCTATGCAGCTAAAATTTTGTACACGACCCTCTGTCGTGGTACATTTTAAGCTATCTAAATTAGAAGGAATCTCGCTGTCTTCTCTCTTCTACTCAAACGCCAAGTCAGCCCTATTCAGTGGCGTAACTACAAAGGGAGGGGGCTCCCTGACACAAATAAAGTGGTGACGTCCTTATATAATCATTATAATGGGGGCTCAGCAACAAATAATCTGTATACAGCAAAAATGTATAATAATAATAATAATAAATTCTTTAAGCGCCAAACACGGCGCATAAGGCAGAAACCAGTGCTCTCCAGGTTGTTCGTTGTGACGCCACTCCTCTTAGCTCTTGCACATTATTTAGGCCCAACGTTCTTCCTTCTCTTATTATTGTTCTTCTGAGTGTTTCTTTTGGTCTTCCTTTTTTCCGCTTACCCTCAGGAACCCAAGTGAGCGCCTGTAGTGGTATTCTGTTGTTTTGCATTCGTAGGACATGACCGATATATGACCATCGTCTTTTCCTTATATAGTCGGAGACATATTTCTGCCTAGAGTCTTCTCTTATTTGTCGATTAGTCTTGAATTCTTTCCAACTGATGTTCATGAGTTTTCTAAGACATTTGTTCTCGAATGTATTCAGCTTGTTCTCCAATGATTTTGTTATTTTCCAACTCTCACAGCCGTATGTTAACACTGAGATAACATTTGAATTAAACAGACGAAGCTTGGTATGTATATTCAATGATCGTAATTTCCAAATGTTAGATAATCTATTGAAGGCGCTAGCTGCCAAAGCAATTCTAGTATGGATTTCTCTTGTTGTGTCACCATCCTGAGTCATTTTACTGCCTAAATAATTGAAACTTTCAACTTTCTGTAGTTTTTCCCCGTTCAAGATGATATCAAAGGTCTCGTTAGAAAAGTTCATAGCTTTAGTTTTAGAGGCATTTATTTGGAGACCAATTTAACCGAGAGATGACACAAATTATTTATTGCTTCTTGGGATTGTCTTGGTGTTGAACTTAAGAATGCTACATCATCTGCGAAATCCAGGTCCCCCAGGAATTTTCCATTTGTCCATTTTATACCCAATTGTATACTACTTACTTAATAATTACCGTTAATGAAAAAGTATGAACATTACTTTTTTAGCTTAAAATAAGGAATCAAATCGTTTGTGACGTCATCTGCTAAGGTCCTTTCCCACTACTGCTTTCCGGGGCCCACTCGGGGATGGGGCCCCCGGAACGTGGGCAGTTCATCCTGGTGGTTGTTACACCACTGGTCCTATTATGGCTGTGAAATATGGAGGGAAAATAAAAGACAACCATCAAGATACAAGCTTTTATAAATGTAGAATAGGATTGAAGTGGTATGACAAGGTCGTGAATGTGGAACAGATTGGAAAAACCAGACAAATAGATATACCAGAACAAGATGTCAGGAGAAAATGAAGGCTTGTGATAGGACACACGTAAAAGACCTGATAGTATTACAACGCATTCCACATTATGAAATTCCCAGGGTAAGGAAAATAAAATAGAAGAAAACTAAAAGGACATGAGAAGGAAAATAGATATAGTTTGACGAAGATAAAGAAGACAGAAAAACCTAGAACTAATAACACAGGGTAGCAAGGCTTGTCGTATGTTTATAAAAGTCAAATGGGATCTGAAAGGTGAATGAATGAGTTATTTTGTTTTGTATCTGGTATTAATAGTGTACTCATGTATTTAAGTCTGGGAGCTTAGAAACAACAGAATTGTTAAATTGACGTAGTACTCAACGCCGCCATCACCATAGCAACACTCTTTTGCGTCCGGAGAAAACAGTATCAGTTGCACCATCCCTCCCCTTTTCTTGTGACGAATATAGCGCTGTTGCCTCGTTACTACACAGACGTTAATAAGTTTTACATATTCACCACTTAACAATTCTTTATATTTAGAGCTATTCGTCCTTTGTATGCTGCTGAAATCGATGATGTTGCAGGGTGGATGTGTTTGATCGATGAGTGCAGCATCTTGTCCGCATATCTGCATTCCGTTTAATCGGATCTCATCCTCGACAGACCATCGAGTGTCACGCTGGCTACTGTTAGCAATCACGTCTCGTTATTTCCTACATCCTGACGTCTTGAATTATGACTTTTTATTTTAATTTCTCCCCTCCTCATATAACGTGGCTTTGTGTAGTTCGGGAAGGGGGGGGGGAATCTGAGGAGACACAGAAAGTAAAGAATTACTGCACACTCGGGCGTGTCGTATAAAGTGACTAACATGGGATTGTGCCTGGGTATGGCAATCTCATAATGTTAAACTAATTGCCATCGAAACCACCGTTGCAAGAGCATGTGACATATGGGTGCCTGCTTCCTGTCAAGGTACCAGCTGCAATGTTTGCTATGTCCCAAAACGAGCGCAAAGGAACATGATACCACGTGTTCAATTTTTCAAGTTGTTTCTCTTCTTTTTGAGTTGAATTTACTAGTTTATACCAGCCTTCTGCCTATCTTATTCTCACCAGCGGGGAAGGAACTTTTATTGAGTGGATCTCATCTTGATGACTGCGGTTTTTCCACCTTGTTTTTCCATTTTGATGATGATTTTTTAAAATAGTTATTCTCTGACCGCCTAGAGTGATCTATACTCTTTTTCTTTCTTAACTACACCATTGTCGCCTCTAGTTTCTTTCATCATTCCATTAGCCCACCAGATCTAGCTTGCTTGTAGAGTTTATATAACATTGCTTTCCCAGTTGTTGCCGGGGCCCCTGGGCAGGCAAAGAAAGAATTGGCTACTGCTTTCTCCCTCCATCATTCACAATGGAAATGCGCTGGGTGGATGAGTGCTAGATTGAACCAAAGTGCTCATACCACACACCATATTGCCTCCAAATAAGAAACATAATGTGGTAGTTTATGTTCTCACAGTGGCAGACATTTTTATGTTGAAGAGGAGAATAGTAGTAGATCCTTATCGGACACAAGAGGGGAAAGGTCATATGAATAAGCTAAGATAGAGGTATGAGCGGTGGTCACGTGTTAGGCTCTGGAGAATTCAACCACCACTATATTTAAGGGAGCAGGAACACGCGCTTAGTCGAGGTCTGCGGTTAGCAAGACATGCAAGTCACTTATTCAAGGCAAGAGATGCTAGGAAAGATGGACACAGAAATAGTTGTCAGCACACAGGCCCAAAATTATATGTAGTATTAGTAAGCTTAGCGTTTGTTAACGAAGATGAACTATGCAGAGAAGTGTATCTTTGAAACGCGTGTAGATACGGTCACATGCTGTTGGGCTAGTGACATAAGCTGGAGGACATATTCTGTTAACCCTTAGAGGTTGATAGTAGAAAACAGCATAGTTAGGACAAAAATTTAATCCAGTTTCTATTATCTATTACCTGAACAGCTGTAAGAAGAACATGACTTTTATCGTAAACTGAACACGATAGACAGTAGAAGGAACATAGAAGCAGTAGCTAAGACTTCCATGACCAGCGAATTATGATCATGATGTACTTCAGATTTTTTTTATTGACAGCAGGAAGATGTGTGTGCCCTGCATAGAATGACATTGTTCTTTTTTTCTACAACCCCATGTACATATGTTGAAATAAAAGATAGAAAACGCTACCAGCTTTGGGGTTGCCTGCCAAAGTCGTTGCTGGTCATTTGAAAAGTCTGTCACCAGACACCATCATCAAGTCAAGGGAAATGAACACCAAGCTCTTTACGATCACAAAGCAGAATAACTGCTCCTGTGGTCAACCTGCCACAATAAATTAAAGTTATACTGTAGTCTGTGTCATAAGCTCCACCATCATGTCAAAAAACTATAATCCATTTCAGGCTAAACAAGCTTAACTTCAGAACACACCAAATCAGAACCTATGTAACAATCAACAGCTGAAACAACACTAACATTAAAACCCTTGTCACCATCTGGCGAAATAACCCTAAGAATCCATGTCATCATCAGCACATGAAACAACCCTGACATTGTGATTCATATCATCATTATTATGCTAACCAATCCTATCATTAGAACCCAAGTCACCACCAGAAGGTAAAACAATCCTAACATTAGAACCCATGTCACCACCAACAGGTCAAACAACCCTAAAATTAGAACCAAAGTCACCACAAACAGGTCAAACAACGCTAACATTAGAACCTAAGTCACCACCAGCAGGTAAAACAATCCTACCATTAGATCCCAAGTCACCACCAGCAGGTAAAACAATCCTACCATTAGATTCCAAGTCACCACCAACAAATCAAACAACCCTAACATTAGAACCCAAGTCACCACAAGCAGGTAAAACAATCCTACCACTAGATCCCAAGTCACCACCAGCAGGTAAAACAATCCTACCATTAAATTCCAAGTCACCACCAACAGGTCAAACAACCCTAACATTAGAACCAAAGTTACCATCAGCAGGTAAAACAATCCTAACATTAGAACCAAAGTCACCACCAGCAGGTAAAACAATCCTATCATTAAATCCCAAGTCACCACCAGCAGGTAAAACAATCCTACCAGTAGATCCCAAGTCACCACCCGCAGGTAAAACAATCCTAACATTAGAACTCATGTTACCAACAAAAAAACAACCTGAATATGAAACACATACTGAAATCCCTACCATCAGATGATCATTAAAATAGAAAGACAATCTGAATCAACTAGGCAGGAGGGTGACAACACTAAATGTGGGAAGGCAGTATGATGAGATGGACTAGAAATAATCTCAAAGCATACGACGAAGGCAAGAGATTTATTATTACATCTAACCTTATGCAGAAGGCCCTTCATTTGATTAATGTCATTAGATTCTTTGGGGGCATCCTTTCATTGGGGGGACCAGCAGGGCCATTTGGTGTGAACCTTACCTCAGCCTTTTTTAAAAATATGCATTTTTACCCATATTACCAAAAAAGTGAGAGGGCCTCACCCTGGGAAAAATGCTTAGGCTTCATCTTAGTTCTTGGAGGGCCTGTATGCCAGTGACTGCACATGCTTCCAATCAATTTGTCACTGTGCCATTTTTGCATCTCTTTACAGGTGTGCCCTCAGTTCTATAAGGATTTCTTCTTCATGACTAATTCTTAGAATATGTTCTAATTGTTCTGCACAGTGGTACAGATAACCGCAGACTCAAAATACTAATTGTTCAACAAATTAACAATAGGACAGACAGACATAAGTCTATGAGCAAACAGTAAAACTTGACCTTAAAGAATGTCGGTTACAAGAGAGGAGCACATTCGTAGCATGACTTTCTTCAACTCATTGGGGGGAGAAAAAAAAAACTGTATGGTAATGACAAAAGCCTCAGACAGACCACAACTTGATGGCAGACGATGAACTGGCATAGACAATACATTTGTGGGATGCCCTGATTATTATCTTATTCTTCAGGTGCTGAGACATTGGAGGGCCCACTAATGTTTTATATCCTGCCCATGTGGATACAGGAGCCCATCACTAGGGAGCAAATAATAAGCTCATAGCACCCTTTTGGTCAGCCTCTCTTTCGTTTTCCTTCAGGGGTCCATAGCACAGCTGTTCTTGTGATGGCATCGGGGTCTCTTCTGAGGACATGGCCAACCCAGCTCCAGCGTCTGCCAGCTATGATGGTGTGCATGTCCTCTTGCTTGCTCCGAGTAAGCAGATCTTGGTTGGTGATGGTATTCGGCCAAAAAGATTAGGAGAATTTTTCTTAGGCATGTTGTGTGAAAAGAGGACAATTTCGACATTTCCTTCTCTGTAACTCTCCAGCATTCTGCACCATAGAGAAGCACAGAAAGCATACAGCTCTCAGTGTTACACACTGCAAGTTTTTCTCACCTTGGCTGCCATTTAATCCAGACTTTATCCATTCTGCCAAATTGAGACGTTCGTTAAGGTAACAATTTTGTACATTAATTTAATGTTCTGAATTTCATTGCCCATTGTACTTGCTCCACAACTAACATGATGCCTTTTCTGCAGTTACATCAAGTGCCCTTGTTCTTGAATGTCCTTTCAGGCCCAGTTGTTTCTGCAGGTCATATACTGAGACCACCATTAGATCTGTTGCATCTACTTCAATAGCTGTGACTTTTGCAGTGAATGTCACATTTGCTGTCAATACCAGAACTATCAAAACTTTCAAAACCAGTCATAAAAAATCTGATTTTAATGAAAACTCCATGAAACATACACCCTGGCTCAACAAAAAAGACTGTACAGTGTCATTCATATTGCATTTATTACTAATGTTGCCTGTTTCAATATTAATTAGCATATAAATAATATATGTACACCGTGTGCCTTACACAATCAGTGAAATATTCAACAGCAAGCATATGCATTATGTGTAGTTGGCTCTCCCCCCCCCTTTTTTTTTTTTTTTTTTCCCCCCCCCCCCCCCCCCCCCCCCCCCCCCCCCCCCCCCCCCCCCTCCCCACACACACTGGCAGTTCACTTTTTATGAAAAAAATTCTTCAAAAACGTTTTCTTGCTTCAGAAACTTAATATCTTTCAGGTCAGAATACATTACTTATAAAAATCATATAGGCACCCATATTAGCCTGATCTTTTGAGATTTATCCTTGCTTCAGCTACCACTGGATTACACCATAAAGAAGTAAGGCTGTAGATTACTTTTGAACTACTGACATCAGTTACTTTTAAAGACCCCCCCCCCCCCCCCAACACACACACCATTATTCTCCCATACAATTAAATTGGTACAAATTTTGTGTCCCTTAAAATAAAAATCAAACACAATTACTATCCAAACAGAAAACTGGATAGACAGATACGTGCCCATGTGGGGAGAACAAACAAATAGTAGAACGTGTCCTCCAAGACTGTTCGCTCCATGAGAGGAGCAGGATGACTGCATGACCTTCTCCAACCCAGTTGAGCGAGAAACTGTATGGTGATGAGAGAAGCCTGAGATGAACTGACAACTTTACATGACCAGCAGGTTGTAAGAATTCTATGCGGATTTCTTCAAAAAGAAAAGACAACTCTGTCGAATGCAAAAAAATGAGAAGTGTAAAAAGCAACCTAAAAACTGCAAACAAGACCAAATTCATGACTGGCAGTGAGGAATACATTGAAACATGGATTACCTTGTCATGCTGTCAACTGGGTATCTTAATGTGTCATATTCAGTGCCAATATTTTCTCCTCACCTCTAGTTCCACTGGTGTCCGAGTTCTTTAGAACTTCTTCTTCTTTGATCCATAACCGCCAACCGTCAAAGCAGTCAGCGGCCATCACGCCTGGTGGCGTCTTGTAGGGCAGCAACAAATTGATTCCACTTTGCTCGGTCGGCGGCCATCCTTCGTACAGTGCCCCAACTGTGGTTCATTCTTTGCATCTCAGCTTCCACAGTTCTCCGCCAAGTTGTTTTTGGTCGGCCTCTCTTTCGCTTTCCCTCGGGGGTCCATAGCATAGCTGTTCTTGCGATGGTATCAGGGTCCCTTCTGAGGACATGGCCAACCCAACTCCAGCGTCTGCCAGCTATGATGGTGTGCATGTCCTCCTGGTTACTCCGAATAAGTAGCTCTTGGTTGCTGATGGTGTTTGGCCAAAAGATTCGGAGAATTTTCCTTAGGCAGATTGTGTGGAAGGAGGACAGTTTTGACATTTCCTTCTCTGTTACTCTCCAACATTCCGCACCATAGAGCACAGAAAGTACACAGCTCTCATACAGTCTTAATTTGGTGTTTGTGCTGTACTGGGAAGACTTCCAAATGTTGTTGAGAACAGCAAAGGCTGTTCTCGCTTTATTCATTCTGTTGTTAATGTCCTTGCTTGTTCCGCCGTCAGGTGTTACTATGCTTCCTAGGTAAGTAAATGTGTCTGTCTGTTCTAACTTCTGGTTCCTTACTGTTATTGGCTCAGGATTGCTCACATTTAGTGTCATGACCTCTGTCTTCTTCAAATTGATTTCTTTAGAACAGTTCATCATTAACAGTTTTGTCCTACCATATCAATCCTTATATTCTGTGTACTGTAAGCACCCATGTATGAAAGTCTGTGGCTGTCTGGATGTCACTTTTATTATTCTCCATGTTTATGAGACATAATAGAACTGGCTTGACATGTGGGGGTGAACATTAAGATTGTTTTGTTGTTGACTGGACCTGATTTCTTTGATTCCATTTTTTTCACAATACAATGAAAACTCCTCTTGCCGTTTGTATTCTTATTTTGAAATCCTTCAGTTTTGAAATCTCCAGGGTAACAGAAATAAAGGAAAACAAAAAAACACATGGAGAGAGCTAGAGACAGACACAAAAACACTAAAGAAGATATAAGACTGACCTTGACAGGGATGGCACAAGACAGGAAGGTTCTGTGTGTTTTTACTGAGGACCTATGATCTATTGGGACCTACAAGGTATTGACTGTATGCCACCAATGACGGTAAAGAACAAATAATGACAATAAATGTTTCAAAGAAAAGAATCTTAAAGACTGAAGATAAAAGTTTCTGCATTCCCATTTAAAACTTAGACAAGAAGCTCACTGATAAACACATAGAGAAGAAGAGAACTGGTGACAAACATAAATGGGATAAAGGAGACAGACAGACCTTAAATGGATGGAATATGATAGCAAGACTTAGTATGAATTTATTGAAGCCCTACTGCAAGTGAGCTGTAGTGAAAGAGTGACAATACAGGTCTATATCCTTTCATTCAAACACCAGGAAACCAAAATATTCTGAAAATCAACAGCTTCTTTGAGCTACTTTTTGAACACAATTTGGGTGGTTTATGACTATTCTGGCTGACTTTGGGCTATTTTTGAACACTTTTTGGATGACTTTATGCTACTTTTCAAAACCAATTCAGGTGACATGTGAAAGCCAAAACAACCCGGTTTCTGAAACAAAGTTGACCCAAAGGATTTTGGATAATGTGGTGAATTGATTGTTATTATTGGTTTCAATATTATATTAATCGTATCTGGTGTGAGGTCAGCTATGCAAGTCCCTGAGGTTTATTAAATACAAATAAGTTTACAGGGTACCTGTCTGCTTCCACCACGACCTCACCCGATTATATATCTTCCCCTACTGAAGTGTATTGGTGTGTGTATGTTGTCTAGCAAGTGTCTAGGGTATATGCCATGTGATGAAGTATATGAACAGGACAACAACTACACCTATTACTGATAAACAATGATTAAACAAGTCACTGGGTAAAGTTTGGAATGTAACTTATTTTTTTTATAATTTATTTTCCTGTATCTAGTTATTCTTCTGACACAGGAATAATCAACTCAACATGATAATGAAATTATTTACAACCAATTATTTTACAACTGTCCTTGAGTCAGTGTTCTCCCACAATTACTTATATGTTTCAAGCTGGGAAAATGTCAAGTATCTCTTGCTCCTAGAAAAGGGTACAAGTTTATTGAACGTTTTTGTTCCTCACTGTCTGATACTCTATCTTTTGTGAAAACTGAGAGAGTGGAGTGTTTGTGATATCAATTTCCCCAGACAAGTCTTATCTGAGGTCTCTGGAACCAGGCTGGTTGAAGTATGTATAAAACGCCAGCCTCCACTGCCAAGACACGATTCTGCTCCTATAGGTAAATCACTGTGTAGGCACTTAGTAGTTAGGCCTCACTGCAGAACTTAGGGACAGGTGTTAGATCACCTGGGCTCACTCATAGATGAAACTCTGGAACAATACAAATGTGTCCCACTCAGCATCTAATAATCTCTCTCTTTCATTATTCTAACATGGCAATATCATCAGACATCAGTATGGTAACTAAACAATTAGTTAACGTTCTCAATTTGGTTGGTACCCCCTTCTGGATAAATAACTTTCAAACCCCGTTTGACATTTTCCTTGATAAAGGAAACATTTTACATTAATACTATCAAGTCATGTACAATCACGGTGACTTGCTGAAGAAGACGGCCAGTGATCTTCCTGGTCTTATGTCATAACACAACTTTTTCTTTTCATCATAAATATTTAATTTTCTTTTCTCCCCATATGGCCGAAAGCCTGTCTGGCTTTTCTATACCAGGTTAATACAGTTCCTAACAACGCTGTGAAACAACACAGAGTGATGTTGCCTTCCCTCCAGATAAATGTTTCCCCTTTAAGGTTCATACAAATTCAATAATGCATACATAATAATGATAAAAATGACAATACAAATGTTAATATAAAGGTTTCAATATTTACCGCAATCAAAGAAATCTACACACTAAACAGTTGAATATTGCGGTATATGGCATAATCCAAATCGCTGCTTGTGCAGAATTAGCAACCAAGACAGTACTCTTGCCTTGTCTATAACAACTTCTTTAGTGTATAAATTTTAGTTAACAAGTGGCCCCGAATACCAACTACTAATTGGTTTTATACAACCGTTTGTCTATTATACTACAGCCAATCAGAGACTGTTTCGTGAATAGCGTTCCTTTTCAAATAAAACTGACCTCAAATATTCAAATTAAGGACTCCTTCCCTCCTATTCAAATATGTAAACACGAACCATGACACTCCTTCCGATACTCCGTCTCATCCCCTATTTAGTATTACACATTCAAAAAAAATCGGACGTTAACCTTAATTTTCCTTTTATTTTCAAACTACCTTATGTAGAACGAACACTACGCTACGTCGCAAAATTTTAACAACTTGCGCGTGTGTGTGTATCGTCTGCCAAGTCCAGAATATATGTCCAGAACGCGTGTCGAGAAAACGGGGTCTTTCAAACGCTGCAAAGTGTATAATGTTAAACCGCGGCAAATCGTTTAGGCCTTACTTCGGTATACAAATTTGAGGGCGGGCATATGGGAGGAAGCCAGTCAGACACAAACGGGCTGGGTCTATATATATATACGCATTTGGGAGTACAATTCTATGGAATTTAGCGTTTGTTCTCACAGATTTTACTACAGATAAAATGACGACTTTATCCACTGTCATTGAGGGCCAGCTCTTGGTGACCTTGATGCCATTATGTGGTACTGCGCAGTTCGAATAAACTGTTTTGGGCTGCCATAAAATATATTGTCTATGGATGGGTTGTGTGGTAGGAGTTGTCCGATTCCCTGGAGTGCAGGGCACTGTAGTAGATGGTGTTCTACTGTCTCCAACGGGTTTGGACAGTGTCTACATTTTGTGAACACATTCTGTTTCTGTGGCCATTTAGTGTAGAGTGAACTATTTTCAATCTGAAAATTTTGGTTTGATATCTTCGTTGGATAAAATGATACAGACCTGTATATAACCGACTCAGATATGATCGACGGCAGTTCTTGGTTAAACATAATAACACATAACAACAGATTTGTTCTTACATAATATGACCCGTAGCCACGTAATCTACTTCCAAGGTAAAGGTAGTCCCATAGCAGATATTGCCAAAGTGGAGTGAAGTGTTAAAGACTTCACCTTACTAGTTCCAGCTTTATGAAGTTGGGGGACCTCTTTCCTTCTTTGCTGCCATGCCTTCCCTAACTCAAGAGCAGTCAGGTACCTATTTACAGCTGAGTAGACTGCAGCGTGAAGCTACCAGATTTTGTTCCCAGAACCTGGTAACTGTGCAGCGAGAGGAAAACACTCTAACCACTTAGTCCCTCAGATGCTCAATCTACTTGTAATAGTTTAAACTGACAGAACACCGTTTCGTGCCATCAGCTCCAGTCTTTCCATGTCTGTCTAAAATTCTCAGTGTAACATATAGCTGTTTTTATCACACAAATGTGAATCATGGACAATGCACAAACTAAAAGATCAATGAAAAACTCAGAGATATTGTTTTATAGAAATATGTTAAGAGTCACACAAACAGCTAAAATAGTCTCACGAAGATAAGATAATAAAGAGGGCAGTATGCAAAGGAACATAACAGAATGGGGATGCATCTCATGGAAAGAGAAGAAAATAAATAAAGAGGTCCTGGAAAAAGCTAGGTATGAAAAGAGAATTAATGAAGGAGATACAAATTATACTGCAAGAATATTTTGGCTACATAAACAGATATAACACCTTGCAGAAGACCATAATAGAAGGAATTGAAAACCAATGTGCACGAGGAAGACAGTGGGAAGATAACATCAAGAGATGGACAGGAAAGAGTCTATCAGAGTGCACCATCAAGACAAGAGACAGAAGACGTTGGTGATTCATTCCAGTCGACCTTCGATGTGGAGATGGTAGTTAAAGATGTATTGACAAAAGAAAAGGACACTGAAACATCAAGTAAAACTTGCGGAAAGAAAGACAAATGATGATGATAAAGAGTAACGATACTGGACAGTTTACCAATATAGCAAAGGAAAGACCAGAAGCTATGGTTGAAATGGTCATGATAAATGACAGAACTAGCCACTGCAAGTATATTCCATTAAGACTGCCAACCTGATAACTATTTCATTGTGGCAGTCTGTACTGTGGTCATCAGCTTAAGGACAGGAGTTAAGTGAAATGTTATTTTCATAAATAATTTCAGGATTTCTATTAAAATGCACAGGCTTAAGTTATAACAAAATTAGTTATGTATAACAAAGCATTCGATGGTTATCATGCTATTGGTAACTCTGGAAATGGTGGCTATACTGGACTTTAAGGCTACAATTTTAAACTGTCCAATTTGTGCCAATTCAAAATAATGCCCACTCAAAAACTCAAAAGTTAAAAGAAAAACTGTTATTAAATTAACATGAAATATAATTATTAACGTTATTCATTAGATTATTATTATTAAACTCTGAAAACTGATTTCTACAAGACGGCACTGGTAAACAAATACCATGTGCCATCTTAGCCAATCAGCAACACAGACGCTAGAGATGAAGCGCTCGGTCCACTTGTTGGTGACACCACTGAATGTGCTGAAAATTGAAAGCTAATGGGCTTGTTTTTGTTTGAACACTATTCTGCTGTAGCAATTCAGTCATTCAATATACTTCAGCTCTTCAAGGAGCACAGACCTTCAACAAACACATGCCAAGTCCTCCTGTCGTGAGCCATCAGCTCAAGGTCTTTCCGAAGGTCTTCCTCGTCATTTTCATTTCTGTCTCTAGCTCTCTTCTCCTTGTGTCTGCTTCTACTTCTCTCAGCCTGGGGGATTTCAGAACAAGGACTGCCTTGTAATGTTATCAAAAGGTTTCCTCAAAGGGTGTTCAATCCATCGCCAGCATCTTCTTCTCATCTCTTGTTCCACTGGTATTTGTCTGGTTCTTGTCATCAGTTTTATGTATATGACCTTGTTGTACTATTTAAATCCACCTATTCTATGCAAGAACCCATTTATGAAAGTCTGTAACAATTTGGTTGTTGTTTTAGTTGTTCTTGAACAACAGCAGTAGCAATCGTGCTAATTTAATTATAAACTGTGGATTAAATTTATATAATAAAAGAAAAGGAAGTGAAAATCATGACAGTCAACACTACATGCTTTCCTAAAAGAAAAAAAAAGACTATCCTCAACCAGGGATTTTGTCAGAGAACTAAAGTTGCTGCCATTGTATGTAATATTTTTTATTTAATTTATTTACTTAATTTAATTTACTTAATTCACTTTTATTTATTTACTTAATTTTATTTAAATAATTTATTTTACTCAATTGACTTTATTTTGTTTATTTACTTAATTTATTTTATTGTTTTTCTGAGCTTTAAATACTTTAGGTGCCTATAACAGCGATTTTCAACCTTTTTCAACATGGCATACTGAGTAAGGTGCTAAAACTGTAAAGGCACACCATCAGTTTTTTAAGGACAGATTTTATCACTATGGAGCCGCACTAGCGCAGTGGTTAGTGCACTGGCTTCCTAGCTCGGTGGTCCAAGGTTCGATCCCCAGTTGAGGTGGATGTTTTAGACCGCAAACGGCTGCGGGGTCGACCCAGCCTCATGAATTGGGTACCAGGGCAACTCTGGGAAGGTTAAGGCGGCCGGCGTGATGCTGACCACATCACCCCTAGTGTGCCGATGGCCAAGAAAATATGGGCCCAACACCATATTCCTAATGCCTCAATGGGCGTGTAATGGGATCCTTCACCTTTTTATCACTATTAAAATGAGCATCAAGATTAAAAATTGTTCAATGATGTCTCCAATACAAACAAACATACTGAATGCTAGGAGCTGAGCTTTTCCAGTGATGTTAGTTGACTCATCCAACTGGATGGCAACAATATCAGCTTCTTTAATGTTAGCTATCACTTGTGTCAACGTCTTGAGACATGTCTTTGTATACACCGACTAATAGTGTTATCAGACATAGGGATTTTCTAAATCTCTTTTTCATATTCCTCACCAAACATAATATTTACAATTTTACAGCATGCTGGTAAAACTACTTGATTCAGCAATTGTGTGCGATTTCATACTTTTTGCCACAGTTTCGGCAACAGCATAGCTTGCTTCTTGGGCTTTATCAGAAATAGTTGTGATTTTGGTCCACTGTTTAACCTGGCGTGTTTGATCAGCCATCTTCTTCTTATTTGATACTTAGCCGCTGACCGTCAAAGCAGTCAGTGGCCATTACGCCTGGTGGCGTCTTGTAGGGCAACAACAAATTGATTTCACTTTGCTCGGTCGGCGGCCATCCTTCGTACAGTGCCCCAACTCTGGTTCATTCTTTGCATCTCAGCCTCCACAGTCCTCCGCCAAGTTGTTTTTGGTCGGCCTCTCTTTCGTTTTCCTTCAGGGGTCCATAGCATAGCTGTTCTTGTGATGGCATCGGGGTCTCTTCTGAGGACATGGCCAACCCAGCTCCAGCGTCTGCCAGCTATGATGGTGTGCATGTCCTCTTGCTTGCTCCGAGTAAGCAGATCTTGGTTGGTGATGATATTCGGCCAAAAGATTCGGAGAATTTTTCTTAGGCATGTTGTGTGAAAAGAGGACAATTTCGACATTTCCTTCTCTGTAACTCTCCAGCTCTCCGCGCCATAGAGAAGCACACAGCTCTGATAGAATCCTAATTTTGTGCTTGTGCTGTACTGAGAGGACTTCCAGATGTTGTTTAGACTAAAAAAGGCTGTTCTTGCTTTGTTCATTCTGTTGTTGATGTCTTTGCTTGCTCCGCCGTTTGGTGTTACTATGCATCCTAGGTATGTGAAGGCATCTGTCTGTTCCAGTTGCTGATTCCTTACTGATATGGGCTCAGGGTTGCTCACATTGAGCGTCATGACCTCTGTCTTCTTTAGGTTGATGTTCAAGCCCACCTGCTGGCTATACTTATTAAGTCTATCCGTTTTTTCCTGGATGTGTTGATGTGAATGTGCTAGCAGTGAAATGTCATCTGCATATTCCAGATCTTCCAATGTAGAAAATGTAGTCCATCTTATTCCTCTTGGACTGCCCTATGTTGTCTGGCGCATCACCCAGTCTATGACTGTTAAAAATAGAGTGGTTGATAAGGGGCATCCCTGTCGTACTCCTCTCTTCACTTCAAAGGTTAGGTTGCTCTGCCCAATGCTGCACGTAAAGTTGGCATAAAGGCTTTTTATGATTGACACTATGCAGCTTGGAATTGCATAAGCCCTCAGTATTTTCCATAAACTGTCCCTATGTATACTGTCAAAAGCCTTTTCAAAATCAACGAAATTAATGTACAACTGTCTTTGCCATTCTGAGCACTGCTCCATAATGTTCCTGAGGGTAAATATATGATCTACACATCTTCTGTTCTTTCTAAATCCTGCTTGTTCTTTCCTCAGTTTGTGGTCTACTGCTTTTGAGATTCTCTGTATAATTATCCTGCCTAGTATTTTGCTGGGAACCGAGAGAAGAGTTATTCCTCTCCAATTATTGCAGTCTGCAAGATCTCCCTTCTTGGGCAATTTGACAATTATTCCTTTTCTCCACTCTGTTGGTGTTGTCCCTGTTTTCCAGACTTGTGCAAATAGTGGTTCTAATAGTTCTGCTGCTAGCTCTGGGTCTGTCTTAAATAGCTCTGCATTTAAGTTATCATGATCAGGAGCTTTTCCATTCTTTAACCCTTTGATTGCTGTGATGATTTCTTCTTTTCATGGGATGTCTTGATCAGCCATAAGCCTTTTAAAATATTCAACTGGTTTCTCACATAAATGTGAGTGCTTTGTGTAAAGGTGTCTTTTCAGCTTTCTTGGAACCATAGCTTGGTTTGCCAGTTTCTCACTAAAAACAACACACTTAGGACATGGCTGTCTTCTCTAGATGAAATAAATCAAAGAAAAAATAGTCTTTATTATACTGGCTCATGACAGTTTTAGATCAGGTTAAATTTTCTGATAACTTCAGTAGATCCTTAGCTACCGTATTCTAAAGTTAAAGCAACAATTTTTGTAAAATTGCATTACATTATTTGAATAAATAAATAAAAATAGGTAATAAAAAGGCTCTCACTGGACAGAAAAAAAGGACTGTTAATTACCTATATTTATTTATTTACTACACAAAGGGCTCAGGTTTGCTTCATTTTTCATAACATTACTTGCAATAAATCAAAATGTTGATAAGATATCAGAAATCTAATCTGCAAAACATTTTACCACGTAATGGAAAGTTTCTTAGACAAATCTGATGCAGAATAAGCAAATTATAAGAAAATTAGTACCATAAAAAAAGCAGTAGACCACAAACTGAGGAAAGAACAAGCAGGATTTAGAAAGAAGATGTGCAGATCATATATTTATCCTCAGGAACATTATAGAGCAGTGCTCAGAATGGCAGAGACAGCTGGACATTAATTTCGTTGATTTTGAAAAGGCTTTTGACAGTATACATAGGGACAGTCTATGGAAAATACTGAGAGCTTATGGAATTCCAAGCTGCATAGTGTCAATCATAGAAAGCCTCTATGCCAACTTTATGTGTAGCGTTGGGCAGAGCAACCTAACCTTTGAGGTGAAAACAGGAGTACGACAGGGATGCCCCTTATCAACCACTCTATTTTTAACAGTCATAGACTGGGTGATGCGCCAGACAACAGAGGGCAGTCCAAGAGGAATAAGATGGACTACATTTTCTACACTGGAAGATCTGGAATATGCAGATGACACTGCACTACTAGCACATTCACATCAACACATCCAGGAAAAAATGGTTAGACTAAATAAGTTTAGCCAGCAGGTGGACCTGAACATCAATCTAAAGAAGACAGAGGTCATGACACTCAATGTGAGCAGCCCTGAGCCCATATCAGTAAGGAATCCGCAACTGGAACAGACAGACACCTTCACATACCTAGGATGCATAGTAACACCAGACGACGGAGCAAGCAAAAACATCAACAACAGAATGAACAAAGCAAGAACAGCCTTTTTAGTCTAAACAACATCTGAAAGTCCTCTCAGTACAGAACGAACACAAAATTAAGACTATATGAGAGCTGTGTACTTTCTGTGCTTCTCTATGGTGCAGAATGCTGGATAGTAACAGAGAAGGAAATGTCAAAACTGTCCTCTTTCCACACAACCTGGCTAAGAAAAATTTTCTGAATCTTTTGGCCGAATGCCATCACCAACCAAGAACTGCTTACTCGGAGCAAGCAAGAGGACATGCACACCATCATAACTGGCAGACGCTGGAATTGGGTTGGCCATGTCCTCAGAAGATACCAAGATGCCATCACAAGAACAGCTATGCTATGGACCCCGGAAGGAAAATGAAAGACAGGCTTACCGAAAACAACTTGGCGGAGGACTGTGGAGGCTGAGATGCAAAGAATGAACGAGAGTTGGGGCACTGTACGAAGGATGGCCACCGACCGAGCAAAGTGGAATCAATTTGTTGCTGCCCTACAAGACGTCACCAGGCGTAATGGCCACTGACTGCTTTGACGGTCGGCGGCTAAGGATAAAAGAAGAAGAAGTACCATAAAACATGGTTATCAGAATTTCTTGGTTTTCTTCATAGGAGAAATACTATTTATTAAGAAAATACAGCTTTTAAAATTCAAATTACATCCTGGCTTATAATTTGTTCTGACAACTGATTTTGATTTTGGAGATGATCAGAAAATGCACAAAGCTCAATTTTCAGAGCACTATTTACAATATGAAAATTCACATACACAACCTATAAACAGCTAGATACTAATGTACATACAACAGAATTCAACATAACAGAAACAACAAGCCCTGGTAAAGTTTACTCTAGAATCCTGGAGCAAAGACCTAGCTGAGTCACAAATGGATGAGGTCCAGTGTGGCTTCCAAGCAAACCGAAGTACTCAAGATCTTATCTTTAGGCAGCGGAGTGAAAAGGTCCTTGAGTATAAAGGTGAGATACATGTTTGTTTCTTGGATCTAGAGAAGGCATTTGACAAGATCCTCTGAAGCAAATTTTGGGACTGCTTGGCAAAGAAAAGCATTCCAGTACCTCTGCTCCATGTCTACAAAAGTTGAAGAAATTATGTGAGTACGCAAACCATAAGTCTGAAGGGTTTAGGACAATCAATGGTGTAAGACAGGGTGATATTTTGTCACCTTATATTTTGAAAGTATTCAGTGGGTTTGTATTTCAGGCTGGCATTTACCAATGATGTTGCCCTGATTGCTAAATCAGAGGCACATCTTCAATCCAACCTGCAAGTCTGGAAGGAAGACCTGGAGAAGAGAGGGATGGTCATCAGCTAAACAAAAACCATGGTGATATCACAAGAGGGAGGAAGGCATCTGATTATGCTGGGAGAACAGGTACTGGAGCAGGTCAACCACTATAAATACCTTGGAGCTGTCACAGACTGGAAGGGAGGCATCAAAGAAGAGTTGGCTACACGAATAGCAGCTGGTGGGAGACCTTTTCAGGCCATAAATTGAGGATTCCTCAGCAAAAGAGAAGTTGGCAAGAAGACAAAGATGGCTGTATACCGCTCCACTTGTGTTACATTCTTGACCTATGGTTGCAAGTCATGGGCAATGACTACAACCCACAAAAGCCAGCTCCAAACCTCAGAAATGAGGTATCTGAGGAAGGTGGTTAAAGTAACAAGAGACATGGTCCGCAACCTGACAATACAGCAAAGCCTCAAAACCCATCCCCTGCAGACCCAAGTAGAACAGTCCCAACTACGATGGTTTGGCCATGTCTGCAGAATGTGAGAAAATTGGCTACCACGACAAGCATGGGAAACTAAGAGCCAGGGATCTAGAACTCCAGGATGACCCACAGTCCGCTGGGAGGTATCTCTGAAGGACTGAGGACTAGATTATAACCAGGCCAGGAGGAAGACTGCCAACAGGATAGTATGGCACGCTCTCTGGCAAACCTCTACACCCCAGGGTAGAAGAGGAACGACTAAGTAAGAAACAGCAAGATGCCCACAAATATTTTACACACAAGCAAACACAAGACAGCAACATATTCTTATGCATAAATACTATCAGACATAAAAACAGCAAAATATTAACATTCACAAACAAATTATATCAAATGCCCGGCATTGCAGATCTGTCCAGTTGACTTTGTGCTCTGTCAGGGTTTACTATTATACAGTCATCATCAAAATCCCTGGTTTCAGTCACGCCAACACTTGAGTTGTACGGAATACTATTTTCTTGACTGTCGTCAGCCTTCACTGTAATAACATCTACAGCTGCTACAATAACATCAGAGCTATCACTCTGAGAAATAGAAATTGCTGTTGTCTCCATACTGGATGAAAGTAAGTTAGAGCTGTAACTCTGAGAAACAGAGATTACTGGTGTGTCCGTACTGGATGAAAATAAGGCTGAAGTCTGAAGTGAGACCTCTGCATCTGTCTTATGAGACAATGGTATAGGGTTTACTACCGCAGGAGGTGGTGGATGATACGTGGTGCCCATGCTGATTTCTGTGAGGTGAGGGTTGTTGGATTTGTCTATGTCACTGCTTGCTGGGACATAGTGCGTTTCTGTTAGTCCTGAGTTGGTGCTGTTAGCTGTAGGTGAAGGTGCTAGGGACAAACTGACTCTCATGTTATGTTGCTCTTGGTTGGTGAAAGATGTTTCTGAGAAAGGTCGTGCTGATGAAGATTGTCGATAAAGGTTCTCTTGTGGGGGTGAAGTATAAGTCTGAGGATATAATCTCTGAACTGGGCCTCCAGACTGGGCATCAGGAACTGGAGGTGGGCTGTGAAATGTGGAGTTCGGATGAGGACTGCACACAGATGCAAGTGGGTGAGGGTTATAGGGAGCTGGGAATGGGGCAACTGCATGTGGGCTTTGAATGGAGGCTGTAGGGTGGGGACTTGGGATAGGTGAGCTGAAAGCAGGGTAACTACCTGGTCCTGATGATCCTCCACCCACATTATCTCTAGAACTCCGGGCTGTGTCCCCCTCAGGTATGACATAAACATGCACCAGACTCCCAGACTCTGTCTCTTCTTGCACAAGAAGCACTTGCATACCAGCAGCATTTCCATGGATGCCAAGCTGGGGTGCAATTTGCGGTACCATATGGGAGGGTATCAGTACTCCCTGGACTGGGTTTTGAACGCCCTCCATCTCAATCTGAACCTGAGATGAACCCGGGATGGCATGAATGACATTACCGCTGGTATTGAAATTAGTCCCAGTGCCTGCTGTGAGGGTTGTCTGCTGCTGCCTTGCTCTGTTCTGGGAGTTTAATCTTGAGTACGTCTTAGAAGGCCTGCCTTTCATTCTTGGGTTATCCAAGTCTGTATATTCTTCACACATGGTAATAGCCTGCTCTGCTAAACTCTCCTGAACAACAGGCTCCTGAGTTGTAGGGTAACCAGGCACAAATGGCCTGCTAGTATCCTCAGGTACAATGCATGGAATCCCCTTGCCCACTGGTTTTAGTTTGTTTTGGTAGTCTAATTCACTCTTGACTTTTGGCACCTTTGATTTATTTTTAACAACAACAGGGGTGTCAGTCGCTTCCTTACTGCCAACTTCAGCGTTCTGGTTCTCTTCATCCTCCCTACAATGAAAATGTAATAATCATTATACTTGAAGTGTTTTATTATTATTATGTATTAAATTAATATGTATTGAAGTCTAAATGGGAAAAAGAGCACCCAGGCCATGTAAAAAATGATGCCTATCACCAGCTATCTAGGCGAGACCAGATCATCATTTTCCGCTTACGCGCTGGGCACAATAGGTTGAGGTACCATCTATATCACAAGTACAGGATTGGTACAACAGATCTCTGCACCTGTGGCACCAGCCTCATGACAGCTGAACAGCTGCCGCAGTCCTGCCCAACATATAGCAGTGAACAGAGTAGCATATGGCAGCAACCCACTTCTCTCTATGAAAAACTGTTTAGAGATGTCAGGAACTTTGAGCTGACTACTACCTTTATTAGAGTCATTAATGTACAAGTCTGAGGGCCAACGAGGAGGAAGAAGTAGAAGATATGAAGTTATTTGCAGATGAAAATGGTAGTAAAAAAAACAAAAAAATCATTGTTTGGGAACACTGGAAGTGCACGATCCTGAAAAAAATATTGGAGGAGTACACAAAATGGAAACCTGATATTTCCTAACAGTTCCTAGAACATCTTGTAAAAAGTGCTAAATGCAGATCAAAAACTAATGTCAGTGGAAACGGGCTGGTTGCAAAATGTTTCAATAATCCCCTGCCTCCAAGCTAAATATGAGGAAGGATCATGTTGTACACACTGCAGATAAACCAGTTAGTGTTCAAGCATTTAATGAGTTGTCATTTTAATTTGTGAATGTATGCCTAATTGAGAGATCTTGATTCTACTAAACAATAATACAGGGTGATTGAAAAACCCCTTCTTATTTTTAAATGTTTCTATCTTCCCTTGTATCTACTGGATGTACACGAAACAAACATCAAGACAAGGAGAAATAACTGTCATTTGAGTAAAAAGCTTCATTTCCTTATTTCCAGAAACGAAATAAAATGTAAAGTGACTAATAAACTAACATTCCATGAGACAACAAAAACTGCTACCAACTATGAAATCATCTGTTGAACAGTCTGGATCTTATTGTGGAGTTGTAATATTAATGTCACAAGGCATATTATGTAATAAAATGGCAGTTATTTCCCTTTATATCGATTTTTTTTTTTTGGTTTGACATAATTTAGTTGGATGGGACGGTAAAAGTAGCGGCACAGTAGATACAGCCACAGAGAAGTGAAGTGTGATAGACTTCACCATACTAAGTTTAGCTTTATGAGGTGAGGTGACCAGTTCCCATCCTTGCTGCCTTTGCCTTCCCTAATGCAAGAGCAGAGTTGGGTACCCATTTGCAGCTGGGTAGACTGGAGAGCGATGTTACCAAGTTTTGATCCTGTAACACAAGATAGGCACGCATTCTAACCTGTTAACCAATTTTGACACTTGTTTTATATAACTGAGTTGGATAGGGGTGAATAACTCATTTAAAAATAGAAAATGAGTTTTTAGTCACCAATAAGAACCCAAAATCAAGATACTGCAAACATCATGTGGCAACAAGTACATTTTTGTACTGAAATCTGTCTTATCGACCTAAGATGCCCATTAGATGTCATGATGAAAGATTTAAAAAAATAAAATCTCAAAGATAATAAAGGGTTTTCATGGTATATCATAAATCCTTGTGTACTCTGAAAGTACTGAGTCAGCTTATTATAAAAGGTGAAGAGATTATTACAACCAAACAAATAATAGGCCACAAGAAGCCAGCAGCTGATTCTACAGGGTAACTGAAAAGTCACTTCCTATTTTCACATTTGTTATCCATTGGATATATGTGACATGTCAAAACAATGAGAAGTAACTCTCATTTGACAAATAAGTCTTTTTGTTTAACTTTTTATTCCCTGAAACAGAATAAAATCTAACATAGCCAGCAACGTGATGTTACAAGAGGCAAAAATTGCCCTTTGCTATAAACAAATCGGATCTCACTTTCAGTTGTAATGTTAATAAAATGGCAGTTAATTATTTTTATTCTGACGCCCATTTCTTATGATAGGAAACTCTATACAAAGCATTTCAACAGGAGGCAATCTGATCATCAGAAGTGGCCCCCTCATCGACCAAGTGTTTCGGCCAAGTTGGATTGAAGTGAAGAAATAATTTAAAAATAGCACGTGACTTTTCAATCACCCTGTAAGTCTTTTTTTTTTAGGGAGAGAAAATGCTTTTAAAAATAACATGAAAGCTAGATAGCATAGTTGGAAATATTCTGACAACTCTATTGGTTATATGTCACTAGTAAGATCAGTCCCATAACATAAATATTTAGATGGTTCCCATTTTGATCTAGATTAAGCACATAGTGAATATAAACACAGCTTGAAACCAGATGTCAGGATTCTTTAAATGCATGCCAAGCCAGGATGGAATGCTTGGGAAAGAAACTTGAGCTCATGGCTCCAACTCAATAGCTTTCAGAATGGCAGAAAAGCCTAGATCTAGGGTGTAGATGCCAAGGATTCGTTAACTTGGCACTGGCTGCAAAAGAGCGACAAACTCAGGAAACATGACATACTTGACAGGTTAAAGTGTTACTACTCTTTGCTCCCCTTTTGGGTCTCAGTAACACACGGCTGAAATTTTATTAACTCAACACACACACACACAAATGTAAGACACAAATATCAGAACTTACTCATCATACTCTGGACCCCAGTCATCCTCCTCATCCTCTGACTCTTTGTTCTTCCCTGATTAAAAAAAAAAAGGATAAATAAATAGTATTGTAACATTAAAAAAAACTTTTAAAATTTTGATTATTATGCTTAACACTCACTTTTATAAACCCTCTTCTTGTCTAGTATTTTAAAATCTGTATTGCTCTACACAGCAAATAACATTTTTCATCCTGTCTCTCTGTTCTTGACTGTGCCTCTCAAACTCTGTGACGTTATGCCACATCCACTTCTATCTGTCCACCTTGAGCGCCCTCTTTGGTTTTTGTACTCTGCATGTTACGATGCATTATTATTATTATTATATTTCCTAACAAGGTTGTAAATACAGAGAATGAATGACTTTAAGATGAGGACATTTGAAGATAGACTTCTTATATTGATGTCAATTTTCTTTTCCTTCCCTTCAGTCCCTGAAAGGTTGGAACATCCTTTACAGCCTCATCCCACAGATCTTAAGCTAGATAGCCAGAGACAGTCAACATTACTTGCACATTGCCCTTCACAAATGCCCCCATGTAGTTTCCAGAGGTCTCTGAAGAGACAAAGAAAGGCCAGGCTTACTGTACCTTCATGCATGTCCTACCAGGCCACTAATACGAGGTTGTGCCTGGGGCTGGCAACCTCATCATATAAAAGATATTGCCATAGAAACCACTGCTGTATGTGAATGCCTGCTTCAGGTTTCCTGCACAGAAATCAGCTACAGCAGCGGTCTCATGCTCTGTAAGGAGCAGTACAGAAAATGCTGATGACCTTTACAAATGACTTCCCTTTACTGTACACTATCTCATTTCTAGATTATCTTTTACTTCAATCCTATCTCTATCTCTGCACAATGAACATGTCAATATTTCTACACCAGGGGTTGGCACCCAGTCCATTTTGATCTCCTGGTAGATCCCAGGGGATCATTTGGCAGACCTCTAGGTTGCATGCAGAGGGGGGAAAGAATTTTTCTCCTAGGTAAATTGCAGACTAGCCTTTTCCTTACTGCGCTTAAAATTGCAGTGTTTTCAGGATTAAAGATAATTTCACAACATTACCAGCAAAAACTCACAAGCTGACAACAAAATTTACTTTATTTGAAGTGAAGTGAACATTCTGTAACTTTTTTCCCAAATTTTAAATACTCTGAAAACTGACATGATTTTTCCAAGGAGATCTTTAGAGTCTCTGTGGTTCTAAAGTAGATCTCCATAGCTCCTGATTTCCGAATGCCATTCTGCACTATGTCTACGTTTGTCTTACCTTCACTGCATCAGTTCTGGATGTATCTTCTATCTTCAATCCAATCCTATCCTTTCCTACCTCTTGTATTCATTTCTATATAATATTAGGGGTATGAATGTCACACCTCACAATATCACAACCAAATGTCTATTAGCCTTCTCCCGTTCTGTACCTACACTGATGGATCCATGTCCACTCTACATTTCTCAGTCTATTTTAATTTCTTGTATGTCTTCTCGTCTATCTCTGGTTCTGACCTCTAATACATGGACCCCTGTCTCTAGCTATAGAACCTTTAGATTTCCTTGGATATTTTTCTTGCCTGAATCAGTTCTACCTGTGTTTCTATATTTCCTCCAAGTTTTGTTCCTGACTTAACCCAGTTCTATGCCTGTCTCCATGAAACCTTGGTTAACTCCTGAGTTTTTTTCTTACTTGACCTAGTTCTACCATGTCTCTATCAAACCTTTTTTTCTTACCAGACCTAGTTCTATCTCTGTCTGCAACTCTCATAACCTTCTTTCACATCTGTATTTACTTTTCATGTCATTTTATGTAAAAATTCTATTGACATCTGCTCAGTATGGACGGTACAATTTGTCAGACTATGAAAATTATCACCTCCCACTGTGCAGCAATGCCTTGCTTTTCCCCTCAAGACTCAACAAGCTCTAATCTGCATTTCGTCTTCAAAGATGCACCTTTTTGGCTTGCATGTAAACTATTCCTCTCTTATCTTTTCTTCCATTTTATTTCCTCTGACTACTATCACTACAGGTCTATAACCTTTTGCCCGAACACCCAAAATACTCTGAAAATCAAAAGTTTCTTTGGGCATCTTTTTGAGTATAATTTAAGTCATGTCCGACTATTTTGGGCAACTCTGGGTTATTTTTCAAATGCAATTTGGGCTATTTTTGGCAAATTTAGGATACTTTTCTATGCGATTTGGGCAACATCTGAAAACAGAAAAAAATCTGGTTCCCGAAACTAAGCTTTCCCAGAGGATTTTGGATAAAAGGTTTTCTGACCTGGACAGTAGACTAATATATTTAAATCATATGTATTAAAGCCCTACAAAAAAAGGAACAAGTATAAATATTGTCTTTAAAAAAATAAAATTTTTTTCATTTTATCGAAATGTGTGCAGTGTCAAATGACACGTCTAAACATGAATTTTACTGAAATGAGTGCAGTGTTAAATGACAAGTCTAAACATTAATTTTACTGAAATGGGTGCAGTGTCAAATGACATGTCTAAATAAAATGACATGTCTAAATATGAATTTGACTGAAATGTGTGCAGTGTTAAATGACACGTCTAAATATGAATTTGACTGAAATGTGTGCAGTGTCAAATGACACGTCTAAACATGAATTTTACTGAAATGAGTGCTGTGTTAAATGGCACGTCTAAACATGAATTTTACTGAAATGAGTGCAGTGTCAAATGACACGTCTAAATATGAATTTGACTGAAATGTGTGCAGTGTTAAATGACACGTCTAAATATGAATTTGACTGAAATGTGTGCAGTGTTAAATGACATGTCTAAATATGAATTTGACTGAAATGTGTGCAGTGTTAAATGACATGTCTAAATATGAATTTGACTGAAATGTGTGCAGTGTTAAATGACATGTCTAGATATGAATTTGACTGAAATGTGTGCAGTGTTAAATGACACGTCTAAATATGAATTTGATTGAAAGAAGGGAGATCTTGCAGACTGCAATAATTGGAGAGGAATAACTCTTCTCTCAGTTCCCAGCAAAATACTAGGCATGATAATTATACAGAGAATCTCAAAAGCAGTAGACCCACAAACTGAGGAAAGAACAAGCAGGATTTAGAAAGAACAGAAGATGTGTAGATCATATATTTACCCTCAGGAACATTATAGAGCAGTGCTCAGAATGACAAAGACAGCTGTACATTAATTTCATTGATTTTGAAAAGGCTTTTGACAGTATACATAGGGACAGTTTATGGAAAATACTGAGGGCTTATGGAATTCCAAGCTGCATAGTGTCAATTATAAAAAGCCTGTATGCCAACTTTACGTGTAGCATTGGGCAGAGCAACCTAACCTTTGAAGTGAAGACAGGAGTACGACAGGGATGCCCCTTATCAACCACTCTATTTTTAACAGTCATAGACTGGGCGATGCACCAGACAACAGAGGGCAATCCAAGAGGAATAAGATGGACTACATTTTCTACATTGGAAGATCTGGAATATGCAGATGACATTGCACTGCTGGCACATTCACATCAACACATCCAGGAAAAAACGGATAGACTTAATAAGCATAGCCAGCAGGTGGGCTTGAACATCAACCTAAAGAAGACAGAGGTCATGATGCTCAATGTGAGCAACCCTGTGCCCATATCAGTAAGGAATCAGCAACTGGAACAGACAGATGCCTTCACATACCTAGGATGCATAGTAACACCAGACGGCGGAGCAAGCAAAGACATCAACAACAGAATGAACAAAGCAAGAACAGCCTTTTTTAGTCTAAACAACATCTGGAAGTCCTCTCAGTACAGCACAAGCACAAAATTAGGATTATATCAGAGCTGTGTGCTTTCTGTGCTTCTCTATGGCGCTGAGAGCTGGAGAGTTACAGAGAAGGAAATGTCGAAATTGTCCTCTTTTCACACAACATGCCTAAGAAAAATTCTCTGAATCTTTTGGCCGAATACCATCACCAACCAAGATCTGCTTACTCGGAGCAAGCAAGAGGACATGCACACCATCATAGCTGGCAGACGCTGGAGCTGGGTTGGCCATGTCCTCAGAAGAGACCCCAATGCCATCACAAGAACAGCTATGCTATGGACCCCTGAAGGAAAACGAAAGAGAGGCCGACCAAAAACAACTTGGCGGAGGACTGTGGAGGCTGAGATGCAAAGAATGAACCAGAGTTGGGGCACTGTACGAAGGATGGCCGCCGACCGAGCAAAGTGGAATCAATTTGTTGTTGCCCTACAAGACGCCACCAGGCGTAATGGCCACTGACTGCTTTGACGGTCGGCGGCTAAGGATCAAAGAAGAAGAATAAGTAACGACTGTTGTTTGTTTCTGTTTGTAGTGGTAGTGGGTCTATTAATTGGAGTACATCGTACTGATAACATGAATGCATAAGGGCTTGTCACCACAGGACGTGAAAACTGGCAGAAGAACATAAGTCGCCTGGTAATGAGTCCACGATACATGTAGTACAATATTTATTTAATTCCTTCACAATACAATGGCAGAAAATGGAGAAATCTTGTACATCTGTCTCCTCAAATAAATGTATGGTCAGTCCATAAGTATATAAGCATGCATGTTGATATATCATAAATATATTCGTCTCATCTATTCAGTTCTGGCCATTGTACTAGTAGGTGTGTGTCGACCACAGACACCCAAGTAATGCGAACCCAAAACGTGAATTTATATTTCTTGAATAAAATACTTCTCTATGAGGTGCAGAACTTCTTCATAAGCTCTAGACCATCTTAACGATCGTTGAAAACAAGTGGCGCATTCGAAAATATAATAATGCCACATAAAGGTACTAAGTTTCCTCCACAACTCCGGGAGCTCAAAAAATACGTCTTGCTTGGACGAATGAAGTATACGAAAGGCCCAGAATATTAGCCGTTAGAATAAATTAGCATGACTGCGTTACGTCAATGACAACCGGTGATGTATCAAAGTATACGGCATTCAATACAAGTTAAAGATCGTGCAAAACATGCATTACCACAAATAGACATATCTTCTCAAATAACAATGGTTCTATGCCTGCGTGTGGCAATATACCATGACATATTAACTTTATTCCTTAACATGATGATTAGCCAAAATCATAATCTTACATAATGCTGCATAGCCTTAATTAATGCTGCGTAGCCTAAAGCAAAGAAAAATGCACAACTGACTTTTCTTGCCCTTTTTCCTGGCTTTTTCAGCTTTCTTCTCATTTAGGCTTTCCTTCTTCATCCGTTTCTTCATTTCCTTCTTCATCTTCTTGTCATCGTCAGCTGCCATCCTCTCAAATGGAGCTAAATCATACTGCTGCCTATCCGCTGGGAAAAGAGAAATATTTAATTTAGCAGTAACACTTAGGAATATAAACAACATTTAATGATTCTCAATCATGGCTTGCAATATAATCAACACATCTAAAGCTGACCTTTTTTTCCCCCTAACAATATTTGCATATATAGGAATATTACCAATTGTGGTTCCATGGTATCTGAGAGAAGACAAATAAAAATGATAGTTCACAAAAGGTAGAGGACACAATTAGAAAATGCAGATTATGCAGTCTGGAATAAATGCTAAACACAAACTTCATGAATACATTCAAAAAATTTTAATACACCATCCATGATAGGCACCATAAACCCTAACATAAACTGCTTAATTGGGCTTTTTTTTTCAAGTTAAGAAAAAAATAAATAAAGCATGTAGAAGTATTCTTACAAAGCAGGACAACAAAAATAGCTAATGTTAACCATTTCATTATTTTCTTGTGTGAAAGTGATCCAACTGTTTATGATGTATATTTGTCTGCTGCCCTGTATGGTTCCCAGAGGTCTCTGAGGAGACAGAGAACGATTATGACAACTGCTCTTTTAAGCATGTCATAAAAGGCAACTAATATAAAGTTGTGCATGTTGTTTGTAACCTCATCATGTCAAATAAATTGCTCCATAAACAACTACATCAAGAGCACATGAATATTTGGTGCTACTTCCAGTGAGGGGGCCAGCTGTAACGGTGGCTTTATGCTCCACAGGGAGTAAAAGGGTAAATGATGATTTGTCTGTAATTTTGATATTTTCTTGTGTACAAGTTAACCAACTGTCTTGTATTTTTGTCTTTTTTTAAAATTTTCTTGCATAAAAATAATTTAACAGTTTGTCTTACATATTTGTCTGTTTTATTTTCTTGAGCAGAAGTAATCCAACTGTTCTGGCTTATTTATTTTTGTCTGTTTTACTTTATTCTCTTGCATAAATGTAATCCAACTGTTTGTCTTACATATTTCTCAGTTTTATAGCAACATTTCATACTCTTGACTTAAGATGAAGGAAACAAAATGCAGTGGCAGGTGACAGAGAAAGAAGATAGCAGTGACATTTTTGTGTGCACAAAATGTCACGGCTGACAAAATCACAGCACTAAGAGTTGAGCTGGCACATCTAAAACGCAACGTTAGAACTGAATGACCAATCAAAATCAGTTCAGTTTGTAAATCAAGACAATCCAATGCTTACCTAAAGATTTGTCAATAAGATCCCGATTCCTTCTTTCCTCTCTGTAAAATTTATTCTGAAATACAAAAAAATTAAAGCTGCTTTTTTTTTCAGCAAAGAAAAAGTATACTCTGGTAGTTTTAACATGCCTATGATTGCCCCAGAACCCACTACCACTGTCTTGTGTCATTGTTACTACAAGTTCTGATAGAAATTTGAACCAGAATCTAATTCTTTAAATTATCCAGATAGTTTCTGGATAATGCAGCGATTGAATGTATAGTAGTTGCACGAACAACGAAGTTGACCAATGACCTCTTCAGTTAATACAAGGAAATTTTTGTGCACCAGACACTGGAGATCTTCAAATGCCACTGTATGTTTCATCCATCCCACCATACCTTTCCCCGTACCCAATGGAGTACAGGTCTTCAATAAAAACATGATAAAGTCCTTCTGTCCTGTGCCATCAATTCAAGATTTCTCCATGTTTTCTTTATCCCCTTCATGGCAGTCTCCAGTTCTCTTCTCTGTGTATATTTTTGGTCACCCTCTGTTTTCTTACCATGGGTATTCCAGACCAAGGACTGCCTTGTAATGCTATCAACTGAATTTCTCAGCGTGTGTCCTATTCAATGCCAGCATCTGCTCCTCACTTCTTGTTCCATTGGTGTTTGTCTGGCTCTTTTCATCAGTTACATATTAGTGATCTTGTCATACCATTTCAATCCTTCTATTCTAAGTAAGCACTGATTCAAGAAAGTCAGTATCTTTGTGGTACTACTAATACTGGATACTAACCTTGCAGCACAACAAAACCAAGAAGATACAAACTTTCATAGTTCCAATAGACGATTATGTCTATTCTGCGCAAGCACTCATTTGTTCTCCATGTTTCAGAGGTACACAACAGGAATGCCTTAGCATTTCTTTTGAAGATTCTTATTTTTGTGCTAGACTTGATTTTTCTTTTAAATTTCCATTATTTCCAAATGAAACGAAAGCACTTCTTGCCTTTTGTATTGTTATTCTGATATCAATATGTTCCTCCAACTTTGTCTATATTGCTGCCAAGGTATATGTATGATTCTACATCTCGTAGTTGGTGTTTCTTCACATGCAATCTTGTTATCATTTCTTGTATTTATTCTCATTATCTTTGTCTTTTCCTTGTGTATTTTCAGACCCAGCTGCTCTAACCCCTCACCAAGTATTCCCACTTTGTCTGGCATCTTGTGAGGGTTATGGGATAGAAGAGCCAGATTATCTGCAAAATCTAGATCGCCGAGCTGCTTTGTCTGAGTCCACTGAATTTCAGTATCTTTCAGTGTACCATGAAAAATGAAAGCATTTATAATGCCAAGGAGGTTTTAGCTAAGTAAGCAATATAAACATTTATTTATACTGGACAACACTATGCACTGTCTTAGCATCACTGCATCTTATCTTAAATGCTTCTGGGAATTTTTCACCAGACGGAGAAAACATAAAGAAAGATGTCTCATACCTTCAGCTCTCGTCTTGATCTGTGAGGCAGGAGATTAGTGAGTAACGAGAAGTCAGTGCCACACATGCTTAGACCCATGAAGAATTTCTCTGTTTCTAAAATGAAAGCAGAAACTGTAACTCTTTAACAATGTTAAAACCAATGAGCTAACTCGTTAACATTTTATATTATAAAATGCCACAGGTCACGATATGTAATAAGACTTATATCGTACGCTTCACATAATTCACCACTTACAGTTATGTGTGATGTCACATCTCAGAAGATATTTCTCAAATGTAATACTGAAAAATAACTTGATTGAATTAAAAACAGCCAACAAATAAGAGAGTAAAGATACTAAAACTAGATATTATTCATTATCATTATTATTTATAGAGATCAATGTGACTGTTCTTCTTCGTTCGCCCTGAAAAGGACGGTGGACTGTTCAATAAAGTGCGATTTTGGCTATTAACAGTTAAAGATCCAAAATGAGGCTCGACTCTGGACTCGATTTGAAAGCTAATGCTAGGGACTTGTGACTCGACTTGAGACTTGTTAGGACAGACTTGAAGCACAAGATACTGGTAACAACCAAAATATTATTACATGACCTCACTATGTAATGGTGAAATCCTTTTTACACTTTAAATTTTTCATTAAGTTTGAAATGCAGCAAATCTAATTTAAATTTGTTCCTCTCTGGACACCATTATTCCTGGAAGGACTGAAGAAAAAACTTTTTTTTAACAATAATAATCTCTACCTCTTTCTGTCCAGAGTTTAGTTTTTTTGTATTTCCTGTACGTGTTGGTGTTGAGATATCGATCGTCATCATTATCTTCTAGAACTTCTTTAGGTTTGGTGTCCTCCTTTTGTACGTTAATCAACAGACTGCACGGAATAAATTATTAACATTTAAATCATTATGATCCAAAACATGACAACTATTAACTAAGTTGAAAGATTTATTCTTTCATCAAACAAGATACTTTGGCATACAAGATATTCATAAAACACATATTACGTGTATTACACATGATGCTGCACAACAAAAAACCAATAACATTTTGTAGACGATATTTAACTCTTTGACTCCGAAACAACGCTTAGAGCGTTGGTCAGATTTGACACCCGTGCCAAAACAACGCTCTGAGAGTTGTTTTTAGTCTATCACGAATTTAAATTATGGCACAGGGTGGAAAATAATTCCAGAGTCAAAGAGTTAAGAGACTCAGGTACAGGTATCATAAAAATTATCTATGACACACCTATGTAATGGTGAAATCATACTAAGAGACTACATCTTGACAGACTTTTGTTGTAGTAAAGTCATTTTGAGAGATTGAGTTACTGGTACCACACACACACACACAAATCATTGACAGACCCTATATAACAGTCAAGTCATTTTGAGAGAGTGAGTTACTGGTACCACACACATACACACAAATCATTGACAGACCCTATATAACAGTCATTTTGAGAGATTGAGTTACAGGTACCACACACACACACACACACAAATCATTGACAGACCCTATATAACAGTCAAGTCATTTTGAGAGATTGAGTTACTGGTACCACACACACACACACACAAATCATTGACAGACCCTATATAACAGTCAAGTCATTTTGAGAGATTGAGTTACTGGTATAGCAAAAAAAATCTTTGACAGTCCTATGTCATGGTAAAATCATTTTGAGAGATTGAGCTACTGGTATCAAGAAAAGACAAACATTTTGCAGAATATGTAATGCTCAAAATTTTTTTTTTTGGAAAGGAAAAGTGATAGTGAGAAATTATCATACGTACAACGAACGAACAAACTTTATTTTCGAAGGTTTAAGAATTGGGCGCGCAGGCCCGTCTTACATTCTACCCTTCCACTCTCATTTATCTTGCATACTATATCCTTTCATTCCCACATGTTACTTTAAGCATTAATTTAAAGGCATGCAACATTATAAAGTTAACATAACACCATTCATTTACAGTATGCAATCATAATAAAAAATGAGTAGGTTTGTTCTTTTAAAACAAACAAGATAGTAATTGGGAAAAAAAGTAATAATAAAACAAACAAAACAATAAATAAAAATAAATAATTCTATATACCGACACTCACTCATGCAGTCAAACCGACTACAATTATTCTGTATTTTTGAATGTGTCATCAATTATCAATACAAAAATTACATAAACACATTCTCGCTTATATCCATACATTCTTGGTGGAAAATAAAATAATAATAACAACACTTTCTTGCGCACTTCTGTGGCAGGTAAAGTCTTTGAGCAGTTTAAAAAAAAAAAAAAAAACCATTATGTAATATCTGCTTATTCTCATATACATCATCCCATTTAAGCAAACGAAAACATTCACATTTCTAAAGTACAGTGGTATGCGGGTACATTCTCACATACATTACATTATATAATAATATTTTAAAGTGAATATAATAATATAATAATATTACATGGATATAAAACAAATTATTCACAAAAAACGAGCGGAAGAGGAGAAGAAATGTTGACCTATGGATGAGATGTTGACAGGCAGAAAAACTAAGGGACATTATTAAATAAAGGAAGAAGCAGCAGGGACAACAAAAAGCAAAGAACTAAAGTACGACGCATACCTTTCTGTGTTGAGGACAACACTTCCATCAGGACCAATCATAACCTGAGGTGCTGGTAAGGAAGCACTCTGATTAGTGGATTCCTTGTCGTCATCTGCTGCCAGACTGGAGGTCGGTGACAGGGATCTGTTCTCATTTTTAAACGGAGTTTTCTTCTTGTTCTTTTTTCTGCAATATGCACAACAAATTCTTACTAGATTCACAAGTTATTCTTATTAAAGGTCCTAATCTTAATATTCACTGCATTAAATTCTTGATAGTAATGGCTCTATAACTAGGCATGATGGTCACTTGAAGCACAAAATATGATTAGGTTCTGTACATCTTGAAACAACGTATATACATTCAACATTATCATATTTTGAGAACAACAAAAAACTTAAACAACAATCAGAAAGCCACAGAATTTCATGAATGGATGCTTGCATAGAAGAGAAGGATTGAAGTGGTATGACAAGATCACTGATATAGAAGTGGTGACAAGATCACTGATATAGAAGTGGTGACAAGATCACTGATATAGAAGTGGTGACAAGATCACTGATATAGAAGTGGTGACAAGATCACTGATATAGAACTGATGACAAGATCACTGATATAGAACTGATGACAAGATCACTGATATAGAACTGGTGACAAGATCACTGATATAGAACTGGTGACAAGATCACTGATATAGAACTGGTGACAAGATCACTGATATAGAAGTGGTGACAAGATCACTGATATAGAAGTGGTGACAAGATCACTGATATAGAACTGGTGACAAGAATCGGACAAGTGTCAGTAAAACATGCGGAATGCTGGGGAGTTACAGAGAAGGAAATGTCGAAATTGTCCTCTTTTCACACAACATGCCTAAGAAAAATTCACCGAATCTTTTGGCCGAATACCATCACCAACCAAGATCTGCTTACTCGGAGCAAGCAAGAGGACATGCAAACCATCATAGCTGGCAGATGCTGGAGCTGGGTTGGCCATGTCCTCAGAAGAGACCCTGATGCCATCACAAGAACAGCTATGCTTTGGACCCCTGAAGGAAAACGAAAGAGAGGCCGACCAAAAACAACCTGGCGGAGGACTGTGGAGGCTGAGATGCAAAGAATGAACCAGAGTTGGGGCACTGTATGAAGGATGGCCGCCGACCGAGCGAAGTGGAATCAATTTGTTGTTGCCCTACAAGACGCCACGAGGTGTGATGGCCACTGACTGCTTTGACGGTCGGCGGCTAAGGATCAAAGAAGAAGAAGAAGCCAGTAAAACAAGAAATGAGAAGAAGACGCTGGATATGGATAGGACACACATTGAGGAAATATGTTCATAGCATTACCAGGCAGTCCTTGTTCTGGAATCCCCAGGGTAAAGGAAGCAGAGAAAGATCAAAGTCCACATGGAGAAGAAAACTGGAGACAAACATGAAGGGGATGAAGACCATGAGCTGATGGCACAGGACATGAAGACTTGGCATAAGTTTGTAAAAGCCTATGCTCCATAGGCAGTTTAAAAGTGATTAATGAACTATCAGACACTTCACCAACAAGATCGCCATCCGCACTAAACATCAAAGTTTTATTCTATAAAAGGAATGCACATCCTTTTCTTGGTTAGGAGGTAGTCCCATAGCACAGTACTCCGCAATTGTTTTTGCTTCATGGCACACTTAAGTGTCCTTCAACAAAATTTCACGGCACACTTAAGTGTCCTTCAACAAAATTTCACGGCACACTTAAGTGTCCTTCAACAAAATTTCACGGCACACTTAAGTGTCCTTCAACAAAATTTCACGGCACACTTAAGTGTCCTTCAACAAAATTTCATGGCACACTTAAGTGTCCTTCAACAAAATTTCATGACACACTTAAGTGTCCTTCAACAAAATTTAATGACACACTTAAGTGTCCTTCAACAAAATTTGACGGCACACTTAAGTGTCCTTCAACAAAATTTGACGGCACACTATAATACTACTATAATAGTACATAAAAAGGTAAATGTAAAGTTAGACCCATAGCAGACACTGATGTAGGGGTGTAACGTGTTAGAGACTTCACTGTACTAGGTCCAGCTGTATGCGTAGGGGTGACCAGTTATATAAGTGGGTGGATGGGGTAAATATTTAAAAATTCACTGCAGTCATGAGACAATGTTCCCTAATTTTTTGTTTTAGAATGGTGGTTTCTGTTGTTGTTGCTGTTTAACTAGGGCTGCTGAGCTTGTCATTTTTTTGCAGCCAACGCTAGTTGAAAAATTTGCAGAGACCCCGGTGGAAGCTTTCTCTTTCTGTAGAGAGTCCGAGCCAAGTGAACAGCACATGCTGAACTGTTTTGTATGGAACAGATAATGTACATATTGATGGGTACAGTTGCTGCAATTAGTCCCATGGGAGAAGTTTAATTTGTTTAAGTCTTGTTGAGGCTTATATGTTCTGTTCAAAGTTGGAAGATCGAGCTCTGCTTCACACATCGTAGGTTACTGATGTTGCCATTCTTGTTGGGATGAGTGGTTTCTTTGCACAAGACATGTCTTGTAGACTCTTTTGTCCATCAGTCCAGTCATTCCTCTTTGATGCTGTTTTGGAGTATAATTTAGCTGTCTGCATATTGGCTTGTTATGAAAAAAAGAGCATTATTTTGTTGTTGCGTGGTGTGCGTGATTTAGTGCCTTCTACTGTTGTTTATATTGTTCTATTATTTAGGAATGCTTAAATCCAGAAGTAATGTTAATCAGAATCGACCTCACTGCACTCCGGGCAAACTCATAGGTGATCAGTCTCCCTCAACAAATGTCGAAGAGTATGAATGCTAATTGTACCTGTAGCACACTGGTTGTACATATGACAGATGCATCCTCTGTGACGTCCATTTCTGCTAGTCCCACGTTTGATGCCAAACTCCAACAGCCTCAGCATTGTTGATTCATCCATTGCAGCGTCATTATCCAGCAGGTGATTATTAATAGCTCTTAGTATCTCTCCCTTATCCATGTCCAGTGTCCTCACTATGGGTGCTCTCGAGGCAATTCTGTCAGCTCTCTTATTGCCACGTACCCCTGCATGACCAGGACAGTAGATCCACACCAGTTCTTGAAGACTTGATGATTCTATTGATGTTTTCCATTCCTGTTGCAGCCATCCGTTCTGAACTTTCCGAAGCATGGCCTAAGAGTCTGACAATGTGGCCGTGTACATAGTTGTTCCTTTGGAAACAGACTATATTCTTACAAGACAGAGGAAGCACAGACCACCCCATAATTTTATATTTTATGAGAAACAGAAAATAATAAATAGTGTCACATATTTAGGGTAGAGTCGCTTCTACACGCCATTTCTAATAATTGGGTGATTTCCCCTGACCAATCGGATAGCTCAGATTTACCCCGGGGAAAGTGGAACAACAACGCCATTTGGCGGTAGAATGAAAGAGCGCAACTCAAGAGGTCGTATCTGGTCCAGCTCTACATATTTCTTAGTTTGAGAAAATCAAACTTCAACATTTCTTATAAAATGTGTATTTCAGGACATTGAGTGGTTATATATATATATTTTCTTACTGGCGTAAGTAGTGACAATCGTTAAATATGTATTTTGAATAGAGCTCCCAACCCTAGTCGCAGCAGAACTAGGTTCGAGGATTTGAGTCAATTTGCAAAAAAATGTCTTACACCTCAAACCATGTAGAGTAGAAAATATTCTTGTGTTGGAAAGCATTTAACTCAAGGAATGCTTATGACGATAAAGAAATCAAGGACAAATCTGAGGAGATGGGTAAATGTCGTCGAACCTAAAATAAGACTAACTTAAAGGAAGGAACACGGTGGAATGAGAAGGTTCGCCATATTTGACAATTGAGTAGGCCTACGAGACAAGGATGCAAAAAGGGATTTTTGCATCGATGAAAGCATCTGATGAGATGATAGAATTTTATTATACTTATTATTGTAAAAATGTTCTGAATTCCAGACTTTGTTGAAATTTTAAGTTTCATGCTGAAAGATATTAAAAGTTTTGCATGAAATCGAACGCTGTTGAAAAGGTGAATTACTACAGTTTTGAGATCTAGATAAGAAATCTATCCATTTCAATTAAATTCGCTACATCAACACCTAAGAGAAGAAAATCGAACCTGGTAACACAAATTTAAGAGAGAAATCTAAATCTCTGGTGATTAGGCCAGTTAAACATCTGCTCTCTGTAAAGTAAACTGAAAATACTGCATATACCGGCACTGCCACATGATGTAATATGGTGCCGTTCCAGTCCTAAGGAACACCTGCCCCGGTTACATGGTGGTAATATGGTGCCCGTGACCACTTCTCTTTGATAAAGCGAATAACTAGCGATCATAGACCATGGACGATTTACTACAAAATTTTCAACAGCTGGGTGTGGAACAACAACAACAACAACCACAGAACCAACCCGTAAATACACAACCACTGCAGCCCCAGGACAGACAAAATATGGAAGGACCAACAATAATAGCGCTACGGCAAATTACTGAAACCCTACAGAAAAATGACAACTATGCGAAATTCACACAGGTTAGATCCATTGTTCAGCCGTTCGATGGCAACAAGAAAAAATTCAGAAGATGGTTGTCCGACATGGAAAAATTTGCGGCACTAGCAGAGGCAACAACGGATGAAGAGAAAAAGAAAATCGCTCTGTTAGGTTCTGATTCGTACGTGACTGATTTTTTAAGAAGGAGGTCCCAGCAGTACCCCACAGAAACCTACGAGTCCCTAAAAAAAGAGCTCACCCAGAGATATGGGGAAATCATAGACAAAATGCATGCTTGGTCAGTCCTTAGAAGCATGAAACAGGAAAGAGATGAATCGGTACAACTTTTTGGAGATCGATTCCTCAATATGGCAGAAGAGGCATTTTGCGGAGAAATCCCTACCACACCTGATGTAGAAATACAGTTAGTGGGGATATTTGCCGATGGAGTTAGAGCGGAAAATATCAGAAGGCATCTTATTAGAAAAGACACCAAGACTATTGCTGAAACAATCCAAGCAGCAATACAGGAGGAAAATCTTCACCGAAGGTTCCAACAAAGAGCAGGTAGGGAACCCCGACCAGAATATAGGGACTATGATGAGCATGAGCCTATGGAAGTTGACCATACCAGGAGGCAATGGACTCGCCCACGACAACGAGATGATAGGCCCCGCAATTATAGACCCCCCACACAGAGGCAAAACGACGTCAATAATGTCAATACAAACGGATGCTTTACATGTGGTAGGCTCGGACATGGTTACAAGTCCTGTAGAGCAAATTACAATCACGCACCACCCAGAAGAGGAGGTTACCAACCACAACAACCCGCACCACCCCCACGTGATTACACCAGAAATCAGTATACCAGAGGCGCACCTCAACCCCTCATGCGTCAGGGAAACGGTCGCGCCACTCACTAAACAGGACCGTTAGTGAGGGCAACAATCACAGAAACTGGTCCAAAACAAAAGAAACAACACAGAACAGAAATTGTCAAGTGGGCCCATCCAGTAAAATACAATATGAAGAAATGTTGCATGATGGAACTAAAATACATCCGGACCCCAGTTCCTGCATCATGTCTATACAGGGCCAACAATATAGGGCACTGGTAGATACAGGAGCATCCATCAGCCTTATTAGGTTCCAGCTGTTCAAGAGGATCCAACACTTAGTACGATTTCAACCGTCCAAAACACACCTAGCTTCAGTCACGGGACAAAGACTAAATTCAGTTGGGACAGCATGGCTAAAATTTTCCTTAGGCGAAACAAATTTTGAACACCCATTTGTCATTACTAAAGGAATGTCTAGAAATCTTATCCTAGGGAGAGATTTTTTTAACAAACACAAAGTTCGAATATACTATGACCTCCACAAAATCAAAGTCAACAATACATACATAGATCTCCAGGACGATATCCACATAGCGTCTTTAGTAAGGATTACAGCTCCCATAACGGTGGCTCCAAACTCCCTGGTCATAGCAAAAGGCAGAGTAAAAAATTCTGAGTACATAACACCAGGGCAATCAATTCAAGTACAGCCCCTAGCAGAAGAAAGCATTATTGATGACCCATTGTTGCAAATTACAGAGGGAATCGCTGAAGTCTCGAAGTCCAGAGATTTCCCCATCATGATATTGAATATGTCAGGAAAAACTACCACTATAAAAAGAGGCACAGTTGTAGCACAAGTGGATACGTCAACAATAAGACAAACCAAAACCAATAGAGACAATCCACAAATTGTCTCAACCACTCCCACTGGACATAATGCACGAAATCGCAGTACAAATAACCATAGTACACGGAAAGTAAACAGTTATAAGGCTTATGCAGAAAAAGGCAGTAACATCAGTCACAGTTATGTTACACCACAGCATACCCTACCCAGATGGCAGAAACGAACCAGTCCATACATAAGAAGAGAAAGGCCACAGTATGAAAATGACTATAATTACTCATTCTTGCACCCCAGCACACCAAGAGAAAAGATGAAGTGCTGTATATCACAGAGTAACAGAGAAACAGAAATTGTCTTGCCAGGAGGATATCCAAAGCGACAAGACAGTGATACATGCCCCATGGAGTATCAATATAACTCAAAAACAGGTGGATATGATAAAGTCCCAAAACCAATTGAAATTTCCGAAGAAAAGGAAGAATTCTTATATGACTATACCACAGGAGGATACTATAGCAGCAAAGTTGGAAACAGAAAGAATGAAAAATTTTCGCCCAGGGAAAGAAGACAGCCCTATAGCACAAACAGAAGAAATACAGTAACGTACGCGGATAAGCGCAGTTACGGCAGAAATAATCAGAAAAAATGGCACAACAACGACTACCCCAGAAATATAATAAGAAATGAATATACAGTGAATGCAGTGACAAATGGAAATGCACACAGTACATGGCAGAGGAGACAGTACCAAGCACAGCCCAATGAACGGCAAAGAACTACGCAAAAAGAAAGCCACATACCAGGAGCAGAGATTTTCATAAGATGCAAGAAAAATGTCCCAAAATTATGGGAATGAAACGGAGGCATCAAGACAGACCAGAGATATCATAGCAGATCATAAATACAGAGAGAGAATAGCTCAGTTACTTGCAACCCTGAATGCCACAGAAGATAATAAGCAATGTTTGAAAACGTTTGTAGAAAAGCACCAGGATGTATTCGCACTCAATGACATGGAATTAGGCAGAACTAACACTGTCAAAATGGACATTCAAACAACCACAGAGGAGCCAATACAAATGAAACCCTATCATACGCCCTTGAAAAACAGAGAACTCGTGGAAAGGTCTATAAATGAAATGCTACAGGCAGGAATCATCGAAAGATCCCGTTCCCAATGGTCCTCACCCATAGTGATCGTAACAAAGAAAGACGGCTCCAGTCGCTTTTGCTGCGACTACCGTGCCCTTAACAAAATCACAAAAGTCATTTCCTACCCCCTCCCCAGGATAGACGATCTACTTGCGACGTTAGGAAAGTCTACATACTTTACCACACTTGATGCAAGGTCAGGCTTTCGGTGCATTCCCATGACACCTGAGGCAAAACAGAAATCCACATTCTGTTCACATATGGGAAGCTTTTTTTGGAATGTTATGCCATTTGGTCTAAAAGGATCTCCAGCAACATATATGTCACTCATGGATGAAGTGTTAAAGGGTCTACATCCATTTGCCCTGGCATACATAGACGATATCTTGATACATACCGCAGGCACGATGGAAGACCACCTCCGCAAGGTTGAAACAGTGTTTGATAGACTCAGGCATCACCAAATAAAGTTAAAACTGTCGAAGTGTGAGTTTCTAAAGACAGAAACAAAATATTTAGGCTTTGTCATCAATAGACATGGCGTCAGACCTGATGAAGATAAAGTCAAAGCCATAAGAGAAATGCCTAGCCCCAAGACGGTGAGACAAACACGCTCATTTATTGGTACAATAGGGTACTATAGGCGCCACATCATCAATTTCTCCAGAGCAGCAGAGCCTTTGATAGCCCTTACCCGCAAGTATGCACGCTTCAAATGGACAGAAGACTGCCAGAGATCCTTTGAGTATCTAAAAAATGCCCTAACCACCATCCCACTGCTTGGACATCCAGATATTTCTCAGCCCATGATACTATACGCCGATGCCTCAGATAACGCAATTGGTGCTTGTTTGGTCCAACCTGTACTAGAAGATGAAACACCCATCCTACCAAACATTCCAAATGAGAAACCCATTGCATTCCTATCCCACGCATTGTCAAAGTCACAAAAACGGTGGACCACCACTGAGAAAGAAGCATATGCTATTCACTATGCAGTACAAAAGTTTGACTTTTACGTCAGAGGAACTAAACTCATTATAAGAACTGATCATCAACCTTTGGTTAACTGGCTCACCAAAACACAAGAACAGCCAAAGAAGTTACAGACATGGGCAATGAATTTACAGTCCTACGACACCACTATCGAACATATCCCAGGCGAAATGAACACCTGTGCAGACCTCTTATCCAGGATTAAATATGATGATGAAACTGAAGTGAAAACAAATAGAGTCAAAAATGATGGCACATCCTCAGAGATTGATGATAATGCTAAAGAAATTAATGAAATTACTTCATCAAGTCGAAGAAGTACCTCAGATTCCGCCACTCAAGTAGAAGAAGAAAGCCAAGAGATGTTTGACATGAGAGTAGAACAAGCGAAAGATGCAGAAATTGTCAAGCTGCTCACATACGTGAAAGAAAACCCAACAAAAAGTAAAGATTTTACAGTACACCCAACGGATGGAATTCTATACTATATTGATTAACTCAGAAACAGAGGGAAGGGCTCACTAAGAAAAAAGTCATTCCAGCACATCTGGTCCCAGAAGTCATTGCAGGTTTGCCTGCTAAAGCTAGATTTCAAATGACACATTTTTTGGGCAAGCTCTAATTGTAAATGATGCTTACCAAAACACAACTCTGATGATACCACAAAAATGATGACTTCTATGAACCACATTTCTACAATCAACAAAGCTGTACCCAAGCATGGTCATGTAGTGCTGTCATGGGTGATTTTTAACGCCAAAAAAAGGTGACAAACCCATCAACGAAAGTACCAACAATCACGGTACACATCACAAAAACCAAAATGGCCCCCAGACAAAACCCAACAAACACCACCCCACCCCCCCACCCCACAAATACCCACCCCCCCCCCCTACCCCCCCCCCAACAACAACCCCCCCCCCCAAGCCCAAATTTCCCACACCACCCCCACCAAGCATACCAAGGTACCCCCCCCCCCCCCCAACCCCCACCACCAAAGCCCCCCCCCCCACCCCCCCACCCACCCCCCCCTAATTTTAACCCCACCCCAACAAAAATAAAAACATAAACCCAACCCCCCCCCAATTGATATAAACCCCCCCCCAAACCCCAAAATGAACCCCTCCCCCCCCCAAACCAACCTAACCCCCAAAATTGGTACCATTTATCAATGGAATTAATTTATACCCCCCCCCCCAACCCCCACCCCCACCCCCCCCCCGCCCCCCACCCCAACCCCCACCCCCCCCCCCCCCCCCCCCCCCTCCCCCCCCCCCCCCCCCCCCCCCACACCCCCCCCCCCCACCACCCCCCCCCCATTATACCCCCCCCCCCCCCCCCCAACACCCCCCCCCCCAATACCAAACCCCCCCACCCCCAAACCCCCCCCCCCCCACACAAAAACAAACCCCACCCCCCCCCCCCCCCCACCCCCCCCCCCCGCCCCCCCCCCCCCCCCCCCCCCCCCCCCCCCCCCCCCCCCCCCCCCCCACAACCAACACCCACCACCCCGCAAACGCCCCCACACCCCCCCCCACCCCCTCCCCCACCCCCTACTGTTCCCCCCCCCCCCCCCCCCCCCCCCCCCCCAACCCCCCCCCCCAAATAAAAGAACCCCCCCCCCCCCCCCCCCCCCAACCCCCCCCCCCCCCCCCCCCCCCCCCCCCCCCCCCCCCCCCCCCCCCCCCCCCCCCCCGCCCCCCCCCAACAAAAAAACCACCCAAACCACCCCCCCCCCCCCCCCCAACCCCCCCCCCCGCCCTCCCCCGCCCGTATCCCCCCCCTCCCCCGCCCCCCCCCCCCCCCCCCCCCCCCTCCCCGCCCCCCCCCCCCCCTCCCCCCCGCCCCCCTCGCCACCTCCCACCCCCCCCCCCCGCCCACCCCCCACCCCCCCCCCCCCCCCCCCCCCCCCCCCCCCCCCCCCCCCCCCCCCCCACCCCCCCCCCCCCCCCCCCCCCCCCCCCCCCCACCCCCCCCCCCCGGCCCCCTCCCCCCCCCCCACCCCCCCCCCCCCCCCTCCCCCCCTCCCCCCCCCCCCAACCCCACTCTCCAACCCCCCCCCACCCCCCCCCCCCCCCCCCCCACCCAAAACCCCCACCCCCCCCCCACCCCCCCAACCCCCCCCCCACCCCCCCCCCCCCCCCCCCCCCCCCCCCCCACCCCCCCCCCCCCCCCCCCCCCCCCCCCCCCCCCCCAAACCCCCCCCCCCCCCCCCCCCCCCCCCCCCCCCCCCCCCCCCCCCCCCCCATTCCCCCAACCCCCCCCCCCACCCCCCCCCAAACCCCCCCCCCCCCCCCCCCCCCCCCCCCCCCCCCCACACCAAAAACCCCCCCCCCCCCCAACCCCCCCCCCCAAAGCCCCCCCCCCCCCCCCCCCCCCCCCCCCCCCCCCCCCACCCCCAACACCCCCCCCCCCACCTCCCCCCCAGGCCCCCCCCCCCCACACACCCCACCCCACCCCCCCCCCCCCACCCACCCCCCCACCCCCCCCCCCCACACACCCCCCCCACACCCCCCCCCCCCCCCCCCCCCCCCCCCCCCCCCCCCCCCCCCACCCCCCACCACCCCCCCCCCCCCCACCACCCCCCACCCCCCCCCCCCCCCCCCCCCCCCCCCCCACCCCACCCCCCCCCCCCCCACAACGGAAATGTCCCCCATTCAAGAAATAAGAAAACACTACACAAGCCTCACTTTCCTGAGGGTAAGCAAAAGCGAAGACCCCCAAAATTGTGACAAGCTGAACAATAATAAGAAAAAACCCAAATAATCTGTCAAAGCCCCACAAGAACAACCTGAGTACACACCAATGTTTGGGCGCTTAAACAATTTAAATATTTTTACGGATGGAACTCCCCCCCCATACTATATTGATCAGAAACAAGAAAGGGACACCTAAGAAAAGTCATTCCAGCACATCTAGTCCCAGAAGTAATTGCTAATAGTTTCATGATAACAACGGGCACAATGGGAAGAGACAAAACAATTGATGTCATAAAGAAAAGGTATTATTGGCAAACTTTCTACAAGGACATTACAGAATATGTAGCCACCTGTAGAACATGTAAATTGAGAAACATGAAGCCACATTTAATTCCCCTTCAAGAAATGCAACCTTCCCATTACCCCATGCAAACAGTGAGCCTTGACTTATCAGGTCCTTACCCACTCACCCAATCAGGCAACAAATACCTCCTGCACATAGTTGACCAATACTCTGTTTGGCCAGAAAGTTACCCACTCAGTGATGCCACATCGCAGTCCATCACGCAAATTTTTTTACCAAGAATTCATTCCCAGGCATGGGCTGTGGTCAAAACGAATCATTTCAGACAACGGTAAACAGTTTATAGGTAACCCATTTAAAGCACACCTTACACCAGCTGAATATTGAGCATACTACAACCACTTATTATTGCCCAAATGCAAATGGCAGAAATGAACGCATGCACGCCACCCTACATGATATTATTAGCAAATATATCAAGGGGAACCACCAATACTGGGACCTATACATTAACCAAGCTCTTGAAGCCATCCGAGTAAACGTGAACGATACCACAGGAATGTCACCCTTTCTCATGCTATACGGAAGAGAACCAAACCTTCCGTTAGACAACCTACTTCGCCCACAAAGAAAATACATGGGAGAAGACCCCATCGAAATAATCCTTCAAGAAAAGTATAAAGCTCACCAGATTGCACAACGAAATACGCAGAAGGCATTTCACAAGAAACAGAAACAACATGATAAATCAGCCAAGCTACCAACGTACAAAATAGGAGACAGAGTATACTACAAGAAACATGTACGCAGTTCAAAATTCGATGACCGATGGTTAGATGGCTACAAAATCATGAAACAAACTACGCCTGTAAACTTCATTATTTGGAATGAAGAGAAACAACACCAAACAAAAGCTCACGTAAAACAAATAAAAATTGATAATCACCGGCCCATTCCGCCTCTGACGACAAATACAAGACCAGTCAGAAAAGCCACCCTAAATTATAATCCATCCAGCACAGATTCGTCTGACATATCAGAGTCAGAGACGACAGACTCTGAATTTTACCAAGACGACCACATACCCAGACCACCCACAGATGAAATACATCGAGCAAGACAACAACGAGACTCGTCCGAAAGCGAAGAAGATATCCCACCACTTGAATTACGTAATAGACTACAAGACAGAGACCTGCGCATTAGAAATGAAGAAATCATGCCACAGACGTCACACGATGACAACACGAAAACACCTTATATCCACACTCAAACTTACTCCCGCAGTGATAAATCGTCAGCTGATACCTATCACACCCCCAGTTCAGGCAGTTCTAGTTTTAACACTAGTGAAAACCAAACACTGCTATATCACAAGAACAAGATTGCTCGTTCAAAACAATCAGATCCTGAAGAAACTATACCCAAGCAGATTGTTGAACCATATACCAGCGATCTTTATAGAGACGAAACAGAACAAGACATAAGAGAAGACCGTGTCACCCCCAGCACCGCTTTGTCAGCCCCCCACCGACATAATGACAGAAAAATGGTAGAATTATACCAACAAGAAACAGACATTGATACAGCTAGTTCCATTGAAACCAGTGATGCGGATAGTACATTATTTTTGTACCAGTCAGCTCCAGCGTCAAACGCGCCTATAAAACAGAATCTGATGACTCAATCCCTAGCAACAAAATTCCGCGTATACAGCACAACTATATCAGACGAAAGATTCTGAAGAAACGCAATCATGTTCCAAAACCAAGCCGAGAAGTGTTAGCCTCATCTCAACTAGTCAAAAACAACAGTGTGCAAATTACTGTGCCCATTGTAACCAGTGCTAACGTTCAGCACAACCAGGTCAGAAGAAAAAATCAAGGCGAAACATATACCTGCCTCAAAACCAACAGATGTTCCAGCCATACACACCCTAACCACAGTAAAACCATCACCGCAATCAAATGATGTTAAGCCATCACCGCATTCGTCAATGTCCTCAGTGTCCCAACAATCAGCAAATGCAGTGTCGTCGCCTATCACACCCGTCACCACTGCTACTCAGTATGATGCTCGCCTAAGCAGTCGGGACATTGCAAGGTTAGAGATGGTGAAGGAACTAGCGAAGCTGTTCTGAAAAACACGCCCAGGTGTTTTATATGTTCGCAAATCCGAACACGGTCAACGCATATGTGAACAAACCTTTTTAACAATGTACTAACTCTCCCCACGTACTCTATTTTCAGTTTTTGACAGTTCAAATGACTTGCTTACAGACTAAGATGTCAAAGCCTCACTGAGAAAGTTATTTTTTTCCAGCCTTAGAATACTGATGCCCAGAAAGAAATCAAGACCAGCACACGGAGGATTTTCTTTAGATAGCATAATTGTGAAATAAAAAATGTTAAAACAATTGATAACACACGGTGTTACGAGTTTACAGACACCCTTATTTAGTTACATACATTTTCTTAATATTTAGAATGCTACACAACTTTACCTATAACACATGTGTCACACTATTCTGTTGTAACATTCATCTCCACTTTTGTAACTGATCATATTCCACGCTCCATTCACCAGCATTTTCATGCAGACACTTTACACCAGTAGTTTTTTTTTTCTTACCTCATACTAATATTTCTTTGATCTATATTATGCTAAACTCCTTGATATCTGCCACCTTGATCAATCATACTGTTCCTACTATAATATCTCTCAACAGCACATAATTCATACCCAAAACTAGTATTGTAGGTTATGCTATTTTTTCTCCACAGGATTATTTATTTTCAAATGTACATTATTATTTTAGACCCAGATGTATATTAGTACTGTCAAAAATTTTACTGCCTATCACAAATACCCCAATGACATTTGCGCATGCTGAATTTCTGCAAATGAAGAATCCCTTGAGAGCATTAGTATATGCTAACCCCAGATTGAACAAATTACACCTATTTGTTGATGATGCCTTTGCCCATGTTAAAGAAATAGCATTTGCACATGCTGACCTAGCAAATGAAATACCCCATTACCGCATGATAACCACTAATGACACATGAGATGAAGAAGCAACTGGTTATGTATGATGAAGATGCCATTTTATATTAAGGTGAAACTTTATGTTGTCACAGCTGAGATTTTGTTGTAATGTTTATGCACAAAATCCCCCACATTAACATTGGAGGAGGAATAATCTTAGTCTTTCGTGGTTACGAGATAAGACAAGGATATAATAGAATATTTGATGAATACCATGGAAAAAATCAGAGCAGATGATTGTTGCACATATGAGGACCATATTTGAAGTCATTATTGAAGGATTATCAGTAGACAAGAGACACGAATGAATTATGATAATCCCATGGAACCACAGGTACTAAGGACACAAAATGGAGATTAAATAATGGAGAAAAAAAAATAATGACTGAATAATTGCTACGCCCAGAGGTAAAGGAAATAGAGATGCATCCGCATTTTGGAGAAGATATCTCTTTGATTTTTGCTTATTGCCTTTGTAATATGAACATTGTTGTATAACAAATGACTATTCCTTATCACGAATTACAGAATGTTGTAAGATAGTTGGAATAAATTGACAATTTAAAATACTCATAACATACCCAGAATTACAGGAGAGAAAATAAATAAATGATTGATGAAAGTGGACACACTGAGATTTGCTCACCCCGAGGATATTGGAAAAAAAAAAAAAAAAAATGTTATCCCAAGGACAGACATGTCACAGATATACCATGGAGATACTATAAAAAAAAAAAAAAAAAAAAAAAGAATATCTAGATTAGAAATGCAGCAAACTTGGTCAAGGACACCATGAAATAGACCCCCGCCCCACACTTAAGATAACTGACGGATGAGATTTTTGAATTATAAGTACCATAAGTCACCCATCTGGCTGTAGTCAGCGGATGTTACAGGCACCACATAACTCTGACTAACCCTCGACCAGCGAAGGCAGAGTTGGTGTCGAAATTTTGCACATATGTAAAAAGACATGTTTTTTGTTCATGTTTTAGTAAAGTCTAGACATTTATGTTAATAGTTCTATAAATGATTAGTTGATATATTGATGATAAATATTCGCAAATATAGTACATGGACAATTAATATTTCCAGTACAGAATAAGAGGAATAGGAAGGATCCACATTTTTAAATATTGGAGCACCATGAGCGAGGAATTGGACTTATAAAGAAAATGGAAATGGTACACTGTATGCAAGGATAACCAGAAATAATATGGATAAATAGTAGTCAGAGTGCCAGGAACTTTGTCTTACGAGAATATTGTAGATTCCTCACGATCAATTGATTATTTTCTTCCTTTCTATGTCACATTTTTTTTTGAGTGATGACCCCAAAATTTTTTTTTTCATCTCATATTGTCAAAAGTTCTTACATCTCAGTTGATAGTTCCATAAATAATTGTTTGATGTGTTTTGCATAAAGGTATTGCTAGATAAGGTACATAGGGAGTTACTAAGGATGAATTCTCAAGATAACAGGAGGACTAGAATAGATACAATGATATTGGAACACCATAAATGATACACTGGTGTTATGAAAAAAAAAGGAGACAAATATAAATTGTATACAAGGATGCCTCGAGAGTGACAACATGGATACATATTGTCAAGAGTATAAGCAGTTGTCTTAAAAGAGAAAATAAAGTAATACGGAACCCAATGTAGAAAATTCATGATGATTTGGAAACTATATTTTTCTTTTCCCTTCTATTTCATATGATAGTAAAACATTTGTCTGTTGGTTGCTGAACAATGTGATGTTTGAAAATTGATGTATGGGAAGTCAAAGAAGATCTTTGAAGAATAAATATATATATAAAATAATATTTCTAGGGAAGAGTTCAAAAAAAAAAAAAAAAAAAAAATGTAATATAGAACATTTTCTACAGTGACGGACTTAGAACGAATTTATACACTTACCATTTAGAAAATGTCTATAACAAGGAAACATTCAGATAGATAAATAAGGATAAGCCATGAGGTTTTAATGCTTTTATTGTGAAAAATGATTACTTATAAAAATGATGCTGGTCGTATTATCGTCTGATACATATGCATATTATGTTTAGAGATGTTTTCTACATGTAATAATGAGCAAGTGGCTCATTCACACAAAAAAAAAAAGAAGAAGAAGATGATGAGTACCCATGAAAACATTGGCTATTCTATGAAAGTGGATTGCCATTACCATAGGAATTAGAGATTTTGGACATTTCTTGGAATATTGCAGAGTACTTGGGAAATAGAATAAATAAGTACGCCAGAAAAAAAAAAAAAAAGATTTTTTAAGTCTTGCAGACTTATATATGGAGCAAATAACAGTACAGAAAAGAGATAACACCCCTACCATATCCAAGAGAATGTAATCAACTATATTGTGAATGAAATGTAATAGATTATGATAATCCAGCCAAGTTCTGCAAATAAGATAGTTTATTGTTCATTCCCCAGTGTTGCCACTCGTCACATTTTTTTTAGTGATGACCTTATGAGTGTTTTGCAGATTTTGTTGGGCAGTGTTGCCAATTTGTAAATTTGGTGAAAAATATTATGATGTGATGATAAGTTACACTTTTTGAAGTTGATGTCCACTACTAGTTTTTTTTTACATAGCAGACGACCTCATATAGACATAGGACCCCAGTATAGGAATTAGATTAAATTTTTTGGAAATATTTTTGGACTTAGAAAAATTTTTGAACTTTAAATTTTTCTGAAAAATTTTTTTGAACTTAGAAATTTTTGGGGATGGATTTTTGTTATTGATAGTACTCAAATGTCTCCCTACGGGATACATTTGCGGAGCCCCGGGATCTATATGTGGCCGTGTACATAGTTGTTCCTTTGGAAACAGACTATATTCTTACAAGACAGAGGAAGCACAGACCACCCCATAATTTTATATTTTATGAGAAACAGAAAATAATAAATAGTGTCACATATTTAGGGTAGAGTCGCTTCTACACGCCATTTCTAATAATTGGGTGATTTCCCCTGACCAATCGGATAGCTCAGATTTACCCCGGGGAAAGTGGAACAACAACGCCATTTGGCGGTAGAATGAAAGAGCGCAACTCAAGAGGTCGTATCTGGTCCAGCTCTACATATTTCTTAGTTTGAGAAAATCAAACTTCAACATTTCTTATAAAATGTGTATTTCAGGACATTGAGTGGTTATATATATATAATTTTCTTACTGGCGTAAGTAGTGACAATCGTTAAATATGTATTTTGAATAGAGCTCCCAACCCTAGTCGCAGCAGAACTAGGTTCGAGGATTTGAGTCAATTTGCAAAAAAATGTCTTACACCTCAAACCATGTAGAGTAGAAAATATTCTTGTGTTGGAAAGCATTTAACTCAAGGAATGCTTATGACGATAAAGAAATCAAGGACAAATCTGAGGAGATGGGTAAATGTCGTCGAACCTAAAATAAGACTAACTTAAAGGAAGGAACACGGTGGAATGAGAAGGTTCGCCATATTTGACAATTGAGTAGGCCTACGAGACAAGGATGCAAAAAGGGATTTTTGCATCGATGAAAGCATCTGATGAGATGATAGAATTTTATTATACTTATTATTGTAAAAATGTTCTGAATTCCAGACTTTGTTGAAATTTTAAGTTTCATGCTGAAAGATATTAAAAGTTTTGCATGAAATCGAACGCTGTTGAAAAGGTGAATTACTACAGTTTTGAGATCTAGATAAGAAATCTATCCATTTCAATTAAATTCGCTACATCAACACCTAAGAGAAGAAAATCGAACCTGGTAACACAAATTTAAGAGAGAAATCTAAATCTCTGGTGATTAGGCCAGTTAAACATCTGCTCTCTGTAAAGTAAACTGAAAATACTGCATATACCGGCACTGCCACATGATGTAATATGGTGCCGTTCCAGTCCTAAGGAACACCTGCCCCGGTTACACAACATAACTGCCCTGGTTGATGGAGTTTCAGACAGCCACCTCAGTGCTGCAGTAACTGCCTCTACCTCCATTCTCATGCTTGGAGGTTGTTGTCATGTAGGCTCCACTGTTCAGCAATGACCCTGCCCTTTATTCTCGCAGAGAAGTCCCATCCTGATTTCTCACCACGCACTACAGATACATCAGTGTACACAATGGCATAATCATCCCCAGCATGATCACTTATCAGCCAATTAATCTCCAGCTCTGATTTTCCAGTGCCCCAAGATCTGCACTCTCTGCCAAGGTTAATGATGACCTGCTGGTACTTTATCCAGTTCTCCCCTGACTTACTCCACTCTTCCCTTTGGACACATTTTCAACACTGGTCACCTGACCAATCATAGCCTCCAGAAGTAAATTTGTTTCGTGTATGGCTATTTTTGTCATTTTGGCATGTGTTATATGCTTGCTGCAGACTGATAATACAGCTATCGTCCGTTTACCCTCTTGGAATGCATCTAAGCTGTTTTTTTTGCACACAATGAAAAAGTTTGTTGTTTGTTCTGCAACCTTTTCTATAGCCTGTCTGACTATCATCGATGACTTTGCTGCTTTCCAGCCATCAGCAGAGCCTGTGATTCACCATTATCAGCAAAATTTCCAATAGCTGAGGTTAGTGAGAACGAACGAACGAACTTTATTTTCAAAGGGTTAAGAATTGGGCACGCAGGCCCGCTTGACATTCTGCCCTTCCTCTCTCTCTCATCATGTATACTAATATCCTTTCATCCTCACATTTACTTTAAGCATTATTAAGGCATTTATCATTATAAAAGTAATATTACATTTGCAATAATCATCATAATTAAAGTGTTTTTAAAATAAAATTAAAATAATAAAAAAAAAAAAAAAAAAAAATTAATAATAATAATGAATTTGAAAAAAAAAATAAATAAATAAATAAAATTAAAAAAAATAATAATAAAATAAAAAAAAAACAACAACAAAAAACAATAACAACAAGACATAAGAGTCAAATTCTTCGTACTGTAAATTAGTGATTTGAGACATATTCAGAGGTATGTTATGAGAACTTGTAAAATGTTCATACGGTGTTCAACTGAATGACTCTGGGACTTTTTTTTTTTTAGGTTCATCAAGATGAGGTGGGTAAACAGTTACTTTCCTTGCTGTCTTTGCGTCCAAAACTCAAGACCAGAATCAGACAAGATCGATAGTTAGATAGACATATATGAAAGCAATTAATTTGCCAAGGGTTGAAAATCGGACACAGTCCCCTCTTGCATTCTTCCACCCTCTTGCTCATCTTTTATTACTGTTACTCAACATTCTCCAGCGTACTGAAAGTATTAATTTAAGGGCAGTGCAACATTACACGGAAGTATAACAGCATACATTAACAGTACCTGATCATAAAATTAAGAATATAAATTATTAAGAATATAATATTAAGAATAAGTATATTGTAATGAAAACTAGATCATCAGAGCCTCCATACAGTATATTAGATAAAAGTACAACACAATCAGTTAGGGTGGCATATAATCAGCACTCATAAAGTATTTGAATAGTATACGATTGTATGAGTAAGGACTGTGCGTGTTTTTCAGGTCACTGGGAAGATTGTTCCAAAGATGAGCAGCTGAGTAAGCCAAACTAGTTTTAAATAGGTCAAGCCTGGGCTTGGGTACCTGTAATTTGTTTAAGCGGTGACTACGTCTGTCATTGTATTTTAAAAGCGGCCAAAGATACTTTGGAGCATTCTGTGACAGGATTTTGTGAATAAATTTCCCTTTGTTAAAGAGGAAGCGCTTCCTGAGGGGTAATATTTGAAGATAATTATATAAATCTATACAATGTGATTGGTGTTTATCAGCAACAAGGCGCATTGCGCGTTTTTGAAGTGAGTGGAGCCTTTTTGTGTTGGAGACAGAACAACCATCCCAGATTGTGGAACAATAGTCTAGATGCGTTTGTATATGAGATATGTAGAATATTTTCCTTGCCTCTTCATCCAGGAAATGTTTAATTTTGGCTAATTGGTAAACTTTTTGTGCTGTTAGCTTTGTGAGTGCATGTACATGTGAAATCCAACTTAGGTGTTGGTCAACAGTGATACCTAGAGTTCTGTGTTCATTTACGTTTTCAATTAGTGATGTTCCAATGAAGAGCTGAAGTGTTGTTTTCTGCAAGTTTTGTAGTTTTTGTCTGGTTGATATTACATTTTGTTTTACTAATATTTATTTGCATGCGATTCTCGTTGCTCCACGTAATAAGATTATGTGTATCGTTTTGTAAAGATTGTTCTAGTGTGGTGCAACATTTATTACTAGTATAGACAGTACAGTCATCGGCAAAAAGGTCACATGATGAGTGTTTGAAGTATAGAGGAAGATCATTAATGTATACAGTAAATAGAAAAGGGCCGAGAATAGAGCCCTGAGGAACACCTGTATGGACAACGGTTGGGTTCGACAAGGAATTATTATAAGAGACTATTTGTTGTCTGTCTGACAGGAACGATTTAATTAACTTTACCAGCTTAATATTTACTTTCATTGTTTCTAATTTTCTGATTAAAATAAAGTGATCTATCATATCAAATGCTTTTTTGAAGTCTACAAATATTGCTCCACATATATTATCGTTATTGATGTTTAGGTGCCAATTGTCTATCATCTTTGTTAAGGCTGTGTGGCATGAATGCTTTGGTCTAAACCCCGACTGACTGTCGATTAGCAGGTCGTTATCTACTAGGTGTTGTAGTGTTGTTTTGTGGATGTGTTTTTCCAGTGGTTTGGACAGCGACGATATAAGAGAAATGGACCTATAGTTACTAAGATTACTACTATCAGATGAACCTGGTTTGAGAAGTGGGTATACTTTAGCGCTTTTAAAAGCGGATGGAAAGTAACTCCTTGCGATACATTGATTATATATGTATGTCAGTGAATCACTAATAGCAGGTGAGGCAAAACGCAGTATTCGATTACTGATTCCATCAAGTCCCGATGAGTTATTATCTTTAAGGCCAGTAATATAGTTGTAAACTTCGTTAACTGTTATAAAAGGGATGTCGGGTGGAATTGTGTTAGTACATTTGTTCTCGCAGAACGTTGATAATTTGCTTAAGTCACAAGGGGGAGACGGAATGGTGGATTTTATATTGTTGATGTCTGCCTGAAAATGATTGCTGAAGTCAGTACAAGTAAGTGGCGTATTGGGAGTATGTGGGTCTGGAAAATTTCGTTTGTTCACTAAAGTGTTGATTGCCTTCCATATTTCTTTACTGTTTGTTTTACTCTGAACTAAATTTCTAAAATAGTTTTTCTTTTCTCTGCGAATTAAGTATTGTACTTTATTTCTTATTGTCCGATATGTAGTGATATCCTTATTTTTATGCGCTCTATCTCTTTGCCTCATAGCGTCAAGAACTTCTTGTGTGATCCATGGAGATTTAATTTGCCTTTTCACGCGAATTTCTTTAGTAGGTGCATGCTTATTAAAAATACTATAAAATATCATTGTCCAATATGCGATGGCATCATCAGGATCAGGAATTTGAAAAACGTTGGCGAGAGGCGCAGTTCGCAAATCATTCAAAAATAATTCACGGTTGAAATTTTTAAGACTTCTATATTGAAAACTAATGTGTTTATTTTTTGGGGATTTGTACCCATTTTTTGCCCAAGTGCAACATATGGGATAATGGTCACTCATAGCAATAATAGGGATGGAGCATTCTATAATATTTTCTGGTCAGGTTACATAGATGTGATCGATCAGTGTGGATGACGTTGTTGTTACTCTGGTAGGTTTGTTGACTATTTGTTTCATGTTATACGATGCTATGATGTTGGTTCATATATTGTTTGGCTTGTGCATGTCGATATTAAAATCACCAAGAAGAATAATTTTGTTAACTGTAGTAATAACTTTATCCATCATGTTGGTAAAATCTTCAAACCATGTTGTTCCTACACTGGGATTACGATAAAGATATCCGATTAAAATAGATCTTTGCTTTTGGGGCTTTATCTCTAACCATATGCATTCTATATCTATAGTCTCAAGATCGTTTCTGCGGCGATAACTGAGAGAAGTAGAAATATAAACTGCTAGACCCGTCTCTAACTGTCTACTACAGGGTTCATAGCAAATTTCTTCAAGCATTTTCCAGGCTTTTTCCAGGTTTTTCCAGGTCCAGCACGTGATTTTCAAGGATGGGAAACTCTAATATTTTCCTCATCTAATTTTCTCAGATATAATTATCACTTTGCTGACCAGCAATCCGGAGCATTACCGTCTCCCATTACCAAGGGTGTTTGCAGATTTCTTTAAAAAAGAACATTTTTTTTTTTTAAAATTCATAAAAGATTGAAAAAACAGACATCTTTTTCCCAGTTTTTAGCGAATTTGTTCAACGTCAGCGCAATAAAATGTTAGTGACATGGATGTCAATGAATAAAATAAGCTTGATTGACATATTGATTTAATGATTAACGTATATCAACATAAAAGGCTAATAAAATTGTGAATAAAATGCAAAAAAAAAACTATTTTTCGTGTTTGTCTTTTTTGAATGTATTCTGCGTCTGTGGCATGACAATGAGCGTTTGTAAATGTTTGAGTAGCTACGTACCTCTAGTTGGAGTCTGAGCTGCTTTCTTTATTAACTGGGATTGAAGTTGTAGCTGTAGGCCTCTGCAAGAGTCTTTGTCTGGATCGTTGATAATCCTTGACTGTGTGGTATAACTTGAAGCAGAATATCAGGCATAGAGGTACATTGCAATCTGGGCAGTACATGCAAGTCTGGCTTCTGTTCCCTGCAGCCTTACACACTTTACAGTCTGGTTTGTACCTTGTCCTTTCATATTTATCAATGAAGTGGTGCTCAGTAAGTCGTGTTGTTGTGACCTGTGGTTTTGAAGGTGTCACATTACGTCGAAGAATAGCAGGTTCAATAAGAGTCATACTGACATCCTGATCTTTGCTTTGATCTTTTTTTTGTAGAGTTGGCAGTGTTGTAGGTTATGTGCCTATGACCAGGGCAGTTTCAACTAAGAAATGATATAAAAATAGGATATGTGTGGGTAGGGGTAGCTTGCACCTAGTTGGCTGAAGTAGTCGACACCTCCCATACTTTTGCTGTATTTTTCTGCAAGCAAAGGCTTCTGAATTGTTCTGCCCTAAAGAATTTGTCTTTCTGTCTTGTTTATATTATCATTGGAGTGAACAGTAGATATAAGGTTAAATCTTTTCATATCATGCCAGGTGACTGTCGGCATGCCTTATCTTCTGTCGCACAAAACACAGGATGATTTGTCTTGTTCAATTTGAGTTGTTTTTTCTTCAATGCTACAGGAAAATGCTTCCTATTTTCAGCTACTGTTCCAAATGCACCAATCTGAATTTCAGGTCTTGAAATAAAGCTGAAGGCTGAATAAAAAACTACCACAGAAGAGAATATGTCCCTTGTTGCGTATGAAATTTGAATTAAAACTATGGTGACTTTTCACTGAAAAAAGAGTCCAAATAATCTTAGCTCTGAGAGTTTCTTCCTTGGTCACAAATGATGTCACATCTGTAGGTCTCCTAATAGTGTTAGATGTTTTTGACGTGTCCGAGGGAATAGTGTTAGATAGTTTTGATGTTTCTGAGGGAAAAACTGCTCCTTAGGGTTGTGTTCTTTTCTGTTTAAAAAACAAAAAAAAATGGAACACACAAATAACTTATAAGTAGGCCTAAGCTATGTATATTTACCAAGTCAAAGTTCTAAACGCATGAATAATATAGTCAAACAATATTTAACTAGAACAAAAGTTAATATATAGCCTAGTAATTGGGAGGGTGAAGGTATGATGATATCCTTATAACACTTATGATAAGTGAAAATCTATTAAATATCTAACTGGAAACATCAGGCCTTTACACACACACACACCCTCCCCATCTTTACTATTTTTGTTTGATTTTTTTTTTGTTGGGGTTTGTTTTGTTTTATCGTTTCTGTTTGTTTCGATTAAAAAAAATTTTTTTAAATTATTTTAAATAACATAGGTCTATGCACAAAATTGGTAATTTTCATTTATCCTAATTACAGTGATTTGACAGATGTGATGCCACTTTCATGTATCGGCGGTTATTCATGTTATCTGGAATTGAAAACATGTAGGCCTAGGCATATCCTAATTATAACCCTGCAGAGCAGAACGGGATATGTCTCTTCATCATAAATATAATGAAAAAGCATTCAAAATATATTTATTTCCCAAAAATGTGGTGAAATGAACAGTGGGCCACGTCTGATAACAGAGTAGGCTATAGGATATGGAATCGCCATCAATTTCTATTCTTGACCATCTCAAACTGTGTCAAACATATTTCTCGTAAGCAGTTGTAAACCAAGAAATTTCATTCAAACACTAATTTTGGCCATGGTTAAAAATAACTGTAAATAGGCCTACATTGTAAATTACGGCCGCAAGTACAGTAGGCCTATCTATAAACCGCACTTAGCCTATGTAAATATGTTTTATAAATGAATTTATTACTTACCTCAGTTGAAATGAACGATTTAATACAACATGAATGCGTACAGACAAGTTCTTGGTGTTGTTGTTGTTTTTGTTTTTTTTTAAGTTTTGGCGAGGCGCGTTCCGTTCAACCTAGTCGGTTATATTAGGGCGCATATCCAAATATAAAAGGCCCTTAGGTCTGAGGTTATAAATACATTTTTCCCAGTCGTGGGTTTTTGCTCCGCAGTGAATATGTGTAGGCTAGTTATGTGTCCTTTCGTAGCAGTTAGGGTTAGGTTTAGTATTAGGGTTTGGATTTGGGTTAGCGTTAACCCTAATCCTAACCTTAATACTAAATCTAACCCTAACTGCTACGATACAAGACATAACTACACATATTCACTGCGGAGCAAAAACTCACGAGTAATAGGAAATTACCGCTTTCGAGTAACAACAGACACGCACGCTAAAAATAAATCTGCTTCACATCGTTAACGCAATTCGCCGAAAACGCAAATCGCCGAAAATACGAACCGCCGAAAACGTCTGGAAATGGATTTTGTGCCCAAAGGGAAGTAAAAATTCTGCGGTAACTGAAGTTTAACGAAAAATACCATCAATAACCGAAAAATGGAAAACTTCCGATTTTTAATATTTTTTCAAGGTCCGATGCGGGAAATTCAAGGCTGTTAGCCATTTTTCCAGGCTTTTCAAGGCCTGGAATTTTTTTTTTCGTTTTCCAGGTTTTTCAAGGTCGCTACGAACCCTGCTACTAGAATCTCGCCGAATAGTTTTAAAACCTCTGAGCGCAATGTCATCGTCGGTTATTTTCTCATTCAGACGACTTTCGGAAAAACCAAAAACCTGGAAATTTTGGTTAAGAATTTGTGTGAGTTCTGCAATTTTACCTAAAAGATGGTTTACGTTCAAGTGGCCAAGCCGTAAACCAATTGTATTTAGTAATTGTTCATAATTACCTGACATCTTTATGTGAAAGAAGTTATACGCTCAAATAGAAAATAAATAACTAAATAAACATCACGAGGTTGCTATATATGTGAGATTAAAAGTAATAGTACATAAATGCACACCTTAATACAACAAATTACAAACAATTCAGATAACTGTACTAGTTAAAATTTGTAAGAAAACTGTCACACAACAAGCACACCCATCCACACTGTGAAGGTTAACAACAAAGTTAAGCTGCACCAAGAGAATAGACGGGCAGACAAACAAATAGATACTGAGAATAAATAAATAAAGCATTATCCGACAGTTGCTGGTCCTACAGAGACGTCGACTTGTGAAGTGAACAGTCACTGATAATGTTGAGGAGAGGGTTGTGGACAATAAAAGCGAGATGGATTTGGCCGTAAAAGATGATTCATTTGGTAGTAGGTGTTCGCGGGATGTTGAGGTACTGTTGTTGGATGAATGGGATATTCCGGCCAGTAGGACCTCCAAGTGTAAGGTGCGTAGTTCAAGAGGCTTTGCTGATGTAGAAAGTTATGAAAGGTTGGGTGTGCGGGTTGATATGGGAAAACCTGTGATGACAACGATGATGTGTGATCTCTCATTGGTGTCTGGTGCGACAGCGGACGTGGTGAGATTTCAGTAGGTGGACCCTGAGTTGGTTGAATTGAATCTTTTACAGATCTTTGAGAATGGAGTGTCTCAGGTTGTTGTTGAGGTGGGTCGTCGGTCATAGAATGTTGCTGAAGGCCGATATTATTGGCTGTTTCTTGCACATCTGTAGTTCTAATAAGGGGTCTGTCTTGATACTCCTGATTGTGTGACATTGTTGTCTGGCTGGTGCTTGAAGTTGTGGGTATTGGCGGAAACTCAAGGTCGTAAATTGCATTAGAGAAGTAGCTGGTTACATTCGTGTGTCGTTTTGAAGGATACTTGGATGCTGATGTGCTGGCTGTGCCTCTGAGGGTGTTTTCTGGAAATTTGATGTTTCTCGCCAACATACTGGTTCCTTGATCGGATAAGGAAATGTCGCCGCTATAAAGATGCTTCCTAGGAGCTCCGGATGTGGCAAGGAACAAGGAGTGTTCTATAAATGTGTGGTGGTGTCTGACGCAATGCTTTTTCAATTTTGTGTTGTTCATCTCAACAGATTTCCTATAATGTGAACGAACTGTAGGTATAATAGCTGAAAAATATACCTTTGCATTTGGGAACAGGAACTGGAAGTTACTTGTGATTTGATTTAGCTCTGTTTGTGCAATTTCGTTATGCTTTAGCGCGTCCGACAGACCAATGTGCACAGTGACCCTGGCTACATCAAGATCAGTTTCATATCTTTTAAGGAGAGTCAGTAGGTCCTGCGCAGATGCCCAATTTTTGTAGCAAACAGTGACCCTGTCTATATCTGCTGTTACTAATTGACATTTTTGAAGGTCCTTCACATTTTGGTCACCAAAGATGAAGTGTTTCCTTCTATTTGAAAGACGTGTGTGTGTGCCGGTGGCAGTGCGTGCTGTTTCTTGTGTTTGAACTCTGCTGGGATTGTGTGTAGGTTTCTTGCTGTGATGTGAACTGGCTATTGGCAGTGGGGGCTGCCGAGTAGAAATCTGGACAGGGATTCTGCTCACGTCTGCAGGGAATTCCAGAATGCACAGGTCATGGTCTTCTTTATGGCTCGGTTCAGCTTGTGTCGTATGTTGTACTTCACTACCGTCGGAATTTCCCTGAGCTTGTGTTTGTGTTACACTGTCTGTATTTATTCTTCTGCTGTGTGCTTTCTTTCTGTTGTTCAAACTCGTTTCTCTCACAGCTATTTTTGAGGGACATGTGGTCAGCATGGAGCTGCTCGTAAACTTTTTTGAGGCTGCTCAGCTCTGCTTTTAGTATCTCCATCTCAGACAATATTATTAAAATTTGATCTTGTGACAAGTGCATAGGTAATGTAAGAGGGGATGTTGTTGGACTACTGTCAAAGGTGCTTGATAGGTGTTCTGTCTCTGTGATGTCACTTGTATCAGCTAACGCTGGTGACTTTGATTTTGTCTGTGACATCTTTTTGCACTCTTTATTGGGAGTTATGTTTGTTGTGATATCAGCGGAAACAGTGGAATGTGTGATTGCTAACTTCTTAGATTTAGAAGTTTTCGCAGGAATACTTTGAACTGGCACATTTGATATGATGGCCTCTCGACTGACTCCAGCAGTATTTGCTGATTTCCATAAATTGTTCAGGTCCGTACTAACCTAATCTTTAATAGCGCACTCTGCACCCTGTATCATTACTTTATTTGTTGTGTTATAGAAATGTAGGACAACCTCTCCTGTGGAAATAACATCTTCTACATATGAACCATTAGCGTCAGTCCTTGCTTCAACAGTTGCACTAGATTCATAGTATGCCTTAGACAGGCTACGTAATGCTTCATATTCGATTAAGGTAGAAAACGTAAGAATCGCACACTGGTTATTGTTCTTATAAGATAATGTTACGCATGGCGTGTATAGCGTGCTGGTCTTCAAACTTCGAGTTTTCTTTTTAACCGCTTTAGTAACATTCAAAATGTAGTCCTTCTGTTTGGCACCTTTTGTGTTCCGTCGGGTTGTACCGACCGAATTCACATGTAGCATTGTGAATGAGAACTGTAAATGACCAGGCGTATTTAATGGGTGTGGAAAGTGGTCAATTATAGTCGTTCACTCCGCTCTAGTTGACAGCTTGACTCGGTCGACACACATATTTACCGGTGACCAATTTCTAAAGCCACGGTTCTCTGACATTCCGTAGGGTGTAATAAAACATCCATTTCTGTCGGCTACCCCAATTATCAGTGCTGACCATGTGGAACGTTTAGTAATTCCAACACAAAAGCGACTTACTATACTCATAATAGAAGATATGCTTGTCTTCATTTTTCCTAAAAATCACATTTCCTATTCATATGAACACAATAATATGTATTTCACGATAAAGCAACTAACATTATGTACACAGTGATATAAAAATCCTTCAGAAATATTGCTAGATATGCAGTTTAAAAATCCAAATGTAGGACTCCACAAAAACACGTCCGCACGCTAAGGATACGGAAGTAGATACCGAGCTCTTCAGTGGCTTCTTCTTCTTTAGACTTGACTTGATTTTTGCAATCAGCCCTCCTTTTGGAAGTGTTGATTATCACTTCTACAGACAGCTGCTTAAATTTTGATGTTTACAATTTTTCTACATTTTTGTAGAGACCAGTTCTATAGTGAAACAGTACTGCAAAAGGTAGGGAAGCAGTCCCAAATAAATGCACATTTAAGTTGGTTGCACTGGACCATAAGGGGCACAACATAGTGCAACGCAAACTGTCTTGAGATGACTGATACAAAAATGACTCATCAAGGTTGTGCTCAACCCAAGGTGACCTGCCAGGAGGGAAGAGTGCTCGACCGCTGGCCTCGACGGGGTCCACCCAAAAGCTACTGGTATGGCAACAATTTACTTCTCTCCATGAAAAACTGTTTAGAGATGTCAGGAACCTTAAGCTTACTACTGCCTTTATTAGAGTCATTAATGCAGAAGTCTGAGGGTCAACGAAGAAGAACTCCCATAGACTGGTGGGCAATGATAACTCAACTTATTATTTGTAAAATTTTATATGTGAAATTCTTTTGTGGTGTCACGGCACACCAGGCACATACTCGCGGCACTCTGGTTGTGTAGCACTGCCATAGCAGATTCTGTCGTAGGGAAGTGAAATGTTTGAGACTTCACCTATGCTAGGTCTCAGCTTTAAGAGATGGGGTGACCAGTTACCATGACACTGAACCTACTGTATGGTGTAGTGGCTGCATTAATGTTTACAAAGACCAATCATGTGTGGGGAAATGACGTTAGCTCTGATTCAGATCATTCCAGTTTGTGTGGACACATGTCGTTGGTATAAAGATATATTTTTCTGAAAGCGTCTGGCTCTTCAAAAATGCATATCTGAGCTGCAGCTTAAAACCATTTCAGTTTAATTTTTAATAGAAAAATAAATAATGAGTGTAACTAAAGATTATTAAAAATGAGCGTGGGATGACCATTCATCAAAACTGATAGTTCTAGAAAAAGACCGCTGAATATTAGTTACCAATAAAGGTCTATATCCTATTATATGAACACCTGAAAACCAAAATATTCTGAAATCGGAAGTTTCTTAGGGCTACAGTTTTATCACATTTTGGGTGATTTCTGACTATTTTGAGTGACTTTAGGATACTTTTCAAAAATGATTTGGGAAAACAAACAAAATAGTTTCCGAAACAAACTTTGTCCCCATGAATTTTGGATAAAAAGATACAGACCTGTATTCTAAAATGTTTCCAACCACAGATTCTAAAACAAATGTGATTCTTAGATTAAGAAAACATATTAAATAACAACTGAGTTAATTAAACTAGTTATTTTGTCTAAAAGTTTCCGTATATGAAAAACATTAAATTGCTCCATAGGCCTTATGGAAAATGCTTGCTGACCACAGGCTATGTACCCCTGTTCTAAATGAAATGCCCTATATAATATAGCATGGTGACAGAGCGTATTATTTCACACCAGATCCTTACTTTGACATCCCCCATAAAACATACATAATAATTATTATGCTTGAAAGTAGATTTTTTAACAGTACTCATCATCTCATCTCAACCCATAACCCGTCATGGGTCGTAGGGGTGCCATGATGGAAGCATCAGCAGACAGGGTCCTCCAATACTGTCAAAATAGTGTCCGAAGGCACATCCCCTCTGGCTGTCACCTGGGGCGCTCTACCCTTCTCGCACCCCCTAAATACGCCTCTGCATAGAAAAAAAAAACTTCAATTCTACCCAAGAGGTGAGGTAAAATAATTAACACTTACGGTAAAAAGTTTTGCTGCGGGTTCCAGCACAAGAGATCACCCATTTTCATTTTTTGTCTATCAGGTGACTTCTCTCTGCTTGGCAGTGGCTCTACTCTAAGCTTCTTGGACTGGAAGAGAAAATGTATTTCAACATTGTAACAAGCATCTCTGGCTCAAAGCCCGCCAGATGAAGCTCTGGCTGAAACTGACATATCGGCTTTGTTTAATAAAAACAGAAATCCTATTTTAGTATTAATAATATTATCGTCTTTATGGAATTACAGGGAGTGGAAAAGCTGACACTTTGTCTAGAGTTGGTAATTTAAGGGAGCAGTTCAGCCACCTACTGCCTTATCACAAGGACAAAACAATCCTCTACAATCAGTATAACTACCAACGGAAGAAAGAAAGGGATATTGACAAAGATACGACCCAGTCCTCAAACTTCATCGGGACCAGCAGATCATCCTTTTCCCCTTGAGAACTGGCCACTGCAGATTACTAGGCTACCTCTATGTCCTTGCGATATCTCATATTAAGGGATGTCCATGTGGGGCCGGAATACAGACCCTTCAACTTCAACACATTCTCCAAAACTGCCCAGACCACACTGACCTACAATGTCAGAACTGGCCACAGGGTGGAGAGCTGAGACAGATCTTAATAGGTTGCTGCATGGATCTGGAAAAAGCTGTGGACTTCATCATGGCAACAGATCAGCAGATTTAAGCATGACTAATACAACTGAGCACAGAAGAAGTATTATTGTAAACACAACTCCCCAAACAAGTATAAATTATTAACACTTGAGAAAAAAACACACAGGAATAACAGAAGAAGGGAGAAAAAAAGACACAATGTATTACTATGATTTAGCTATCCATGTGGATCCCAGACCTGGTATTAGAAAGTAAAGAATAGGAACAAGTTCTTAAAGATGACTGTAAGGGTTTTTGCTTTGGGTTAGCTAATCATCATGATAAACAAACAGCTACAGAAACAAACATAGAAAAAGGAGATGAAGTCATTCTGAAGCAGGATTCTTAACGGACTCCAACTTCGGCATTGATCCCATAATGGGGTAAGAAGAAAGATATTTAAACCTGTGACTCTACAAACCACCATCCCGCCTCAAACAGAGGTCAGTTTAGCATACAGGTCCACTGCTGATGACTTTAATGATGATGTTATTAACAAGTTCTCTAAATCAAGCTGTGAGATTCACTACTCATATCATGACGAGCATAAGTGACTGCTGCAGTAGTGCTAAACTTCATTTTACTGAAGCAGACGTGTGTGTGAAAAATTTGCTACAATGAAACTATAGTAGTGCACATACACCAACGCATGATGTTTCAAGTCTTAAGGGGAGGAGCTACAGTGAAATACTGCTTTCATAAATAACTGCAAGATTTCGATACAAATGCACAGGGTAAACTTACAACAGTAACAGTTATGCATATCAACTTATTTGATGGTATGATGCTATTGGTTGCCGTGGAAATGGTAGCCATATTGGATTTTAATCCTACATTTAAATTCGCTAAGAATTTTTTATTTGTTCAGTTATAAGCCGCAAAGTTGAAATTGAAGCTCATCGTTGTATTGTAAAACTTGTGACAGATTAGATTTGATAACTTTAGTAGATTCTGAGATAGAGAACTTTAAAGTTAGTATCTAAAAATAGTAACAAATTATTCAAAATTGTACATTATTTGCAATAAATCAAAATTTTGATATCAGAAATTTTATTGGACACAAATTTTATTATCTAAAGGAAAGTACCTGTGCCAAAGCTTATGTTGACTGACTAAGAAATAAGCATTTTATAAGAAATTCATGGTTTTCTCATACGAGAAGCACAATTTCTTAAGAAAATACAATTTACAAAATCAAACTACACATACTTAGAATGTGTTCTGATAAATGCTTTATCCATAATTAGACTCAGGAGAATAAAAATTATCTGAACAGAGACTAACCCAGATATTCATATGTGCCCTATTGACTTCAAAAGCACTGGCTGCTTCATCCCTTAATAGTAAATGGTAGTCCCATAGCTGATACTGATATAGGGGAGTGGTGTTAGAGACTTCAACATTCTAGGTCCAGCAATGAGAGGTGGGGTGACCAGTTCCCTTCCTCGCTGCCTTTTCCATCCCTAACTCAAAGTCAGGTACCAATTTACAGCTGGGTAGACTGGAGTATGTTGGTACCGCATTTCGAACCGGCACCTTTGCCGCAGAGCTCTAACCACTCTGCCAATCAGCAGTTCTTCTTCCTTTAAGGAACTAAAAAAAGGTAAAGGTAGCCCCACAGCTAATACTGCTGCAGAGCAGTGAAGTGTTAGAGACTTCACTATACTACGTCTCAGCTTCATGAGGTGGGGGTGGCAAGTTAAAACAAAGCTACAACTTAATTATTTACCTTATGCCATCTGCGTTTTTTCTGAGCTTTGTCAGTCACTTCCTCCCTCCTTTCATTATCAGGATCCAAAGATAATGCCTCCGAAAAGCAAGAACTGTCTGCTTCTGAAGGGGTGGCTGCATCACCATCTACATCTGCAACTTTGACCACCTCTGCAGAATTTGTAATGTCCTTTTGCTTTAATGCCTGGTTTTCAACATCTGAGGTGGACAATTTAGAATTCTTCCTATGGTGTCTTGGAGATGCTACAGCACTAGTTAAAGTTGTGGCATTGAGATTACTGGTAACTTTTCCGGACACATCATCAATACAGACATCTTGAGTACTCGTGAAGGTTTGCTCCTTTTTTGTGTGAGCAACTTCTCTTTGACAATGTGACCCACTGATCAAACAAAGAAATCAGCAGAATGTGAATTGACTTTGTACATTAAGAAATAAATATACAAGGTGTCCATAAATTTATTCACCCATTATAAGCCTTAATATATTCATCATTACAGGAGCTATCTTAATAGGTCTACATAAAGGACAGAGTGTATGCAATGAAGGTTAACTCTTTGACTCCGCAATTATTTTCCACCCTGTGCCGTAATTTTAATTCGTGATAGACTAAAAATAACGCTCAGAGAGTTGTTTTGGCACAGGGTGTCAAATCTAACCAACGCTCTGAGCGTTGTTCTGGAGTCAAAGAGCTAATGACATCACAAGATTGAAAAAATATTAGCTTCCATCACGCTAGGACATGTTTGAAATGAAATCACTTATTGCCATTATGTTCTGCATGCTACTAATGGGGCTCATATTGAAGTTCACTGAACTCTGGTTTACTGAAGTACTGACTGAACTGTGTGGTCTACTTAATTAAAACAATTTCATGAGTTGTACTATTAAGTGCAGAAAACTGGTTTAATATAACTCCTAAAGTAACCAATTTATTCAGGCTTATAATAAGGTGAATAATTTATGGGCACCCTGTATTTCAATCAATCAATACCCTTCAGCTCCCCGAGGAACACATGACAAGTCTTCCTGTCCTTTGCCATCTGCTCGTTCTTTCCATATTTTCCTCATCATTTTCACCTCTGTATCCAGTTCTCTTCTCCATGTGTTTTTTGGTCTGCCTCTGTCTCTCTTTCCCTATGGATTCCAGAACACGGACTGCATTTTAATGCTATCAACACCCTGTATTTCTTGCATTTTAATAAACAGTGAGTGAAAATTTTTAACCTAGGGGATCGGAGAAGTCAATAAACTGAAAGATACCAATCTAAGCCAAACTGTTTACAAGCATTTAAGTGAACAATAGAAATATGCAATAATCACCTCTGAAAAAAAAAAAGATCTCAAAGATTCACAGGAACACAAGGAGAAATGAGAGTAGGAAAAAAATCTAAAATGTGTGACAGAATTAAAAAACAAAACAAATAAATGAGTGAGCATTTACTTTGCAATTAAAGTATTATTAATGTTGTAATAAATATTACTGCACTAAGTTGCTAGTTATGAATTCACCTCTTTGTTTCCTTTGAGCCTGGTAACTCCTTCAGCTCTGAATCTGTACCTGCAAGTGTTTTATCTCCAGTGGCATCCTGTTCAGGCAAATCTACATCAGCTTTAGACACATGTTTAAAATTGTCAACATCAGATAGAATTTCTCTGTTTCCTTCCTCCTCATCAGTACACTGTTGGTGTATTTCTTCCTGGGAGTGTGGAATATGTTGAGGTCGGATGGCAGGTGATGGAGAGTCACAGCTAGCATTAGAAGATGGAGTTTTTGGTTTCGAGGGAATGGAGCCACCAGTCTTTGCTGCTGTAGGTCGGATATTTGGTTTGATTACAATCCGATGTCTCCTTGTTGCCATTTTAAAAACAACCTTTTAACTTTAATTAATTTGCATTACAGCAAACAAAAATGTTACGAGCTCATTTTCCTTCTGAATTAATGGTTACACCAATGAATCTGTAACAAAACAAGATACGCAATATATTAAATATATTCTTAATTATAAGTGATCCTGAAAACTAAAGTAAAGTATGTTCAGTAACATATGAACAACTGTAACTTCTATATATGACATTATCACCATCATTCACCATCTCCCTTTGTGCTCCTTATGGAGTATGGAGCCCCCACTGCAGTTGGTATCCTGGAAGGTTGCACCAAAGCATTTATTTGCAATTACAGTGGTAGTTTCTGTAGTAATACATTTTACATATTGGGATTGCCAGCCACATATCCTCTCAGACCCTTAGGAACTTCAAGAGACCTATATATAACAAGGCCTAGACAACTTCAGTAAATTGTCAGAATTCTGAGGTACTGAGATGCTGGAGTCACAAGACAGGCTTTTAAAAGATCTTTGTAATAATGAACAAAAATAAATTAAAAAAAAAAAACAAAACATGTCTGAAATGTCGAATTCTCATGAAACAGGATTTAAGATTTAGCGTGATACTGATGTTTCTGAACATGTCAGTATCTGTAAATGTATGGTATTTCTGAGTATTTCAGTATCTGTTACTGTTTTTGGCATGTGTCATATTTCTGAGTAGGTCAGCACCTGTCTGTTACTGTTTTTTGACATGTGTCATATTTCTGAATGGGTTTGTATTTGTTACTGTTTTTTTTTTACATTTCATAATTCTGAGTAGGTCAGTATCTGTCTGTTACTGTTTTTGACATGTGTCATATTTCTGAGTGGGTCAATATCTGTTATTGTTTTTGACAATTGCCGTATTTCTGAATATGTTCTATATCTGTTACTGTTTTTGATGTGTCATATTTCTGAGTGGTCAGTACCTATTATTGTTTCTGACATGTTATATTTCTGACTAGGTCAGTATCTGTTATTGTTTTGACATGAGTATTATATTTTAGATTAGGTCAATATTTGAAATTTTGTTTGTTTGACATATGCATCATATCTTTGA